>CM028325.1:33178473-33613473 GCA_016647705.1 Eucommia ulmoides | reverse complement strand
TCTATTGAAATTATAAAAGAAAATTTTAGATTTTTTTTATTCAAACAATTCGAACTATAATTCAAGCATTCCAATTGGGGGTTGAAAATCATATTAACCCTATTTGAAAAATGAATACTGCAATTTTATTTTTTATGGTGCAAATTAATTTTAAATTTAAATGCTCACCTGATAGAGGCCGTTGCAGCAGGGTATTTGAATTCATTTGCAGCCTTTTTTTAATTAGTTGAATACCTTCTTCAACACTGCAATGTAACATCAAACACTAAAGAAAATAGATATGATTTTGATATTGAACTTTTATAAATCTCAAGCCAACTAACCAAGCAAAATTTGGGCAACAATGTAACTGACCAAGATATGGGCAACTGATTTATAAAACAACATTTTCAAGTTTAAAACACATTCACTAATTACTAAAGGACTAACCAACAAATAGGGGGAAAAAAAAAACTTTAGGGACACAAAAAACATATAGATCTTCACCCCCAAAAAATAAATAAAAAATTAGACTTACCTATAGATGTCGATTGGAACGAAACTCAGTTTGGAATCTCTGCCAAGATGGTGGTCGGATGGAGCAACGACGGTTAATTACCTGTGAAAGGGCTTGGCGATGAGAAACAAAAATTTGAGAGAAAAAACACTAAATAATTTATTCACAGACCGAATCACAGACTGTACCACAGACCTAACCCCATATGCTTGGAGTAAACTCGAGAATGGGGGATGATAAAAACAACATTTTCAAAATCAAATAAATTCACGAATTCCTCCTCCAGAATGCAATCAACAACATTTTCGGTCAATGAAAATGAACATGAACTACGGTATTTTGAGGTTATGTAAAAGTACCAAACCTTATTTAAAAAAAATACCTCCATTGGAAAGTATGCCCATACATTTGGCTTGCTTTTAAAACTCAGGTCCTACAAAAAAGAAAATATCAAAATTTAATTTATTATAACCATTAAATACCAAAAGGAAAAAAAAAATTGTTGTGAATTCGTGCAGTGTTATATCACTTGAACCTTACTGCCTCATCAAAATCAAATAATGTAGCAATAACCGATATGAAAACAGGAGAAAACAAAGTACCTCATTTTCTTATTAGGTTCCACAATCTCATTTTTTCATTCTGCTTCATAGCATTAGATGTGGAAAGGTTGAAAGAAAAATATAAACAAATCAAGATTAGGTCATTCCAATGATTTTGGTTTCTAACGGTTTTGGTTTCTAATGAAACCGGTCCAAAACCGAACCATTGTCATCCCTAACCTTAACAACAAATCGAAAAAAAAAAAAAAAAATCCTCCTTCAACCATAGTTCTGCAGACTCTAGTAAAAAGCAGGAGCCTTATGGCAAGGGTCAATGATGAAATAAGAGAATAACAATTCACGATAACATAAAACAGGTAAAGAAGATGCCTTTAGTCTAATGTAAATATTTATAATTTGGAAATATCAGAAAAGAAAAATGAAATACAGCTCCAAGAAAAATGATTATTTTCATGGTAATTTGCAAAAATATGTACGTAGAAGACAACACCATGGACCAATGTATAAGTTATATTGCAATATAAAATTCTTATTGTAAATTTCTGACCTTCACACTTGTTTTCCACAGTATTGGTTGTTTGAACTTCAGCAAATTTTAGATCACCCATCGAGAATGAATTGGTCTTCTTGATTATCTCCTTCTTCCCTTGAATCACTATGAACAATCCCATTCACATGGTGCAAGTTCTGCATCATCTGAGTAAGATAATGACTGCTAGCTCTATTGTGAACAAAAGATTGGAACAAAACCAAAACAAAAAACAAAATATTCTTGGTTATAAACAAAACAAAAAACCGAATTATAAACTGAACAAAAACCTTTGGTGGCATTTGTTCAATGCTTTTGTTCTCGAAAACTAGGAACAGAAACAGAATTTTTGGGAAACAAAAATAAAATATTTTTAGGTTGTGTTTCCTGAGAGATTTTTAGAACAAATTTCTATCAGCAACTCATAAATGTTTTTTAGAACAGAAGCAGAAATAGAAATTTTGGGACAAAAAAACTGAAGTAGAAAACTAAAACAAATGCCTCAGGTTGTGTATGAATTGAAAATCAAATTCCAAAACCAAAGAGTCCCATTATCAAACAGATGGAATTCCTGTTCCAAATTTTCTGAGAACAGAAACACTAAACATACACCATCTAAATAAACACTACAAACGCCAGGTAGACTAATTTCTATGAATTGAAACACTAAACAAACGTCATCCAAATAAACACTAAACAAACGCCATCAAAGAGAACATGAGAGTAGACTGGTTTTGGAAAATGAAAAGAGAAATGGATTTCACCATGAGAAGATTGAATCGGAAATTAGGGTTGAGGTTAGTTAAACATACCTGAAAAAGGGGTCTGATAATTAGGAAATGACATTGCTTCAACTCCAGTGGTCGCCGTCCAAGCATCAACTAGAGAATCTGAAATTGAAAAAAAAAAAAAAAATAGTCGAAGAAAAATCTAAACAGTTATCGAACGCAGAATCAAATGCGATAAACAAAAATTAATTTAGAAAAAACCAAATCAAAATTGAAAGAAACGCACTCGACAGATCAGCAAAGAGAGAGGAAGAAAGAAAACCTGGATTCAAACCACCGTTGTGTTTTGAAGGTGAGAATGCCGTCGAACCTTGAAGATGGAAAGAGTAGCGACAGATGGAGAGGAATCGAAGCTACCAGGCTGGCGGTGAGTTCGATTGACGGGTGGAGAAGAGAGTGTTGGTGATGGCGACGACGGCGGTGGTGATCGATCGAAGGTTGAGCGAAGAGGACCGATCTATCGATGTCGGTTGGGAGCGTTGAGGATCTGGCGATGGGGATGGTGATGGTGAGGGCTAGAGAGACGGCGAGGGCACCGCAATGCTCCAGCTGTAGCGGCGACGGCGACGGAGTGTGAGTGAGAGAGAGGAGCGATAGAGAGAAGCGAGAACGTGACAGTGAGAGAGAGAGAATGAGAGGGCACTGGTCTCGAAAGAACAAAGGAATCAAATGGTTGTTTGATCTGGATAGTCGGATGTTAGATCCAAGGGCCTTAAATGTTTCCCGCCCAAGAAGTTACTGTAGCTACAGTAGGATATTTTCAAACTCACTTCTCGAAGTGATTTTTGACCTAACGACTACAAATATCCAGAGATATCTAACAACTCTGGATGTAAATGAGGTGATTTATTATATATATATATATATATATATTATTTCTTACGATTATATTGTTGATTATTATTTTTAATTGTTTATTTATTCATATTTAATAATGACGGCATGAATTTCAATTTATCTCATTCTTTAGATGAGGATCAAGAACTTCGTGAATTTGAAATTTGATTCTCATTGTCAATTCAATTAGATTCAAATAATATAAGACTTTATTAATACAAGACTTAATATTTTTTGATTTTATGTATATAATATATATATATATATATACACACACACACACACACATACATATATATTTATTATTATTCACCGAAAATCCTTCACTGTCTTAAATTATTAGATTTCCTACTATTATATTATATTATTTTTGGTAACATTAATTATATTTTCTACTATTATATTGTTGATTATTATTTTTAATTATTTATTTATTCATATTTAATATGGCTAACCTGAATTTCAATTTGTCTCATTATTTAGATGAGGTCCATGAGGATCAAGAATTTCATGAATTTGAAGTTGGATTTTCATCGTCAATTTAATTAGATCCAATTGAAGTACAATTAATACTCCAACTACTATAACATGCGCATCAAGTCTTATATTCAATTCTCAAATTTAGAATACCTATTTTATTTTTTAAACTAAAAATAAATTTTAATAAAGTCAAAAAAAAAATTAATTCTTATATCAATATATATAAATTTAATTAAAAAAAAAATTGAAAAAAGGATAATATGTTTTAAAATTTAAAATTATTTTGACAATTGAATATTACTCTTTAACTTTTTTACTTGATATATATACATAACCAAGACTTATAATCTAGTGGTTTGCAAGGTTGTCTTTCTTATTAGAGGTCTAGTGTTCAAATCCTTTTTCTCTCAATTATTTATAAAAAAAAAAAAAAAAAAAAAATTAAACTATTTTGAAAAATAAAAAAGCCCGAGCCCAAAGCCTGTAAATCCGAAATGTATGGGCCTATTGGACGGGCTCATACTTCCCGGCCCGGCCCGGCCCCACAAGCCCGTTGCCGACTCCTACCTCGGATCGATGAGAGCAAAGCAAGTGTCCTCTCCCCCCCTCTAGTATTCTAACACGTGTAACTCCCACGTACTCTCTGGTTTCGCCACGTAGCAATCTAATCTTCAAATAATCGCCCGATAATCTTTTAAATTAAATCTTTTTATTTTTTAAAAAAGAAAAATCATTTATAAAACCTGTAAGCAGAACGAACCCAAATCATCTTCACGCTTCGTTTGACGGGGTTTCTGATTTTTATCAGTCGACTGCTGATTTTCACTTTCTTCCTCTTTCGATCTCTCTAAACTTTCTCTCTGTAAAATCCATCTACAGTTATGACGATCGGCGTTCCGATATGCGTGCAGTGCGGCACGGCGAGCAACCCTTGCCGGTGCAAAGTGGTGGGACCGACGCTGGGGTTCTTGGCATTCGCGGCGGCAGCGGTCGTGGAGTGGCCGGTGGGGGCGTTCGTCTACTGCTTTCGCCACACGAAGGGTCGCCGCATCATGGCTCATCCGGCGACCGTCGTTTATCCGGCGGTGAGCAATGCTATTCCCATATGAAGATGAGTCGGTATTCTAAGAATGGTGTACTTCTATGAAACGTACACTTGTTTGTCATGTTAAAAAAAAAAAAATGTAATACTTTTACGGGGAAATAAAAGATGTAAGAGAATGAAGTGAATCTGTGTTTTTTAATGTTTGTGAACGTTTTTATTTATTGCTTATTACTAAGGGAAAATTATCTGGTGTATTTAAGTTATGATCCAAATTATCGTTTAATACCAATTGGTCAAGATTAGCAATTAATCCCATCAACTTGATTTTTTGAACGCATGAATTTTAATTTTAAAAATGCCGAATACTCTGACCAAAAATATTTTGAGATCCATGGAATTTAATAGATGTTCAAGATTTTTATTTTAAATTAATTTTTACAAATAAATTTTCATTTTTAGTTGCATTCAAATTTCAAAAATGAACAAATATTCATTTTAAATGTGAAATTTCATTAAATTTGTGGACATTCGATCAAGTATATTAGGAGTTTTCACTACAACAAAAATAGCCTATCAGGACATGAAAAAGTGTCGCGATAGAGTCCTTATGGCGACAATTGGACTTTTTGATATACTTGGATTGGTACGCCGTAAAAAACTGCCCCAATAGATTATAAAGGCACTATATATTGTCCTTTTTGTTTGAACTTATTAAGACAATAATAGCTATTTTATAAAATAGCTATTAAGACATTATATATCGTCTCTATAGATATTTATATTTTTTAAATTATATATATTAAGACAATACAAAGTGTTGTGAAAAACCTTTATCTACAAGAATATGTCGCAAAATTGTCAAAAAGAACCAACATATAAGGACATTAGTTAGCGTTCCAAAAAATATCTAAATTATTTTTTTTATAATTTGAAATTATTTTAAAATATCAAAATATTCTAAATCCAAACAATAAAAACTAAAAATCCCTTGCAATACAAAATACATAAAGAACTCAAATTTTTGCATTAAAAAGAGGGAATTAAAAATTCCAAAGACAAAATTATATCCGTTATGGATCACTATTTCCTTTCAACATCTAAACCACCATTCGTAAATAAAAAGAAAATTTAAGTACAACAGTAATATATATACTAAATATGTATTAAATGCATTTTTCACACAATACTCTGTCTCTTTTCTCGACTGATCCAACATAAAGTAAGTCAATCACATCATTTCTTACAAAACAAAACAAAAAAGTGCAAGATATAAGACAAAACAAAACAAACAAATGCTTCAACAAAAGTGTCGTCAAGTTGTTTCTCGAATGATGTCTTCAGGTAGCTTCTACAATGGCGGCTTGCTTTCTTAGAGATCAAGTTTACACTACAACATATATTGGCCAGAGGAGCCCTGCAATTACAGAGATCCAGGAAAAAAAGATACCCACGAAAAACAAAAATAAAATGGGAAAAAAAGCATGCATCAATGAATTATGCCGACCACCGCAGTAATGCCTATTAACCCCTTTGGCACTAGTCCAAGATAGCATCCGCCCAAACCTGTTACTGGCTGGCCTGTTTTGTGATTCAGCCATTGACCGCTACATAGGCATACTTATTTGGTTGTCTCTTCTTAAATACATAGACATGATTTGTGCTCATCTTCTCCTGAGCAATTAGAACCTTCTCACTCCCGTTAATAACAAAATACCCACCTTGATCGTAAGGACACTCACTCCCCAAGCTCCGTCAAATCTTTCTCTGAATTTTGATATAATGTACAGTAACTTGACTGGAGCAGAATTGGAACCTACCCTTACAACAAAAAACAAATATAAAATTAGGAAACAGTAGTTCATCTGTTTGGCGAATATTTCATTTTGTGTAAATTCAAATTATTTGTTGGGTTGGCGCAGAAGTTTCCAAGTGGTTCGAAAGTTCAATTACCTTCCCAATAAATACTTCAGTAAAATCTTGAGTCTCGGTGACTTCTTCACCATCATGTCCTTTCTTTATCACTTTCTTAGAGACATCCACATACAGGGGCGCAGAGTATGTAAGATTCCTCAATCTAGCAGCCTTTGGAAATAACGTCGCTGTTTCACCATCCGACTCTGTCATCATTGGCTTGCTCAAGTATATTTGACCAAAGTTGATCTTGTAGGTAGTCTGCAAGTAAAACGAGAAGAAGAGTTACTCCTTGCTTGATCATCTAATTGCTAGAATGTCCCGTTTGAGATTCATAAAGGAACGCAATAATCTCTTCAGCATTTGATTAGTAAATGCATATTTCTCAAAGTGTTTATCTTACTATTACTAACCAAATCATCAGATATAGAATTCTTGCATAAATAAAATAAAAATTCTTCGATCTAAGAGTTTCACACACTAATCAAAACTAATGCTTCAAACCTAAACACAATGAAATAATAGTCCACACTGAATTTTCCACAGCCAAACCAGAAAAACAAGAACACCCCTTCTCAACAGACTGAACTGGGAAGAAAAGAGATTAATGATCCAATCCATCGACTGAAGTTCAGCTACAAAGTAAGCCAGCTAATGAAGAACCCAACATAATAACCTATATCTTTGCTGACACGCAACAGAAGCCACATTCATTAACAAGAATGCAATGAGCTCAATTCTGGTTCAAATATTAACTTTTGCATATAAAAGGTTTCTATTCGCAGCACTGGAATAAGCTTTGTGATAGAAATCTTAATGATGTTAATTCAAACTCCAAATGTACATATTTTGGAAATGCAGTATCACTGCTAACTGATTGAACTCCATTCATCAGATTTAAGCAATAAACTTTTTAGCTCCTCTACTCGTGTTTTCAACAAATACAAACCCCAAACTAAAAGATCAAGTAATTCAGCTCAATCCAGAGGTCACACAGGAAAAATATTTATTCCAGGTTTAATCATCATTAAAAAGTGTTTCCTGCACTAGTAATCGACTATATCCATCAGCATAATCGACTGTAAAATCGACTTGTAATTGAAAAATCAATGGTAAAAAGAAACAAACCATCGTGAGAAGACAAACTCAGATCGGAGGGGCAAAGCGGCCATGGCGAGGTAGGTTAGGAGATTCAATAACCGTTAATCTGTGCCTGCACAAAAATGCAAAGAAGTTACAAATGATCTGAGAAGTCGAAAGAAAACGAACCCGTAGCGAGGGGAAAACCGAGAGAGGCAATTCACGGTGGTCTGGTGCTGTTGCGTTGGCCAGATCTGACGGAGGTGACCAGATCTGGGTCTGATGAACGACGGAGCGACGGTGATAGCGTTGGCGAGGCTGATGGAGACGGGGCTGATGTGCAATGAACCTCGACGGTGATGGCAGTGGTGGTGGCCGCCTGCAAGAAGAGAGCAAAAGGGAGAGAAGAGAGTGAGAAAGAGAGAGAGGGGAGAGAGAGGGGAGAGACCCCTTACCTTTGGCCAAAGGTGATGGCGACGGAGCGGCGAAGGCAATGGAGCGCTGAGAGGAAGATGAACTGATGAAGAGCAAATCAAGCGATGAAAAGAGAAACTGAGGGTAGAAGAGGATTTCGCGCCTTTTTTTTTTTTTGGGGGGGGGGGGGGGGGGGGGGTGGTGGTGGTGGTTTGAGTTGAGTCTAATTCTAATTTTATTATTATTATTAAACATATTATTTTTTTAATTTATTTTAATATATGTATTAGGACACTATTAAATTACCTATAATTAAATAATAAATTATAATAGTACACAAAATTTTGTCCTAATAAAATTTCTATTTTTATGACACTATTTTAGATATTAATTTATTTAATTACTATTTAAATTTTATTGGGACACTGTGTCATTTAAATATTTGATTATAGAGTACAATACATATCGTGTCCCGAAAAGTATTTTTATAGGGCACAAGACATATAGGCCCCGTTTGGTAATTATTTCCATTCCAGAAATTCTCATTCTATTCCCAAATTTTTGACAATTCTGTTTGGGAATAGCATTTGGTAAGTTTTGTTTCCGATTCCATTTCATTCCCATTTGAGAATTGTGCCCACTTTTTTCTTAAGAAATGAGAAATAAAAAAAGTTGTTTCTCATTATTCCCATTTCATTCTCAAAACACATGGTCACTGTTCATCCGCCGCCGTCCGTCGCCGCCGCCGTCATCTCCGGCGACCGTCGCCGATCACCGTCCGGCCGGAAATTTTTCGGCCACATCCGGTCGCCAGCCACTGTCACCCATCCGCCGTCGCCGGAGATGGTGCCATTGCCTTCCTGCCAGCGTCGCCGGTGCTGGCGCCACCGCCGTCCGGTCGTCTCCGGCCGGCGTCACCACCGCCGGACCGCCGCCGGCCGGTGACGGCGCCACTGCCGTCCGGCCAAAACAGAAAGAAAAAAAAAAAAGATTTTAGGATAAAATCGTTACCAAACACATTCCCTTCCCAAAACAAAAAAAAAAATTATCGTTACCAAATGCGATTCTACTCCCAAGCAGAAAACAAAATTCTCATCCCACTGCTGGAATAGAAACAGAAACGGTTACCAAACGCCACCATAGTGTCTCAACAAATTGACTTTTATGCAACATTTCCAATTTATACCCCGAAAAATATCTTTATAGGGCACAATACATATAGTGTCCCAACAGAAGGGCCCTTATAGGCAGTTTTTGTTGTAGTGAATTGTCTCTACCTTTCTACAATGTTTTATCATAGTTTGCTTCATGTTTTGATCAGGCGTATTAGTGTTTATAGTTAGTTTAACAATCGCGAATCATTGTATGCTTGCATTAGAATTACGTTTAATTATGTTTGTATTGTTCAATTGATAGAATCAAAACAGTGAAATTTCAGTATCAAATCAAGATAACTTGTTTTGTGTGTACGACAATGATTCAGAAGACATATTCAAGTTGGAGGGCTATGTGATTAGAAACAAAATAATATAATGTTATATTCAATATTTTTATAAACACGAATTTTACAATGAGAATTACGATCTATTACTGATATGTTATATTCAACATCATATTCTTGCAAACATATACATAATAAATATATGTCATGCATTGGAGACTAACAAGATGAGAGAGATTTTTTAACATTAATGTCATATTCCACATGTCAACACAAGTCATGTTACTTTCAACATGGATGTACATAAGCATCATTTTCGTTATGTACATAAGCGTATTACTTGAATCTGACAATGTCACCGGATCATCAACAATGTTAGGATTCTTCGTTGCCATCGCATGGAAACCATCTTCTTGTTGTATGAGTCTATTTGAGCGTATGGAGCTGTATGGTTTGGGAATGGGAGGAGAGTAAGGTTTTTGATTGGGAAAGTCGTACGAGTTTGAAACATTGGGTTGGTTATGCGACTTCCTAGAACAGTCACTTCTATCACGATTTTTTTCTAACATTTTAAAAATGGCGGTGATACAGAGATATGGTCTTGTGCTTCGCTGGAGCATATGTTTTATTTACATCCAATTCATATTCTATTCAAAGCTGACACAAATAAGGGGATGTGATAATGTGCTTCATGGGAACATGTGTTCCATTTACATTCAGTTCATGTTGTATTCAACACTGACACAAATGGGGGCCAAAATTTGATCATGTGCTTCGTGGAACATGTATAGTGTCTTAGTTAGTGCATGTTATATTCAACATTCAAACAAAAAGGGGATTTGATAGCGCGTGATTCGCGAAAACATATGCTTTCTTTTCACAGTCAGTTTATGTTATATTTAATGCCCACACAAAATTGTTTTTTTATCAAATTATGACTTGCTTTCTATTTCCTTTTTTTTTTCTCAACGAAACTTACTTCAACAAATAATCAAAAGAATGAAGTTTATCAACATGAACAATCCAAACACCATAAAATCACTTATATTGAATCTAAACCCCTTGTTAGCACGTAACATTGGTAATGTTGAATTCAACATGAACAGGGCATCTATAACACTGTATATTTATGTTTTGTAATTCATACCATATTGAATTCAACATTAATATTTATCCAACGGCTAAAAAAATGATTGACATCTAAGTTTAAAGACAATGAAACATCGATCATTCCTATATAAATGGATAAGGATCAACAAATATGGTGGGGGCAAAATATATGATATTTTAGAAATGTTTTTGTACGCAACTTCAACTTGCTGCATAACTACTCCGCAGATTTTAGGGTTATAAATTAAAATATTAACTAGTTTGGAATGAAAAGTAAATAGGGACAAATTAAGTCATAATTGATTAAAGGATCTTTTAATTTATTGAAATATGATTGGATTCATTCGATAATTTTGATATCCAAATAGGATCAGATGACAAGTGTTCCTATTAGTAATTATTTTTTTTTTAGAGCTTTTAGTTTTTGGCAAAACTCTTTATCATCCTTAAGTTTCACATTTTTCAATAAAGTCTTTCATTTTTGTATATGATAACGTTAAAATAAGAATTGGTGGTTTGAGTTGGTATACATTATGGTCGTTGCTTAGAAGCTGGTCTTTAGTTTCTTTCTTCAAGCCCAAAACAAGCAAAATGCCACTAAACACAATTTAAAATTTGGATAATGGGAGTGTCTTTGTCATAATTTATTTATTTTTGTACAACTTTGTCATGGGAATATGAAATTGTGTTATAGGAGGTGAATAAGAATTATTTTTAGGGTAATTAATTATATAGTCCGAGAGTGAAATTGGAAAAAAGACATTTGACCTAATTATTTAAATTTTTAGTCTTCATAGAATTTGTAGAAAAAAGTTCTTAATATTACCTCAAATTGTTGACTCATATTTACAGATTCTATCATTTTGTCATTTGCAATAAGACAAAAGTAATGAATTTTCAATATTTATAACAAAAACATCATCATTGTAAAATCCCTTCTCACAAGCATAAAACAAATCGAAAATTTTCGAAAAAAATGTC
Source organism: Eucommia ulmoides (assembly GCA_016647705.1). Lineage (NCBI taxonomy): Eukaryota > Viridiplantae > Streptophyta > Magnoliopsida > Garryales > Eucommiaceae > Eucommia > Eucommia ulmoides. Next base: position 33,601,798 of record CM028325.1, on the reverse strand, counting down.
AAAATAACTTGTAAAAAAGATTTACACAATGATGTAATTAGATTTTTTTGGTCCAATTTAAAATGATACATACACGTTAACGTAAATTTTAATTACTAGGGGTGGAGGACATTAATGTTAACGCAAATGTTCAAGCAATATCCTTTGCCTATATTACAATTACAATTTGAATCTCACTTTTGAATCTCATATCCATTTTGTGTTTTAGTGTTAACGTATATTACTTTTTAGGAGTTTTGTACGTTAACGTTAATGCAATTTTATTTTTTTAGACTCTTGTGTGTTTGCGTTAACATTAACTCACCGTATGCGATATTTTGTCATTTGGGCTGAGTGTGCGTTAACGTTAATGCATATTTTTTGGCCTCTCTGTGTTAATATTAACGCATTTGTTAATGCATTTTCATGTTCTTTTTGTATGTGTTAACGTTAACGCATTTTTTTCATCTGCTTGCGTGTGTTTGTGTTAACGTGTCTTTATTTTTTTTGGATTCTGTGTGTTAACGTATTTTTATTTAAGTTTCAAGTAAACATATTTTACTCTGGAACGATATTAAATTTGAATCTCATAATTATATTGTCTTAAAAGTGGAAGTAATACATATTTCACTATGTTAACGTCCAATTTTGTCCCTCAATGGTCACTCAATGATTAAACAATTTACATATTTGCATCAACGTTCACGTATCACATTCAAACCTAGAAATGGAATTAAAAGTTACAATTTATTTTTTATTTTTTATTTTTTGAAATCAAAGTCAAAAAGTTACAGAACAATTCATAAGCAAGATGATAATTGCACAAACAAGAAAGATTTAAGCAAGTAAACTAAAGCAGTCAGTCAATGTACAGAGAATTATTTACAGTGAATAGAAAGATTAAAACATCAAGTTTCAGATTTGATTCCAACACCTTCATCGTAACTCGGTCGGATCTGACTCATCTATCGGTTGCTGAATCGGCCTCCGACTCACATTCAGTTAATGTATTATATGGGTTTGGCCCACGTGGTCTATTAGGGCAAAACCCTAGCCTCCACTTTTTCTATAAATATGTGTATATCGTTGTATAATATAAGAATAATTTTTCATAATATTTATGATTTATTTTCTCACTTCTCAATTATCTTAATATGGTATCAAGAACAAGTCTTTCCTGAATCTGTTCTCAATAAAATTTTCGCAACCCTAACGCTTCCGTCGTCGCCGCCTTTATTCTCTCGAGATTTTCGTCGCTGCTATAGGCCTCACCACAACTCCGATATCAACAATCATCACACCACCGTCTTCGTTTTGCAGATATGAACACAACGCCACCAAAATCACTGCTACCGGAGTCTAGACGCGATTGCACGAGCCTCAAACAGCCTACAGTACTACCACCTTTCAGCGTCTCAATTTTTTGGCTCTACCGCCTCAATTATGGCTCCAAATCCACTTTACAATATACCATCGGAACCGTCTCGACGAGACGATTCCAACGACGCAAAAATCAGTTCTATTAGATACTCTATGTGCCCACACACACCGCCATAGTAACTGTGCGTCAGATCCATGCGCCATCTGCAGTACTCTGCCGCATCAGCTGCTACGCAAGCACCACGTCAGCGCTAACTTCAGCCACATCAACGTTGATGGCCATGGAATATTACGTCTCCACTTTCACCGCAAGTGTATGGGTCAAGTTTTAGTATAGATGGGAAGGAGTAGAGGTTGTCGTATTCACAGGGATTGATTGAAATTATTATTCAGTACCGCGATTGTCATAACCTAACTTTATTTAGGCTATAAAAATTGAGTTTATAATTAATTAATACTAATACTAAGTTAATTAAATTAATTATACTATAATACTATATTGAGATGTTTAGGGGAAAAGATTATATAGGGATTAACTTCATTTACAAAAACGTGTTTGGTCTTGTTTAATATACAATAACGGCATTTAACCTATTCGACAATCTTTGTATCGTAAACTCACTCACCACCTCTCCCGAATATAAGATAAGTGAATATGAGATTTCGCGTCAACGAAGAAATCTCCCTCCACGTCTTAACGACACTAGGTCACATGAGTCTTGCCCCAACGTCATTGATTGCATACTTTTTAACTCCCTCTTGGGTTATTAGATCGTCGCGTTGTGTTTATCCTAATCCGAATTCGGGGTTACCTCTCCCGAGTGTTAAACCCCGTATTCTCCATATATTTAAACAAACATATAATCAAAGAATAACGATAAACACAATCGAAATAGTGAAGAACAACCATTAACGAAACACAACTCAAACAAACAACGATTTCATAAATATTATTAATCCATTGACAAAATTCGCTTAGCTTATGCCAATAACCATTTATACAATTAAAAACGAATTAAACATGTTTTACAACCTACTGAAATTAAGAAAATAAAGAAAGAAACAGAAGAACTTAGTCATCGTCCGAAGATTTGCCACTAAAACCATTCAACGATCGCTTCTCCTTCTTCACAACGTGTTCTTTTCCTTCGAATTTGGTTGAGCATTTCCCAAAACACTCTCAAAATATTAGGAACCCTAAGGGATCTCTAATGGGCTCTCCTTGGCAGGGAAATAGGGGGGAGGAATAAATAGGGAGCCAAAATATCTAAATAAATATCTAAACTGTGTACAGAGTGACCGTCGCGGCGGTGGGTATGTCAGTTTGGTCACGGCCTCGGTGGTGGACACAGCGGTGGGAGTAGAGACCTTTCTATTCTTTTACCGCTGCGGCGGTGGATTTTTGGCAATATTTAGGCCTTCTCTGCATCTTGACCGCCTCGGTGGTAGGCTGAAGTTTTGAATTTTGCCCTTATGCTTGTTTTCCTACCGTTCTTGATCCGATTTGATCATTTATGATCCGTTTTCATCACTTTTCACCTCACACACCTAATTTATGTTAAAAAGAATAAAAATGTATTAAAACGTAATAAGCATACTCAAAAACTAACAAATTCAGTTTGAAAATAGATAGGTAAATTACACCTATCAGTTGACACGTCAGCGACACGTCACCATCCGCATCAACTGCCACGTAAGCACCCTTGAGAATTTTATTGTCACGTGTAAGCCACATCATTATTGACCATCGCCACGTCAGAGTCCGATCATCAAATCTTTGCCACGTCATCTGTTTGTTTGTGAAAGTTTTCTTGGATCGGTTCGACAATTTTTAGACCAGTTTTCTTCAAACTTGGACCGGTTGTTGGGGGTTTTCGGCGTTCTAATTCTATTTTTGACCTCTGTTTTGTGATTTGAGACTCACAGAATATACTTTCTGTTATATCCGTGTGGTTCCTACACCGGTTCACTCGATTTTCACCCGGTCCTTGAAGATTCAATACCGGTTCATAGATAATTTTGGCATTCTGAATCTATCTGTGACAACAGCTTCTCTAGATTCAACAACAATGTCTATGGGATCATATGATATCTGATCCCAATATTTTTTCAACCAAACTATTCATGATGAATATCCCTAATATTCATATTGCTGATGGTTCTCAAATGCCTATTACACTTACCGGTCAGATTTTTACTTCTTATCTTTCTATTCCTGATACGTATTTGATTCCAAAACTCACCTTAAATCTCTTATCTGTTGGGTAACTTTGTGAATTAGGATTTGAAGTCATATTTTCTAATAGTGGTTGTCGTGTATAGGATTCTCGAATAGGAGAAACTCTTGGGATTGGTCGTAAGGTTGGACGCTTATTTGAACTTACTAGTTTACACCTTCCATCTCCAACTCCACCATCACCACAACTAAATATCCCTTCATCAACCTGTGCAACCTCACCACTACCGCCAGTATCCTCTTCCTTATCTTTATCTCCACAACCACCAGTGTCTCTCTCACCATCTCAACTTTAGCATGCTCGATTAGGCCATACTTCATATAGCCGACTCAAATCTCTTCTCTCTGGTGGTCAGTTAGGTTCAGTTCAACATGAGTCCCTCAAATGTATCCATTGCCAACTTGCCAAACAACCAACCCTACCTTTCAAAGAAAGTCAATCTATTTTCCTTGCACCCTTTAATCTAATCCATTCTGATATTTGAGGGCCTTCTCCTCATACCTCGATGGGTGGCCTTCGTTACTTTGTTATCTTTGTGGACGACTACTCTCAATATACGTGGTTGTTTCTTATGAAACATCGATCCGAACTATTCCAAATATATTTTGAGTTTTCTTCTATGTTTTAAACCCAATTTTCTAGAAATATTAAAATTTTTCGCTCAGATAATGTAATAGAATACAAGGATCGTACCTTTCTTAACATGTTTCGCAAAAATGACACGCTTCCCCATCGCTCGTGTCCTAGTACATCCCAATAAAATAGATGAGTCGAACGCAAATATAGACATATTCTTGACACAGTTCGTGCCCTCCTCATTTTTCATCATGTCTTGAGCAATTTTGGGGTGAGGCTGCCTTCACAGCCGTCTACACAATAAACTGTGTTCCTTCCACTAAAATTCAAAACCAGTTTCCATTTGAACGTTTTTTTGGTAAAACTCATGATTACTCTGAACTCAGAGTCTTTGGTTGCGCTTGTTTTGTTCTTCTCAAACCACATGAACACAATAAACTGGAACCAAGGGCTCGTCTGTGTTGTTTTCTTGGATATGGCATCGAACATAAAGGGTATCGGTGCTGGGACTCATTTCTAAAACCCTTCGTATCTCACTGACGCGCCTCGATTTTCCAAAAAAATCAAAATAAATATACGCTGGTAAAATAAAAAGGGGTTTTTAAAAAAACGTCGATTTTCTCATTAAAATACTTAAGCCTGTTTTAGAAAAAAGAGTCGCCACCTAGCATTGAGTTTTAAATGATGTGCTAGGTCACCAGAATTTTCTTTTTGAAAACAATTTTTTAAAAAAAATGGCTTAAGTAAAATTTTGACTCCAAAAATAACATGGTCCGACCAGAAATTCGTTTAAAGAGTTCAGGGGTCAGTTACGCTCGGGAAAGGTGTCAAGCACCCCAAGACGCCCGTCTAAAGACGGTAGCTTATCCAATTAAGTTCAATCAAAATTTAAATTTGAATGTTTTTATTTTATTTTGAAATCCTTCTCATATACATACACATACACATACACACACATCGAGGGAAGTAATCTCCCTTCTAAACCTAAACCGTTCCAATGGAAGGTTGTGAATTTTTCACCTCTTCTTGTCAGCACATTATATTTAACACGAGTTAAAGAAACACACGCATACACACACTCACACGCATCGAGAGGAGTAATTTCCTTCTAAACTTAAACCGCTCCAATGGAAGGTCAAATTTTTTTCACCTCGTATTGTTAGCACATTATATTTAACACAAGTTAAAGAAAACACACGCACGCACACATACACTCACACGCATCGAGGAGAGTAATTTCCTTCTAAACTTAAACCGTTCTAATAGAAGGTCGGAAGCTTTCCACCTCATATTGTTAGTACATTATATTTAACACAAGTTAAAAAAATACACGAGCGCATACACACACACACACGCCTCGAGGGGAGTAATTTCCTTCTAAACTTAAACGTTCCAATGGAAGGTCGGAAGCTTTCCACCTCGTATTGTTAGCACATTATATTTAAGGGAAAAGTATCATTTAGACCCTCTAACTATTGACACATTTCTAAGTGGTTCCTCTAAGTTTAAACGTTTCATTTCAAACCCTCTACGTATCATAACGTTTCAAATTCGTCATTCCATTAGAGATTCCGTTAAAACTAACAGAATCTCAAGGGTAAAATGGTATTTTTATATTTTTTTAAATTTTTTAATCATTTTTAATCATTTTTTTTCTCTCTCTCTCTTCCGCCTCTACCTCTCTCTCTCCCGCCACCTCCCTCTTCCTCTTTCCCTCTCCTCGCCACCTCCCTCTCCCTCCCCTTCCCCTCTCTCCCTCCCACCCCACCACCTGTAACAGGGGGTGGTTGTGCCCCCTGTTTCAGGGGGGTTGGAACCACCCCCTGTTGCAGGGGGTGGGGTAGGAGGGAGAGAGGAGAAGGGGAGAAAGAGGGAGAGGGAGAATGAGGTGGCGGGAAGAGGGAATGAGGGAGAGGGAAGTGGCGGGAGAGAGAGAGGAATGGGAGGAAGAGAGAGATATAAAAAAAATTAATTAAAAATGATTAAAAATTTAATTAATAATGATTTAAAAACTTGAAAAGACCATTTTGCCCTTAAATTCCGTTAGTTTTAACTGAATTTCTAACGGAAGGACGAATTTGAAACGTTATGATACGTAGAGGGTTTGAAATGAAATGTTTAAACTTAGAGGGACCACTTAGAAATGTGTCAATAGTTAGAGGGTCTAAATTGTACTTTTCCCTATATTTAACACAAGTTAAAGAAAACACACACGCACACACACTCACACACATCGAAGGGAATAATTTTCTTCTAAATTTAAACCATTCCAATGGAAGGTCAAAAGCTTTATACCTCGTATGGTTAGTACATTATATTTAACACAAGTTAAAGAAACACACGCACACACATACACCCCTCGAGGGGAGTAATTTCCTTCTAAACTTAAACCGTTCCAATGAAAGGTCGGAAGCTTTCCACCTCATATTGTTAGCACATTATATTTAACACAAGTTAAAGAAACACACACACGCACACACACATATATATACGCACTTAAATTAGGTCAATTTATATATCGAGGGGAGTGTTCTCCTTTCTAAACCTAAACCGTTCCAATGGAAGGCAGAGATATTTCCACCTCGTTTTATTTACTCAAAAAAATATATTTAAAAAAATCTAATTTACAAAAAAAAAAAATCAAAATTTAGTATAATAACAACTTATTTTAAAAATAAGAGTAAGATTTACAACAGATGAAAGTTTACAACCTTAACTTGGAGATTTTTTTTTCCTTTTTTTTTTCTTCTTCTTCAAAAATTACAATAAAATAAAAATAATATTATTTTCTTCAAAAAAAAATTTCTCCCTTTCCCAAAATTTTTCTCCTCCTTTTCCTGTCTGAGCCAAGTCTCAATTTATAAGGGAGCTCTCATTATTACTCCCACGATCCTGTCAAAAAAGAAGAGAGCAATTTTAGACCAAAAAGGTAAGAAAAAAAACTAAAAAAGGGAATGGGTGCACCGAATTTCGGTGCACCCAAAAAAATTGGGTGCACTGGGCAGAGAGCTCTCTGCCCACTTAGCCGCATATACGGCCAGCAAAATTGGTCGCACGTGCGATCAATGCATGCCCCCATCCCGGTTGGACGTGATCTGTCCAGACTTCTCTCGTTCTCGTCTGTTTCTTGTCCATTTTGTTTCGAATTAACGCGTTTTTATTCCATTTCGAAAAATCTACAAAAGTAAAGAAAAATAAATCAATTACTAATATTTAATTTACTTAAGAGATTAACAAAACTTAATTTAGCGGTATTAAATCGCACAAATGTGGTACAATCAAAAACAAAAATAATTAGGGAAATAAAACAAAGGTAACTATAAAATAAAGTATAATATTTTTGCGGGGCGGTCAAAATATCGTGTCTACAGTTGTCCCTCTTTATCATGCGAGTTCCACTTGCATGACAAAGATAAGAGACCACGACATTTTGATTATCCCATTTTTGGATTTTTTTTTTTTTTTAAAAAAAAAATCCGTTTTTCAATGACATAACAAGTGATAATAATAATAATAATAATAATAATAATAACTCATGACGATACTCATTACGAACATGTGTCTGTTAAGATGATCGTTTAGAGTAATAAAAAATTACTCATGATGATACTCATGACGAACACGTGTCCGTTTAGAGGATCGTTTAGAGTAATAAAAAATAACTCATGATGATACTCATGACAAACGCGTGTTTGTTTAGAGAATCGTTTAGAGTAATAAAAATAACTCATGACGGTACTCATGACAAACGCGTGTTTGTTTAGAGGATCGTTTAGTGTAATAAAAAATTACTCATGACGATACTCATGACGAACAAGTGTCCGTTTAGAGGAATAAAAAATTGACTCATGACGATACTCATAACGAACACTTGTCCGTTTAGAGGATCATTTAGAGTAATGAAAAATTATTCATGACCCAGCCCTCTTGGCAAAGGGCTTAAAGAAAGTTCAGAAGTATAAAACATGCCCCAATTTGTGACTGGGTAAAAATGAGAGAACAAATATATAAAATGTGCCCAACCGAACTCTCAGATGACCAAACCTTTATAGATTGCCTACGTACCTTAGCATTTCGTTGAGAATCAAGTTTAGCATAGTTCACTTTGCGCCCCTTTCAGGGCAAAACGCATACCTGGACGCTCATTTGGAGCTTCTGAAATTTCAGTAATAAGAATTTCCAATTTGAGCCGGAAGGTAAGAAGTCCTAGTGATAAGCAAATCCATGCTTCCAGGCCCCTGAAATCCCTGTAATACACATGAAAACACTTCCAAAACAAAATCTTAGTCTGAAAACTGTTACCTTTGATGACTCACAATTTCATTCCCCCCTTTTCGTCGTGGTCATTTGACTAACGGCGCTTGACTTTCACGGGACAGTATCGTGAGATTTTTCCATTTGAATTTAGAAGTCTCGTTTTTCAACTGAGAGTTCGACATGCTTCGGGTTGATTCAACAAATTTTATTTTATTTTTTATTTTTAGTTCCATTCGACTCAGGGGAAAGCCCAACATACCTCATCGAAGTCTCCTTGGCTTGCTCAACTGGATTCTTGTCTTTTCAAATTAGTAGGTGCTTCAATGCTTGGGGTTATAATACTCCTGCATGCTCTGTGTTTTCTCAAGTCCTGCAAAACTGATTTAGTCCAAAAATGGGCAAATGTCGAAAATTACTAAAACGAGTACCTTCAATACCCAATATGATTTTCTGTAAGATATTGAGTCAAGAATGTAGAGGAATATGATTCTAATACATTTTCAAACCGCGACCAATGTTTCTTTTCTCAAATTCTAATTCCATTCAAATCCATCAAGTTCTGATTCCAAAAAAAAATATCGTTTGTTGTCAATTTGGACTGAGGCGAAAAACATGAACAAATCAATCTATCATCTTTCTTTCTTCTTCAAATTTCTTCCACATTTACACCAACACTTCTTATTCGGTTACCCCCACTTTTCATTTTTCTTTTATTTTTTTCCTTTTCTTTTTTCTCTTTTTTTTTTTTTTTTTATCGAACTCACAATGATTTAGGGGCAGCCGAGCTTATCAAATGAACTTGATCTTCTTTGGGAATTGAGATCTTCTTGCAACATTTGAAAATTTCTTCATTAGGATCATTGGCCTGAGATGATTGTATTCCCTTTTTGCCATTGAGTAACTCAGACAACAGGTAAATCGGGATATTTACACCCAGTTTTATCAATCACTAAAGTACCACCAGAGATAGCTTGATTAACTCGCAACAATATATCAAAGTATCGTAAGGACAATGGATATCAATCTTGACTTTCAAATCCCCCGGTACTTGTGGAATTGCTGTCGAATTTGCTTACAGGCCTTTTCAGATCTCACCATCGTTTGGATAAACATAATCTTCCTTTGTTTATAGTCCCATTGAATCGTGGTCTAACTTTGTATTGAAATCACACATTCACATCCTCGCTCAGTCACATCACATACAACATATGCAGGCAATTTTGGGCACCTGAAATAGTAAGATTCAAACATTAAACCATAGTTTTGAATAAACAGTATTGTATTATTGAAATTTTAAAAGTCATTACAGAGCAAATTCTTTTCCATCCAAAAGACCAATGGGATGGAAAGGTGAGTACGCGAAGATTTTCCAATTTTATCAAAACACCTAACAAATTTAAAGCAAAAAAAAAAGTTTTGCAGTCTATAGATTTTCAAATCGAGCCACAGGCACATGACTCGCTCCTATCTCCATCAACATTTTGGTAAAGATTCACTTCTCCACTCCTTGAAGGTGCATGTTCAGGCAACGGATTCTGCTGACAGTTTGGCGCACCAGTCTTAGGTTTTTTAGGAAACGTGATGGCTCCTGTCCGTATGAACTCCTGAATCTTGTCCTTTAGTTAAAAGCACTGCTCAGTCGCATGTCCTCTAGTTCCCAAGTGGTACTCACAAAAAGCATTCGAAGAAGCGACTTTACTCCCAGGCTTAGGTTCGTAGGATGGAAGGGGTGTCAATATCCCCTGCTTCAAACAACTTTAATCCAGCTCGGTGATTGAGACCGGAAGGTCTAGCAGTTCTTTGTCATCGTTCCGAAAGTTTCCCCTAGTAGCACGAGGTAGAGAGCCTTGGTGGTATTGGGTTCCTAGACTTAAGGGGTGGTTAGGAATTTGAGGTAGGGTGTTCGGGTTTAGTTGATATGTATGGTATGAAGGTATTTGGTAGGCTTGGGGATAATATTGAGGAGTGTGATTTTGGTAAGGAGGAGGTACGTTTTGGTAATAGCGGGGACGGCTTTGGGAATAGGATTGGTTCCAAGGGTAATATTGGTTTTGGCAATTTTGAGGGGGGTAGTTGCGATATTGTTCGTTTTAGTTCCAGTAGTTTTGGGGATAAGAAGCTTGGGGGTAGCTTTGGGGATGGGTTTGCTGAGAGGAAACAATGACAACTACTTCATCTTCTCTTTTCTTTGGTGGAACTGACCTCTTTGTTGGATCAGGTGAGGTCCCTTCAATATTTTCGCTTCTTATTCCCTCTTCTATCACCTCGGCTTGTTTGATCGCATTGCCGAAAGAAACCACTACTATGCTCGAGAGATCTCGATAGAACAACGACAACAGAATTGACTTGAATATTTCTAACTGAGCCTCCTCGCTCAGCCTAGGGACAACTTTGGCAGCCTTCTCCTTCCAACGGGCAGTATACCTCTGGAAGCTTTCATCTTTCTTTTTTAGTATCTGGTAGAGGGTATTGCGGTTCGGTGCGGCATCTCTATTGTACACATATTGCTCACAGAAGGCCTCTACCAGATCTTCAAATGTTTTAATCTGTGATAACTCAAGGGTCATGTACCAGTTGAGAGTCGATCCTTTCAACTATCTCTGAAACATCTTTAAGCAAAGGTCTTCGTTCTGAGCGTGAACTTCTAACTCCTCTTTGTAAATATTGACATGCTATTCTGGAGGGACAGAGCCACCATATTTTGTGAACTCCAGAACTACAAAATTTTCTGGGTACACAACCCCGGGTGGTGGTAACAACTCCTTGTACGTCGCTTTCCTGGACGACTTCTCCTTTTGCCATTCTTCCATAGTTTTTTCTAATTTTTCCATTTTCAGAAACCAAGCCGGTGGAGGGCCATTCTCTTCTCTATTTTCAGTTTCAATGGCCGGGGCTGGTTGGTTATCATTTGAATTGTTTGGTGGAGCAACAACTTTCTCCGGATGAATGAAGATCTGCGGTGCGGTAGGGGCTTAGCCCTCTGGTGAGGCCTGATAGACATGCCCCTGGATGGGATATGCCGGCGCTCTATAGGCGAAAGGATGAGGGCCCATCTGAGGTCCATAGTAGACCGGTACCGCGAAGTTCGGGCCAATGTGGTTTGGATTCGGCCCTGAGTTCTCCATCCCAATACTTGCAGGGTTTCCATTTGGGGATTCAGTCACAAGAGTCCCGTTGGATGGAGGAATAAGCACCTCCTGAGGTCGGCTAAGTTCGTTGATCCTTTCCATCAACCTATCAATAATTTCATGCATCTGAGCCATCTAGGTCATTCGGGGAGATTTGGGATTGCTTTCTGATGTCATCCTGGAATGAGTCTGTGCTCGACTGCGTGTAAAGATCGGACTTCGAATAGGGGGAATTGGATTTGCCTTTCTGGGACCAATTTTTTTTGTCTCGTCCTATTCTACAACAAAAATCCTTTTATTAGTCCACGTGGATTTTAGGTGGTCTTAAAGCCCATTCGAGTTTGAAGACTTCAATTTCGATAACGACCAATTAAAACAAATGATGGTTTATGATTTTTTATTTTTATTTTTTTTGTCATCCTTACCGATATTGAAAACTTTGAACTCGTTTAGTTTTTTTTTTTTTTTTTTTTTTATTTATTTAAGATTTCCCAAAACGTCATCAATCCATCAAGTACCAAACCCCTTTCCCGTCTTGTATCATAGAATCCTAAGGAGACAATATAGATGCAAGACAACTGTACTTTTGTCAGAGGATTTACAACGATATAAGAGTCTAAGAGGAAAGAATGAAAAGAATAAGAAAAATATATATATAAAAAATAAAAATAAAAAATCACAAATTATTTACCGAATTGAGAGAAAAGATAATAAAATAAAATTTAACATTCAGACTTTGGATTCGTTGGACTTATTTAGATATATTGGGCTCGACCATTTAATATATTCCCCCGTGGAGTCGCCAGCTGACGCGTCCCGATTTTCCAAAGAAATCAAAATAAATATACACTGGTAAAATGAGAAGGGGTTTTTAAAAAAACGTCGATTTTCTCATTAAAATACTTAAGCCTGTTTTAGAAAAAAGAGTCGCCACCTAACATTGAGTTTAAATGATGTGCTAGGTCACCGGATTTTTCTTTTTGAAAATAATTTTTAAAAAAAAATGGCTTAAGTAAAATTTTGACTCCAAAAATAACATGGTCCGACCAGAGATTCGTTTAAAGAGGTCGGGAGTCAATTACGCTCGGGAAAGGTGTCAAGCACCCCAAGACATCCGTCCAAAGACGGTAGCTTATCCAATTAAGTCCAATCAAAATTTAAATCCGAATATTTTTATTTTATTTTGAAATCCTCCTCATATACACACACATACACATACACACACATTGAGGGAAGTAATCTCCTTTCTAAACCTAAACCGTTCCAATAGAAGGTTGGAAATTTTTCACCTCATCTTGTCAGCACGTTATATTTAACACGAGTTAAAGAAACACACGCATAAACACACTTACACACATCGAGATGAGTAATTTCTTTCTAAACTTAAACCGCTCCAATGGAAGGTCAAAAACTTTCCACCTCGTATTATTAGCACATTATATTTAACACAAGTTAAAGAAAACACACGCACGTACACACTCACACGCATCGAGTGGAATAATTTTCTTCTAAACTTAAACCGTTCCAATGGAAGGTCGGAAGCTTTTCACCTCTTATTGTTAGTACATTATATTTAACACAAATTAAAGAAACACACGCGTGCACACACACACACACTCCTCGAGGGGAGTAATTTCCTTTTAAACTTAAACCGTTCCAATGGAAGGTCGGAAGTTTTCCACCTCGTATTGTTAGCACATTATATTTAACACAAGTTAAACAAAACACACGCACGCACACACTCACACTCATCGAGGGGAATAATTTTCTTCTAAACTTAAACCGTTCCAATGGAAGGTTAGAAGTTTTTCAACTCGTATTGTTAGTACATTATATTTAACACAAGTTAAAGAAACACACGCGCACACACACCTCGAGGGGAGTAATTTTCTTCTAAACTTAAACCGTTCCAATGGAAGGTCGGAAGCTTTCCACCTCGTATTGTTAGCACATTATATTTAACACAAGTTAAAGAAACACACATACATGCACACGCACAAGCACACACATATATATACGCACTTAAATTAGGTCAATTTATATATCGAGGGGAATGATCTTCTTTCTAAACCTAAACCATTCCAATGGAAGACAAAGATATTTCCACCTCGTTTTATTTACTCAAATATATATATATATATATATATATATATATATATATATATATAAAATCTAATTTACAAAAAAAATTCAAAATTTAGTATAATAACAACTTATTTTAAAAATAAGAGTAAGATTTATAACAGATGAAAGTTTATAACCTTAACTTGGAGATTTTTTTTCCTTTTTCTTCTTCTTCTTCTTCAAAAATTACAATAAAATAAAAATAATATTATTTTCTTCAAAATTTCTCTCAAAATTTCTCTTCTCCCTTCCCCAAAATTTTTCTCCTTCTCTTCCTGTTTAAGCCAAGTCTTAATTTATAAGGGAGTTTTCATTATTACTCCCACGATCCTGTCGAAAAAGAATAGAGCAATTTTAGGCCAAAAAGGTAAGGAAAAAAAGTAAAAAAGGGAGTGGGTGCACCGAAATTCGGTGCACCCACTAGTGCACTAGGCAGAGATCTGCCCACCTGGCCGCATTTGCGATCAATGCATGCCCCCATCCCGGTTGGACGTGATCTATTCAAACTTTTCTCATTCTCATCTGTTTCTTGTCCATTTTGTTCTGAATTAACGCGTTTTTATTCTATTTCGAAAAATCTACAAAAACAAAGAAAAATAAATCAATTACTAATATTTAATTTACTTAAGAGATTAACAAAACTTAATTTAGCGGTATTAAATAGCATAAATGTAGTACAATAAAAAACAAAAATAATTAGGAAAATAAAATAAAGGTAACTATAAAATAAAGTATAATATTTTTGCAAGGCGGTCAAATTGTCATGTCTACACTCACGACATGTCGTCTTTTGGGAACATCAAATGTTTTCTTCCTTATGGTCATTTGATATATCAACCCTTACCGACTCCAAATTCTTTACCGATCCATCCATTGAGTTATTTTCAGAGGATACAATTCCAGTTACTGTTGAGTCCACTCCAGCACTACCAATTGAGCCTTGCCCTGCATCTTATGCTGAGTCCATCCCAAAATCACCAGCGAACCCACTCCAGAACCACTAGTTAATCTCACCCTTCCAACTCCAACGACCATGCTTGAGACTTTTCATGTGGTCGAAGATCTTGTACCGCCTTCCGTTGATACCCACGCCCCAAATCACCCTCGCCGCTCTACCAGGGTAACTCATCCTCCATATCACCTTTCTGATTTTCATTGTTTTTCCACTATACTTCATCTGCATGAGCCTCAACCCTATAAGGAGACTAATACTAATCCTTTTTAGCAGAATGCAATGAACGAAGAACTTCAGGCTCTCGCCAAAACTCATACTTGGGATATTGTAGATTTGTCCTCTGGAAAAATTCCTATTGGGTACAAATGAGTATTTAAGATCAAGACTTTTTCTGATGTCTCTATTGAACGATATAAAGCCCAACTTATTGTCGAGGGATTTGCTTAGGAATATGGTATTGACTATGAAGAGACATTTGCTCCAGTGGCGAGGCTAACATATGTCCGTATACTTCTTGTCGTCTTTGCCATTCGAAAATAGACTCTTTTTCAAATGGATGTCAAAAATACAGTTCTCAATGACGATCTTCTTGAGGAAGTACATATGTATACCCCTCCTGGCCTGATTGTTCCTCGAAATAAAGTTTGTCACCTTCGCTGTGCTCTATATGGTTTGAATCAAGTTTCACGTGCCTGGTTTGCAAAATTAAGTACTACTATTCATCAGTTTGGGTTTACCCTAATGCTCATGATTCAACTCTGTTTATTCGTCATACTTCCAATGGTATTATCCTTCTTTTACTATACGTGGACGATATGGTTATTACTGGAGATGATATACGCGACATTTCTGAACTCAAAAAGTTTTTAAGTGGCCAATTCAAGATGAAAGACTTTGGCGTGCTCACCTATTTTCTTGGTTTTGAAGTCTCATCGGGTTTCGATGGATATTTTCTCTCTCATGTCAAATATGCCTCGGATCTCCTCTCCAAGGCTGGGATCACTGACTCAACTACTACCACTATTCCTCTCGAGCCGAATGTCAGACTTACCCTACTTGATGGTTCACCTTTTCAAGATGCCACTATATATCGCCAACTGGTTGGAAGTCTTGTATATCTCACTGTCACTCGCCTTGACATTGCCTATGCCATTCATCAGGTCAGCCAGTTCCCACCCATTACCTGGTTGCTTTTCGTATTCTTTGGTATGTTAAGGGTACATTATTTCATAGGCTTCACTTCTCAGCTCAGTCTGTTCCTGTCTTACAAGCTTATTTTGATGCCGATTGGGCGGAGACCCCATCGACAGACGTTCAACCACTGGTTACTGTTTCTTTTTAGGCAATTTTCTCATTTACTGAAGTAGTAAGAAACAAATTGTAATTGCTCGCTCTAGTACTGAAGTTGAATATTGTGCCATGGCTGATGCAACTCAAGAACTTCTCTGGCTTCGATGGCTCCTCGTTAACATGGGCATTTCTTCTCCTGTTGCCACTACCCTATACTGTGATAATATGAGTGTTATTCAGATCGCTCATAATAATGTATTCCACAAGCATACAAAATACATCGAGATTGATTGACACTTCATCCATCATCACATTCTCCAGAATACGGTTCGTCTACAATTCGTCAATTCAGCCGATCAGACAGCAAACATTTTCACTAAGGCTCATCCACCGGATGCTTTTACTCTCTAGTTTCTAAACTCAAGTTCACCTCTCACTTACCACCTTGAATTTGAGGGGGGATGTTAATGTATTATATGGGTTTGGCCCACGTGACCTATTAAAGCAAAACCCTAGCCCCCACTTTCCCTATAAATATATGTATATCATTGTATTATACAAGAATCATTTTTTCATAATATCAATTCATGATTCATTCTTCCACTTCTCAATTATCTTAACAACATTCACGATCTTTAGCGCTTTCTCAGCATACTGCGGTATCTCTGTCGCTACTTGTGTCTGCCCCCAAATCAACAATCCGATTGTAATCATATCACTACGACTCCCTCTTACTTATTCCTCTCTGGTGTCATAGGGGTCTCCGGGGATGAGAGAATCGACATCGGGGAGGTTTGGATCGTCGTCATCAGGGAAGACGGGGTCATTTTCTGGATCAGAGAAGCATTCTTGAATCCAGTAATCGTGGAACCATGGAGTGGACTAAACTAGGTCCCACCACTGGTCGCAGAAGTCCTCCACCTCACGGTACGCTGACGGGACATAGATCGGAGCATAGAGATTCAGATTCGATGACGGCACATTGCGGAAAATCACCTCCATTGACATTTTCTTTTGCAAACACACAAGATCAGCTTCAAATACTACTGTATATGGCCTGAAAAGAGAGAGAGAGAGTGAGAGAGAGGAATATTGCATAAATATCATGGAGAGAGAGTACCGGAGAATAATGGAATTGAAAATTCTCCGGCTGCTCCGCCACACAGGCCATCGCGACATGAAGCATCGACACCAGCTCCTCCTCGACGTTCTTGTACCTCAACAGTTCCTGGTCGAACACCTCCGTCGTCCCCTCGTCCCTCACCATTGACCATAACCACTTGAGAAAATCCACCGCCTGTTTCTCCTCCGTTACAGCATGTGGCCTCGTCGGGATTTTGTGCTCCGATGAAGATTTCTCGGTGAGAGAGAAGATAGAGATAGAGAGAAGCTAGAGAGAGATGGGGGCCGGTTGATTAGGGTTTTTAATGATTAGAGATTTCCAACATTCATATATATATATATAAGGGTAAAATAATCTTTGCACTGAACTGGTCAATGATAAAAGACCGAAAAATAAAATAATTGTATGGGTAGGTTTAAAAGCTAATATAACTTTTTATTTTGGGGTTTTTTTTTACACTATCTCTTAGGACTAAACAATAAATATCTCTTATTTTTTATAAGGTATATTCGGACTAGTTATGTGTACCTTAACTAATCATATTATCGAACAATTTTAAGAGTCCACTGTCCACATCGATATAGTGTATTCATGATTAAATTCAAGATTTAATTTCTAATATGCTCTCTGAAAAAGTCGAATTCTGACTAACATGAAAAGCGACAACAACTTTTCTTACCAATTAGACTAACACCTCTTGAATGAATAATGAAGTATCTAATGTTGTTTTATCTAATGATAGTAATATTATACTACCTCAACTTCAATCTATTAAAATGTTTAAAAATTGGGTTGTTTAATTATATAAATTATTCATATATTTTCAACTTGATAATTTTGAAATTATATTTTAAAACTAAAATGTGAGTATCTTTTTTATATTAATACTTGTGGTACTCTAGAGAGTTCTGGTGCTTAAATACATTATATTGATTTATGAATATTTAAATTAAAAATAATAATAAAAAGATAAAAATTTAGTTTATGAAAATTAATTAGTACAAAATATAATTTAATTCAACAACTTTGAAAGTGGAGGTGTGAATTTTTTTACCCAAAAAAATCTATAATTCAGTCTCATCCATCTATTTTTCTCAAATTAAGTCCAAAACACACGTCGCTTAAAATAAAAACAAACATAAATTTTCATATATTAAATAGAACAGAAACAAAAACACATATTAAGTTGTCAATTGTCATCGTTGTAGGATTGTAGCATCGTCACTCGATGTCCACTGGCATTAGATCTAAATGATTTAGACAATTAGGGTTCTCAAGCCACTGCATTGAAGAAAATTTGTTGGAAAAGAAGAATTATAGAAGAAGAACAATCGAAAAGGAAGAAGAGTGAAGAGTGAAAATGGAAGAAAAAGAATAATCGAATGATTCGAAACGGCAAGATTCGATCCATTAGAGTATGGAGAATAGTAGAAGGTTAAAGAGAGAGATCGAGAACGACGGTAGATGAGGGCTGAATAAGTGAATATGAAGACTTGTAGAAAAAAACTTAGAAAAAAAAAATCATATTTAAGGAATAGATACGATTGGATCAGGTTTACTCAGATGGGTGTGGAGTAAACCCGATGACCAACCCGCAAAACCAAAAAAATTGAGCCTCTCACCCAAATTTCGACCGAATTCTTCATTACCCGACCATTTAATCCTCGGGTTGGGCGGTTTACTTGGGGTGGGTCGGGTATGGCGGGTTAATTGCATACCCCTAGTTTAAATATCATATAAAAAACTTGTTTTGGATCTTTTTTTTTTTTTCATTAAACTTTTTTTGCTACCTGCATTTATCATCTATATTCTATTCTATAAGTCAGAACAATTTTTTTTTAAATGTCTTTTCGTTTAAGGATTGAAATTGATTTAAGGAAAATAGATAGATGAGATTGAATTATAGAAATTCTAGGGTTGAAATTTCCGTCCAAAAATTTCACACTCTCATTTCCAAAATATTTGAGTTTAATCATATTTTATACCTTTCAATTTTATATTTGTACTTAATAGCTATTATTATTATTATCATCTTTTTACACTTATAAATTGAAAAATCAATATAGTGTATTTTGACACGACCATTCATATTTGATATATATTTTGGATGAAAATTTTAAATTAAATATATATGATTGATTTATGCATTTGTATTAATAATTGGACTCATTTTTAATTAATGTATTTTAAAATTCATAATTTTTAACATAAAATATTTAGAAATATAAAAGTTAAGGATTTTTTATTTCATTAAAATTTAACAAATTACGGGGTTTTTTTTTTTTCTTTAACTCACGAGTGTTTTACTATCCCCACACCCATATAGGGTGTGGGACTAATTTTGTTTAGGATTCTGTGATTGTCCCTCTAAACAAATATTTTTTTATAGAGTCAAATCTTTCACCTTGTAAAAGTCCTTCAACTGTTTTAATTCATCCATCCATCCATGATGTGTGGCTTGAGTTAGATTGAAGTCAACTTAAGTCAACAAGTCAAGTCATCCTAGCCGGTAAAACACGGCAATTCCAATTGCAGTCGCCCCTGCGCCCACCGAAGAAGTCTCCCTTTCCTTCCAACCGGTAGTGCTATGTATCTTATCTTCCTCCACCACCTTATAATACAACTCCCAAAACCCAACTCCTCACTTTCTACTCTTCATTTTCCATTTCTAACATTCTCCGTCGATGGCAAGGCCGTTTCCGGCGAATATTCCTGTAAAATTCTCATTCTCTGCTTTTCCGGTCACCTCCCTGTTCATATTAATGGCGATTCTCGCCGTCTTATCCATGGTGACTTTCTCGTGCGCATCTCACAAACCCACAAAATCGAGCAGAGAAAAGAATGAAAAAAGTATTCAATTGGGTGGGAAGAAGAACAATCGTCTGGCGAAGTTACAGAGCAACTTGAGCAGCAAGGCTCTGTTAATGGGGAAGATGATTTCTTGGAAGAAAGTAGGGGACGAAGGGGTGGGAGAAGAAGAGGGGTTTGACATGGATGACGACGCGTTCTGGAGGAGAGCGATTCTCATGGGAGATCGATGTCGGCCTCTCGAATTTTCCGGCAAGATTTCGTACGATTCCGACGGCAACCTTTTACCCGATTCGCCTCACCGGAAAAATGGTAATTAATTGCTGAGGTTCTCATTGAGGATTGATGAAGATTCAATTGGAAATCTCTTGGGTTTTCTTTTTTGTTGGATAATTTTAGTTTCTGATGTTTGTTTGTATGAACTGAAACAAAGGAAATCGGTTAAGGTTGCTTTTGGATGAAGTCTTGTAATTAGAATTAAAAAATAAATGGATCTTGAGACCAGGTTGTTATCCTGTTCATGGACGATTAAACTCCATTCTATGTGTCAGATCCAATTAGGTGCTAATAGTCATGCTTCCCACCCTAATCCGCAGTCCCTTTTTTTTTTTGGGTGGACAAAGAGAAACAACAAAAACTAGCAGCAAGGCGAATCACACGTCACATACTTATTGTCACAGGGTCGAATTTTTACCGCCCAAAAACCCAATCCTGTGGTGGCCTAATTGCACCGACAACTAGCAGTCCCTGTGAATGCACTCCGACGCAGCGGAATTGCACCGACATGGTTGTAACGCGCACACGTCCCTGCAATATAACACAACGGAAATACACCGAAACACTATCGAAACGCACCCATGCAACGGCACACACACGTTTACAGGAAAACCCAACCTTGTATTACATAACTCAGGTTAAAAGGAACCCATTACAACACTTAGTCTGCAAAATCCGCAGGCATTTACTCAGCCTCCCAAAAATAGACCATACGTTACAATTTATAGGCAAAAACGACAGTTAACAGCCCCAACTGTATAGGCAGACAGATGACACCTGTCCCGACATGTGTCAGCACCCTGGGAGTCGGTTTTCCTGTCTGAAAACCAACCAAAAACCACCAGAAACTGCTCAGAACTGCCCAGATCATCTGGTAACCAACAGTCCACCAGCTTACCACAAGCTCAGCATCCTTCCAGTGTTTTTGCACCATCCCAGCATTTGCCCGTTGCCGTCTCGTTCTAAAATTAGCCAACGTTCCCCAACGTTTTGCCACGCCGCTGCATGGCCGGAACGAGTCGTTGCGCCCAACGACTGCCGACGTTCCGTGTGCTATTTCCGCACTAGAATGCACCGCCGCCCAATAGTGCGTCATGCCTCTACATGACTCAGCCCAAAATGTAGCGTTGCGCCTACGTTCTGTTTTGTTACATTGTTCTGCCCAACGATGTCTCAACGCCGTATGCATTTTTCGCACCAAAATGCATCGTCGTTCCCAACAGTCCCTCATGCCGCACACATAACACTGTTTACCACGTATCGTTGTGCCTCCATTGCACCATTTTGCCTCGGTACCGCACCGAGGTCTTCCTTTGGTTCCGTGACTCCCCTCAACAACCCCATTATCAGCAACCTCTACTAACGCCGCCAACGTGCGTCTACGTTACCCAACAGCGCACCGTTTTGCCAACGCCTGCCCAACAGCTTGGTCTAGCGCCTCCCCGCTTCTCCAACGCATGTTGCCGCGTCCAAGGCACCATTTACAACGTAGTATTGCACTTACGTTGCACCATTTTGCCTCGGTCCTGCATCGAGGTCTTCCACACTGCCCAACACCCGCCGGTATTGTGCCACAATGCCTCTGCCCACAATCAACATTCTCTCTAGCCCTTCGGACAGTTCCTCAAGGTAATGCATTTCGGACCCGCTGTTGGTCCCCATCCAGGCGAGATAATCTGCACAACGGTTGCTTGTTCTCCTAATGACTTGGATCTCGAACTCGTAAGTCTTAAAGATGTGTTTGCACTCTATCACCCACCCCTCAGGAGATGAGTGTCTGGACAATCACCTTTAATGAGATTGACGGCTTCTTGAAAGTCGGATTCGACAACGACCCTCGTGAAACCCCTCGATTTCACCAAGCAAAGACCTGCATGAATTTCTCTGATTCCGCTTCCAAGCAAGAACATGAAGTGAGGTGTCCAAAAAAGTCGATTTTCCACTCGCCTTCCATATTTCTGATGAGGCCACCAAACCCTTATTTTATTGGGTTGCTAAGCGCACTTCCATCTGTATTAAGCTTGAAAGCACCTGCAAGAGAAGGGGTCCAATTAGTTTCATGGAAGAAGCGAGTGCCATTACGGATTTGGTTAGGATGGAGCACTTCCGACATCTTCGCAGTCCTTGAGCCTTATACATATCCACGTTCATTAATGACTAAAATATCGCATTTACTCTATTCCTACTCACTAATACTAACTCTGATACTAGAGTGACTTTGTCGGGGTATACCCGGCCTAGTTTTTCTACAGGTATCGAGAAACAGTCAGAGGATCAATCCTCTAGCCTTACAGGCATCCAGATTGGTGAAAAATAATATGATTTTGTATACTTTCGGGAGATAAAGATATTAAGGTAGCGTTTAGTTAGTGTTTCCATTTTTCTCAACCCAACTGAGATGTGTTGGGTTGAGTTGAGTTGAGAATTTTGTTTCCTGCTGGGAACATAATAGCATTTGGTAACGACATTTTTTTTTGTACTGAGAACAAAATCGCGTTTGGTAAGGATATTATCCTAGAATTGATTTTAGGTGTTTTAGCCAAGAATCTCTAAATCAAGAACCAACCCTAGAATTAATTTCATCAAATTCAACCAAAACCCTAATTAGAAGCCAAAATCCCCAAATCAAGAACCAACCCTAGCACTGATTTCATCAATTCAACTAAATCAAAATCAAAATCAATTCACAGACCGAAATCAGAACCCTAAATCAATTCACAAATCGAAATCAAAACCCTAAATCAATTCACAGATCAAAATCGAAATCAAAATTTAGAATGAAATTGAAACCCTAAACCAAGTAACGAAATTGAAATCATTGAACAAAAATCGGTGGCGATGGCGATGGCGACAACGAAGACAATTGGGAGGAGGTGGACGACATCGACGATTGCGTGGGATTGCCAAGATGTGGACTTACTGACGGCGAAGACGATTGCGAGGAAATCGAAATCGAGAGAGAGATAAAGAGCTTACAGTGGAGACAACGATGATGATGGCGGTGGAAAAGACAACGATGGCGGTGGCTGGAGAAGACAACGATAGCGAGGACAACGACAGAGAAGACGATGGCGAGAAAGAGGAAGACGAGGAGGAGGAGGAAGAGGACGACGATGACCACGAACGAACAACGATGATGGTGGCTGGAGAAGATGATTGCGAGGAAATCGAAATTGATTTCAGCAAGGAAATCAAAATCAAAATCGATAAAGAGATAGAGAGAGAGAGGTAGAGAGAGCTTACGGTAGAGACAACGACAATGATGACAGTGGAGAAGACAACGATGGTGGTGGCTAGAGAAGACAACGATGGCAGTGGCTGGAGAAGACAACGATGGCGAGGACGACGATAGAAAAGACGATAGTGAGAAGGAGGAGGAGGAAGAGGACAACGATGACCACGAACGAATAACGATTGTGATGAGCGAAGAATAGTGAAGATGGAAGAACAAAGGAAAATGATCGTGAGAAGTTGGAATGAAGTGGGATGGATTTGGCTCATTAATAATTTTGTAAATATAAAGCGTGTCCTTACTTGGGTTGAGTTTTTTTGACACAAAAAAAAAAAAAAAGTATTTTTTGAACCTCCTTTCTTTAGGATTTTGAGAATCAATTCTCATTTTTTTGGGTTGAGTTTTGTGTTTGCCAAATGCATTCCCAAACATCAATCCCAGAATTTTTGGATTGGGTTGGAAACACGAAGCAAACGGGGCCTAAAATACCTAGGTTTGAGCCAAAAATAAAAAATTTAAACCAATTCTAATAATCTATATTTTTTAAACCCTGAATCAATTCGTGTTGACATAAACAAAACAAATTTATAATGAATCTAATCTAACAAAAAAAATCGTTACTTTATTTGTGTGCTTCAGTCTCTTAACTAGTTTATCTTGAGACATGATTTGAGTAGGCTCCCCAAAGAGTGTCACAAGTGTCACGCCTCTAACAATATCCATACAAAGAAATAAATGAATTTTTGTGTTTGGTTTTATGTTTGTTGATTTCTTTTGGGATTTAGATATCCCAAAACTTTTAAGGGAGATATTCGAATGTATAGTTTTTGGATATCTTCATTAAAGTTCTACACCTAGGGAAGTTTTTTCAGGTCTTACGGTTTTGAAGTAGTAGATGCCTTCTTTTTTTCTTTTCTTTTTTTAAATTAATCCGCGAATTATACAATTGCTACTTTGTGTTGTGTGGTTGATATTTGAGTTTAGTAGTTGTTTTGCGCTATTATTTTTTTGGGTGAGTAATACTTGGGGTTTTATGCTATTATCTTTTTTTTCCCTTCGTAAATTAAGATTATATTTTTTAATCCGCACCTTCAGGCATGAGTTATACACTAATCTATATATGAATCAGGACAGAAACACATTTTGAAGGCATCTCAATCCATTTCCCGCATCTCTCAACCTTTACTTTTACCATGCACACCCACGAGCAACTTATTCACCATGTCCATGACCCCTATCCCGTACTTACTAGTCTCCATGTAAGTCTTGATGTACGCCTATCGTTGGGATCTATGTATAGGATGAACAACTCCGATGTGAAAACCTTTATACATCATGATCCTTGGCTTATTGGTTTCTTAGTCTTAGACTGTCGCACCAGAAATCGTCATCACGACGCATGGGTCTTTTAGGATTCTTCATTAAAGTTCTACACTTGGTGAAGTTCTTTTAGGTCTTATGGTTTTGAAGTAGTAGATGCATTTTTTTAAACTAATTCGTGAATTGTACAATTGCCACTTTGTGTCGTGTAATTGATATTTGAGTTTAGTTGTTTTGCGCTATTATCTTTTTTGGGCGAGTAATAATATTGGGGTTTTACGCTATTATCTCCTTTTTTTTCTTTTTTCTTTGCTTTCTAAATTAAGATTATTTTTTTAATCATGTCTTTAGGCATGCGTTATACGGTACATATAAATCCAAACAAAAATACATTTCGACAGATGTGATTAATTTAAGATGAATCTACGGTTAAGATAAAAAAAGAATTTTTAAGAAGGAATTTTTTTTCCATCATTTACACAATACCCTCAAGGGCCCCAACACAATCACCTACCCACTATCCTAAACCACCTACCCCCCCCCCTCCCCCACAAAAGCCACCCCTATCCATTATATTTATATGCAGCCCACCCAAACATAAAACTCTTTCCCCGTTTATTTCTCTATTTTCGATTTTCCATCTCTCTGTCCTTTTCTCCATCTCTCCGCACCTATGGCCGCTCCACATCTCGCCACCTCTACTTTTACCATACACACCCATAGGCACCTCATTCACCATGGTCATGACCCTCATCCTGTAGTTACTGGCATCCATGTACCTCTTTAAGTACACCTTTCATCGGGATCCATGTACAGGATGAGCAACTCAAATGTGAAAACCTTTATACACCATGTTCCTATGCTCATTGGTTTTTGTGTAAAGCCTAATTTTTGCACATACATATTTCACAAGTGACGCCCACCACGTCATCATTTTGACGATAGTATTTTTAGTAGCGCAAAAATCGAGGTGAGTGTACTGTCTTCTAGGTAAATTATTAAATTATATTTTCGTACTAAATTATGAAAAATAAAATATTTATTAAAAGAAAAAAGAATGATTTTATAACGTTGCGTAGATCGAGTAATTTTTTAAGTATGAAAAGGAATTTTATTGATTATCCGATTATGCCATAGTGTGATCCCGATATGAGGGCATATCCTACGGGATATTGTTAGTCCTAACAGGAGGACATGTCCTTTTGTGTTGTGACCTAACAAGATGAAAAGTCCTGCAGGTTGTTGTTATTGTTATTGTTGTTGTCGTTGTGGTTGTTGTTATTGTTGTTGACTATTATTATAGTAGAGTCGAATATGGTATTGATTATCAGTATGGTGGAGTTGAATATGGTATTGAAAATATAATGTGATGGAGTTGAATATGTTGATGATATGGTAGTTTATACCACGTGTTGACTCTTACCATTGGAGATATTAAATGATCCTAACACTTATAGAAACCTTAAATTGTACAGTTGTACAGGTTACGGTACCGTTATAACTCCCGATCGTGAGGTGAAACGATCCTATGACTAGTAGGAAAAAATGTACGCAGTATTTTATTATATATCAAAATAATCTGATTGGTTAGTTTACATGCATTTATTATATTGTGATGATAGCTGCGGAATTTTATTTCTGCTCAATGTGCGATTATCTTTATATTATGTTTTGATAAGTGGTATTTGATAATTATGTTTGATTCATAAATTATTTTTATATTTTGAAGACAATACACCGATAAAATATTTGGTCTCAGGTACCGCAGCTAGAGATGGGTCAACTATTAGCATTAGGTAGAGTCAGAAGGTGGTGTCATTTTTTGGAGGATTGGCGGGACAGGTGTAAACCATGAAAGGTTCAATTTTTGTAGTTTTGTTATAGATATTTGGGACACGTGTATTTTTGAATTTTGAAGTTGGTAAATATTTTTTTTTTGGAATTTTTTTTTTATAGCAGTACATGTTTATATATATATATATATATATATATATATATATATATATATATATATATATATATATATATATATATATTTGTTGGTTAGTCAGGTAATATCAAATCAACGTCACACCCGACCTCGGGCGTTGGGGGCCTGGGGTGGGATGTGACAATTTTTGGTATCAAAACTTAAGTTATTGGTTTTATAGACGTGTTAGATTGTCTAGTCAATAGTAGACCGTAAGATAGGGTATTGATAGGTTGGTTCGACATGTGAGTGATCGTTATTTTATTGGATTAAATAGTATATTTGCATCATACATTGTTGTTAGCATTGTTGGCCTTTTTATTTATTAAATTTCATTTAAGATCTTGAATATGGATCATGAAAATAAAAGTAGTGGGAATTCTAGATTCCAAAGAAAAGGGGTAGGACGTAGGAAAACTTGGATTCTGTCGAGCGAATTTTACAGGCTACTGTGCAACTAACTAAGCAGCAAACAAAGATAATGGAATACCAGAGGGCCCAAACCGAAACAGCCACTCCTCAGGATGTACTCCTGAAAAGATTCAAGGAATTAGACCTTCGACTTATATGGGAACTATGGGTCTTGCTGATATTGAAAATTGGTTCAGTAGCATATACCACGTATTTGAGGCAATGGGCATTACCGATGGTAGCCGAGTTTTTCTTACTACCTTCCAATTGAAAGGGGAAGCCGGACATTGGTGGGAGGAAATGAAGAGAATAATTTCAATTCCAGGCCAAGAGATTACTTAGGATCAATTTGTTACCATATTTAATAAAAAGTATTTCCCTGAATCTTATCAGTTCGAGATGGAGGATGAATTCATATTACTGAAACTAGGGAAGATGACCGTTCTGCAATATGAAATCAAATTTGATGCCATGTCCCGATTTGCTCCTAATTTGGTAAAGACTGAGGAAATGAGATGTAAAAGATTCCAGAAATGACTAGATCTACAAATACATTCCAAGTTGACTGACAGACAGATCAAAAGTTATGCGGAACTGGTGATTACGACGAAATTAATAGAGAAAGATGTTCAGGAAGTTGTTTAAAACCGTGAACAGCACAAGAAGAGCGGTTCGAGCTATCTAACAGATATTAAGGCAGCACCTCTCGAGGACTTGGCCCTCGACCGTAACTTCCTCGGGCTTCGACAGCCGATTAGTTGGTTAGGAGCCAAGGCCCACATCAATCATATTTCGGGCGATGACAGAATATATATGGATAGAGTTTCGGCCAACAAGGGCAGGGTAGGAGCGAGACATTTAGCCGAGATAGGATAGCCGTATGTTACCAATGTGGATCACCAGATCATTTCATTAGAGACTGTCTTATAGCGGGTCCAATATATTTTCGTTGTCATGAGACGGGTCACACGTCTCCATATTTTCCAAAACCTGCTGCTACACTTACACCTTTTGCGAGCAGTATGGGCAGTGTTGAACTTAGTGGTATTTTGGGGCGGGGTAGAGGATCAATTACCCCTAAGTATTTGATTGCTAAAAAATAATTCGCTTAATTAAGTACATAATATTGTAGTATAGTGCATTTAAGTACGGGTGTCGAACCACAGGGATCGGTCGTGTAACTATTGATTTCCGATTATTTTTCTTTCCGAAATGAAAACGAGATTTGATTTTTGATTTTTAATAAAAACAAAATAAAATACTAAGTTTAGAAATAAAATAAAATAGAAAACCAAATTAGGAATTACGGATCCGTATTTTGGAATACATATTTTTCTTGTATTTTCTATTTTACTCCAATTTGTTTAAACGAGTGTTCCTAACTTGAAGCCGGAACTACTCAGGAAAATATGGATTGTTATTCTTTGGCATGATTTATCTTCGATGTTTAATTCTTATACTATACTAATCGACGGTGAATTAACATCTAGGCATAAACCATTCAAATCAATAATCAATCATCAAGAATACAATTGTATAACCATTAAATCGAGACCACAGGTACACAATCTAATATTCTAGTAGTAATTGGATTCAACCCAAAATTTCTACAAGAACATTTTGAAATCAAATCTAACCACAATAATACCATCTCAATCACAAAATTCAAGCTATACAATTGTTACAAAAAAAATCTGAAATTAAATAAAAAAAGACAATATTACACAAATACAAAATACTTCACCATAATTCTAACCGTATAAAAGGGGTTTAGCCGCTCATTATTTTGTGTATTGGTATTTTCGCAGATGAAATCCTCAAAAATACCAATATCACTTCTGCAATTTTGAACCCAGGCTTCTTCTTTTAAACAAGAGGGTGAGTGAAAATGGAATTTTTTTTCCCAAGATGATCTTCTCCGCTGCCAAACTCTTCGTCTGACCCTTAATTTATAGGAGCCCCATCATTGTTGATTTGTGAGTGAAAATATCCCACAAAATCCGCTGAAAATAGGTTAAAAGTGGGGACCAATAGGTTGTCTGCACTGAAAGTCAGTGCACCCTTGTGAGGGGATTTGTGCACCAAAATTCGGTGCACCAATTTGGCAGAGAGCTCTGCTCTCTGCTCAGCTGCTGGTCGCACATGCAACCAGAAAGACAGGTCGCACGTGCAATCTGCAGGTCACACATGTGAGCCATGGCTAAAACCCTCACTGGCCCCGATCGAACGCGATATGTCGAATTCTTTTGTTTTCTCATCCATTGTGCTCCAAATTAGCTCATTTTCAGTTCATTTTCAAAATCCTACAAAAACAAAGAAAATTAATCAATTTCTAATAATTTAATTTATTTAATCAATTAACAAAATTAAGTTTAGTGGTATTATATCGCACAAAATGTGGTGTTTGTGCGATCAGTATTCATGATTTTGATATGATACTTGGTATAGATTTGCTATCTGGATATCAAGCCACAGTCAATTGTTTTAAAAGAAAGTTACTTTTCGAG
Source organism: Eucommia ulmoides (assembly GCA_016647705.1). NCBI lineage: Eukaryota > Viridiplantae > Streptophyta > Magnoliopsida > Garryales > Eucommiaceae > Eucommia > Eucommia ulmoides. The sequence goes on along the minus strand of CM028325.1, from coordinate 33,572,226 downwards.
TCTCAGACGAGTCAGAGTTTGTATTTTTAAGGGACATAATCATTACTCATGTTAGTTTGATTTCAGTTCTAGAGGCTAGATCTAAACAAACCCTAGATCTAAACAAACTCTAGATTTAAACAAAATCCTAGATTCGAATAAACCCTAAATTCATGTCTTTGTATTTCAACGCCTGTGTTTTGTGTTATAGGGCCAGGCTTGAGCTTGATTTTTTTTTTAGGGCTGGGCTTGGGTATGGAAATAGGGCCTGACCATAGGGCTCAGGCTGGGCTCGGGCTTTGTAATGTTTTGTTATACTCTAGGTGAAGCGCAGCCCATGACCACCCCTATATATTTGTATATACAGATATATCTAATTTACGAATAATATAATTTAAGATAAAAAAATGTAAATTTTATTAAAACGATAATTTTTAGTATTTCGTTAACTAATAATATTATTAACAGTCAATTAATAGGAAAAAAATTGTAATTGTTGTTATAATAATTTTTGTACAGTTAATATTGACTTAAGAAATTGGGAGTTTAATAATTTTGTATAATAAAAAAAAATCTGGGGATGAAAAATATTTCATTTTAGGGTCACGCATTGCATATTAGATTTATTCAAATAAATTCTTAGTTTAGGTCATGTCGTTATAGGTTCATAGGTGACACCGACCACGTCAACATTTTGATGATAGTGTTTTTAGAAGCGCAAAAATCGAGGTGAGTGTATTGTCTTTTATGTAAATTATTAAATTCTATTTTTGTATTGAATTGTTGAAAACAAAATATTTATTAAAAAAAAATAACGATTGTGTTGATCCTAAGATTTTGATGGACAATTAAAAGTTGATGTTTTTTGTGGAACTAACAGTTTGATTAAGTGTTTCAGTTTATTAGTTCAAAATGATGAAGATATGATAATAAAGATGATGAAAGATTAAGCGGTTGAAGAATTCGAAGAACCTAGGAAAAAATAACTCAGGTTAAATTTCAACTCTCAATATCCCAATTAAGATCACACACGACACAAAAAGATTTTTAAATGATTTTTACAAATATGTGTATTTTTAATAGGATTCTAATTAGATAAATTATTTGCTTCTATGTGTAATTAAAAAAGAAATATTTATAATTAATTAAAATTGAATTTAAGTATTAAATGGAGTTAACCAAGAAAAGAAATTGGTTAAAGGGGCGAAAACGTCAATGAGAATGAATTAAAAATAAGTTTAGAAAAGTAATCCAGCATCTATAAGTTGACAGGTAAGTCAACCGGACAAAGAAGGAAAACTCTCTATATCTCTCGGTCGACAGGTAGATCAACATGTACTTAAAAATGAACTATTTGTATCTATAAGTCGATAGAGTGGTCGACCTGTGAAGAGAAATGAAACTCTTTGAATCTCTAAGTCGACAGATAGGTCGACCGATGGGCACAACATCTTTGGCTTAGCTACGTCCTGAATCAAGCGATCGACTGCTGATCTTGGTCAGTCGACTTGTGTGTCTCTTTCAGGATATTATGGAATTCCGGATTTCAATCTGAAAGTAGACGTTACTAGCCGTTTTTTTCGTTAAGATTCATGAGAGATTTTAGGAATTTAATATTATTTGAGATATGCTACACATATTATGTTATTCCTATTGATTTGGTTCATTAAGTTTAAATATTTCTCAATTTGGTACATATAATTGTTTCTATTTTATTTAATTGTGATTGAAAAATATTTTGGGGACTTAATTGAGAAATTTAAAAGTTATAATTAAATGAATTGAACCAGAATGAAGTCTTAATGATATAAGGGGTCTAAAAGAGCAATTAAGTATCATGACAAATGGGAACTAGCCATTAGAGAGTTGATTTTAATTCCATTTATATAAGCCTACGTTTTTCATATCATTAAGAGAGATTAAGAGAAATCAAGATATCATATTGAGATTTTCTAAGAGAAATCATATTGAGTTTTTGTGAGAGCTTTTCTAAGAGACATTCTTGAGAATCATTGCTACTATCGAATCTGAAGTAATATCGCTCTGATTATTTTTTCGGTAGATTCCGGGTGAGATCTTTTCAAATTACTTTCTATATAGTATTGCTTGATTAATTTTTTGGAATTTGATCTTTAGAAATTGTTTTATGATTTTTTATTGAAAAAATATTTTTTAAACAATTTCTTAAATTAATCTGATTACGTGCTCAATTACGTGCTACCCATTTTAGTTTAAAAACAGATTTTGAGTTTCTCATTTTTCTATCACTAGTTTTTGGATATTAATTGAGTTTTAATTTATCTGGGGTGGTAGAAGCTCCGAGTAAGAAAAATCAGTTGTCAATTTTTTTAATTGGTAAGTTGAGTGGTAGATTAAATACTGTTGGGCGTATTTAATTAAAGGGTAACTAGTTTCAGTCTTTTCCTGTAAAGAGATTAAGGTAGTAATTCTTCCTAAATTGAATTATTTTGTGTGGATTTTGTAACGGTCCAATTCTTACCGGGTAAAAGGATATTTGGAGTGTTTTGTGAAGTTTTGATTCTTTAACCTTTGTGTTTAAAAAGAATTAGGTTATTCTTGAGTTTGTAAAAAGTAGAGGTTATTCTTTAGCCTGTGAAAAGAAAATTTTGTAAATGTTGATTCTGAGCCTATAAAATAATCTTTGTGAGGGTTTGGTTCCTACTTTTAAAGGAATCTTGAGTTTAGTGGGTGCGACTTTCTGTGGAGCTCGGAGGACTGGATTAGCCAAGAGTAGCTTGGTGAACCAGTATAAATTTTTGAAGTGCTGCAATCTTTACTTTATTTATTTTTGTTATTTGGTGTGCACCTAGTTGATTTTATATTTCCGCTGTGATATAAAGATAATAATAAATTTATGATTAAAATTAGTTATTTGAGTTATTAAAGTATTTTTTTTCTCTGATATTTTTAATTACCCAATTCACTCCCCTCTTGGGTATTTCATTGGGCCAACAATAACGTTACGTAGATCGAGTAAATTTTTAAATATGAAAAGTAATTTTATTGATTATCCGACTATGCCATAGTATGATCCCGACAGGAGGGTATGTAATGCGGGATGTTGTTGATCCTGATAGGAGGGTATTGTCACACCCTACCCCGGACACCTGTCACCGTGGGGCCGGCATGACGTCGCCAAGACATCATCCTAACGACAAACCCACTAGTATATGATACAGTACGTACAAAAGAATATACAACCACAAATATTTTTATTTTTATTTTTATTTTTACCATAAGCAATATCGCTAATTGGGGACACACCCGTCCCTACGTTACAATAATAACAATGAAACTCCCGTAGGTTGGCTTCCGACAACTCCTCCCAAAATATTCTCATACCATACCATCGTCGGACTCTACCTAGTGCCAGTAGGGGACCGACTCCTAGCTGTTGTACCTGCGAGTGTACTGCCTTCTTAGTAAAATTATTATTATTATTTTTATTTTTTTAAAAATCAAAAATATATTCTAAATATCACCACAACTAAATCTGGCTAAGCATAAGTATATAAGTAATGAAAAATAACCTCATCTGGCTAGTATAAAATCATACCACTCACCATAATAAATAATGAATTACCCAATATAAGTAAAACACCATATCTCAAGCATACTATTTAAGCACACAACTCAAACACACACCTCAAACACACACACTGGCCAGCCTTAGTGATCGTTTTAACCTCACGATTGGGAGTTTGCAACAGTACCGTATCGTCCGTAGGATATGCCTTCCTACGAACACCCATCACTCCGCCGAAGCGGATCATTACTGCGCAGTACAAACGTCTAATCATCACTCTGCCAAAGCAGATAAACATCACTCCGCTGAAGCGGATAAACATCACTCCGCCGAAGCGGATCATATCACATAATAATATCGTCGAATCATCACGTAATGGTTTAAAAACATCTAATTTTAGTTCAACCATTTTTCATCATGTATGCACATATACAAACAATTTGGCAAGAAGACAGTACACTCACATGATATCCGTTCTCAAAAGCTTCACCAACTTTATGCTACCGACCCTCTGGTAATTGCGAGCCTATTTGTGACAGGGCCTAAATTAATATTAACACATAAAAGAAATAACCAATCATGCAAATACAAACTCTACATTTCCCACTTCTTATTTATGAAAATTTATATTCGATCAATTTAGCCCTGTTACACAATACACGTATACGATTTATTTAAATTTAGAGGTTTATTCCAATTATTCCGATTAAAAATTTTATTATTATTATTATTATTATTATTATTATTATTATTATTATTATCATTATTATTATTTTGTTTAATTTAATTAATAATATTTAATGAAAAATATTATCCGTTCCGAAACGTTGCCGCGAGATGAGTTTGAATTTCATTGGGGTTACTTGTGCAATTTTCCTTTTTTTTTTTTTTTTTTTTTTTTACTTCTGCTTTCTTTTTCTTTTTTTTCTTTTCTCCTTTTTCTTCTGTTATCTGTTCGGCTCCTCCCCGCCGGCCGGCCTTCCTTTCTCTCTTTACTGTTGTTGATTTCCGGCGGCCTCCCACGCCACACCGGTTTCACCGTTTGACTTGCACCACCCACCCCACCACTCGACAACCGCTACCGGCAACCCCCACAACCGAACACGCCTACCCACAAGGTTGCCGATCACACGCACACACCTCCACCCACTGCAACACACACATGCATACACACACTCACCAAATGAATCAAAGAATTCATACCTAATTACTCACCCAATTGACAACGACGACCAGTAAACCCAGCAACAGAAAGGCAGCACATACACACGTCAACGGAACACGCCCTTCTTGCCGGAGGAGTACCGATCACGGAAATCCGGCAGCCCCTGGAACCGTCGACGAAGATCAGCATACACCCAAAATAATAAAATAAAACAGAACACATACTAACAGCCCCACCGGAGAACTTACCACCACCGATGATTGCAAAATCCGGCAACCCCTTTGTCCTCCGATCCTCTCTCTCTCTCGGTCTCTGTTTCCTGTTCTGGGCTTACAGCCAACACCCACCTTCCATTCACCCAACCAGAGAGATGGCGATGACACCCCTCCACCGGCCCGACAACGACGCCCACCAACGGTGATTGAACATCACGTACACTGCACCTCCGCCGGAGCAACGACCCTGATTCGAAACAAACTGCCGTCGACCCCTCTCTCTCAAGATTTTTCTGAATCTCTTCTTCTTCTTGAGACTCTCGGTAATTATTGCATGCATGTTCACCTTTATATGCATGAAGTTAGTGGTCGGAACGTCAAGCTTCTCCTGCCACGTCGCTGCTTCTTTCTCCTTATTCCGGCCGGCTGCTCCCGATCACCCACATGTGTATAGATATTTTTTTGCTAAATTACTCTTTTCTCCCCCCCTAACTTCTTAGAATCTTCATTTTAGTCCAAATCCATTTTTAAGATTTTTCTTAAATTGCAATTGCACCCCTAAAAGTTTTAATTGAGTATTAAAGGTCAATTTACCTCCAAAAGTCTTGATTTAATATTTCTAAATTTGTGAATTGACCCATAGATTTTTAATTTGAATTCTTTAGTGACCCAATTTCACTCCGAATTTTCCCAGTTACTCTAAAATGCAACTAATATGACGTACATACTATGATTGAGGTCTTACAGGCATATCCTGTAGGACGTTTGTATTGTGACCTGACAAGAGGACAAGTTCTGCAGGTTGTTGTTGTTGTTATTGTTGTTGTTGATGTTAACTATTATTATGGTGGAGTCGAATATGGTATTGATTATCAGTATGGTGGAGTTGAATATGGCATTGGAAATATAATGTGGTGGAGTTGAATATGTTGATGATATGGTGATTTATACCACGTGTTGACTCTTACCATTAGAGATATTAAATGATCCTAACACTGATAGCAACCTTAGATTGCACAGTTATATAGGTTATGGTACCGTCATAACTCCCGATCGTGAGGTGAAACAATCTTATAGCTAGTAAAAAAATATGTGTGTGATATTTTATTATATATCCAAATAATCTGATTGGTTAGTTTAAATTCATTTAGTTTATTGTGATGATAGTTGTGGAGTTTTATTTCAGCTCAGTATGCGATTATCTTTATATTACGTTTTGATAAGTGGTATTTGATAATTATATTTGATTCATAAATTATTTTTATATTATGAAGACATTACACGGATAAAATATTTGGTCTCAGATACCACAGCTAGAGATTGGTCCACTACTAGCACTAGGTAGAGTCAGAATGTAGTGTCGTGTTGGGGGCTTGGGATAAGGTGTGACATTTTGAGTCCCAGACTGTCGTACCAAAAATAGTCATCCCGGCTCTTAAGTCTACTTTCAGGTGGTAAACTCAATTTTCCCATTTCATGGTGTGCCCGTCTTCGACTGTGAAACGCGGTACTCTCAGTTGCTCCTTGGAAATCGAATTGATTAATTATATTTTCAACATTTTGTTCGTTTTTCAGTTTCGGTAATCAGTGTTAACAGCTCTTGAAATCGATAATCGATTCTTATAAAAAAAATATTTTATTTTATTGAAAGAGTAGGTTTGAATTTTGGATTGTATAAATAAAAGAGATTGATCAATTTATTTTTTATCCCCGTACTATTTACTTATTATTTTTTGTATTGATTGTGTATATTTTGTTGATTTTTTTCCCGTTGTATTATTAATTTTGCTTAATCAATTATATTATTTTCTATATTAAATTAGCTATTAACTTAACAATGAAAAAAATAAAGACACGTGCTTTCAAGCATGGGGTATACACTAGTTTGACAAATGTCAAATTTTGAGCTATAGATACACTACACTTTAAGGACCAAAAATATATTTTTTCTTAAATTTTTTATTTGTCCAAGTTGCCCTCGTTCCAAAACTTAACTAAGGGTATGTTTGGTTGGGTGAAAACAATGGGTGGATAGGAAAATTAAAAAAAATAAAAAAATAAGTGAAAAAAGTCTTATTTGGCGCGGGAGGAAAATTAGAAGGTAAAGAAAAAAAATGAAAAAGAAAAGCTCTTGCGGCCTATTTTTTTTTTTTTTTTTTTCCTCTCAATTTTGGGATAAAAATGGAATGAAAGTGGTTGAAGTTTGAAAAAAAATATCAAAATTATAATTATACTCTTATCTTTTCATATATATATTTTTGGTAAAGAATGAAATAAAACAACAAACAGAAACAACACAACACAAAACAAACTAGAACAAATTAAGTTCCGAGCGTAACTCAAACGCCCTTTTGTCCATCTCTTGAAAGAGAATATATTCAATATCTATAGTTAGAGTGTCAAGAATCTTTAGGTTGCAATTTTTCTTAACACCTTTCGTCGCCAAGATATCAGCACAACGGTTAGCATCTCGAGAAGCAAGCTGGAGGGTGTAGTTATAGATCTGGAGAAAATTTCTACACTCCTCAATCAAATCTCTGAATCGGTGATTTTCAAGACAAGTATTTTGAATAAGGGTAACCACCTCCGTCGAATCTATCTCAACTAGAACTCTAAGATAGTCTTTGTTTCCCGAAATTTTTATACCCGTGGCTATACTTTTGAGTTCAGCTTCCAAAGCCGTACAATTGTCAATACTAGCATAATAGCTCAACTTCTAAGCTCCCAAGTTATCTCTAAGAAGACCTCCCATGCCCCATTTTTCAGTATTACCTTTAGCGCTGCCATCTGTTTTAAGCTTGAGGCATCCTGTTTTAGGAGGAAACCAGAAATGGTAAATCTTTTAAAATCATTTGAGAAGTTTGCTTCGAAAATAGATCTAGAGAGATCATTAGTGTAATTTATAATTTTCACAAGTACAGAACTTAGAGAATTACAAACCCTTTCAATGGCCTCTTTATTTCTATCTTTCCAAATTTTCCAAGTGGTGGCCACAAAGCAAAAGTAAGAAGGATTAAAGATAATCCCTTTAAGTTTCTATTTCAACCAAGCCCAAAAATCCATAGATAATTGATTATACCTGAAATTAGAGCAACTAACTTGATCCCAAATACAATAGCTTTAGGACAAGTGCAAATAGCATGTTCAATAGTCTCCACTGCATTATTAAATCTTTGACATATACTAGAAACATTTCCACCACGAGTCGCACGGAAATATTTGTAGTGAGTCTTTTGTGAAAAATAGACCAGTAGAAAAATTTCATATTTTGAGGGATCTTCAGTTTTCAAATCCAACTCCATCTATTATTAGAACCTCTATCTTCATTATCCGATATACCTAGATGGTAAGCTGATCTAATAGAAAATAGTAGTGAATTATCCAGCGTCCACAGGGGTTTGTCAATAAGATTGAAAGAGAGAGGCTACATTTAACTTAATTTTCATTTCAGTGTCAGTGTCAATAAGGTGGAAGATAGGGTTCATAAACCAGTTTCCAACATCATCAACAATATCAGCAACTTTAAGGTCAAAAGTATCTTGAATTTCCTGACACCCTAAAGGTTTATCACCACATCACCAATCAGTTTATAAGTTAATAGAGGTACTATTCCCCACTTTCCATTTAATACATTTTTCTAAAATATTCTTAGCAGAGCAAATATCTCCCTAGATATGAGAACTACCATTTTTTTTTATCCAATATTTGGGATTATTATCAATAGAGTATTTATTACAAATAACCCTAGCCCACAAACTTTGGTCGTTATTCGCAATTTTCCAACCAAGTTTAGCCAAAAAAGCTTTATTATTAACTCTAACTTTCCTAATACCCAAACCTCCTTCCTCTTTGTTACGGCAAACTTTATCCCATTTAACGAGATGATATTTTTTTTACATTTTCCCTCCCTCCCCATAAGAAATTTCGATTAATTTTGTCATTATTATCACAAAATTTCAGGGGAATAGGAATAATCTGCATAGAATAATTAGGGATGGTAGTAGTAACAGATTTAATAAGCGTAGTTCTACCAACCACAAATAACATATTGGTTTTCCACTTAAGAAACTCTACCATGAATTTTCTGGATAACATGATGAACATGGAGGTTATTCAGTCTCCCATGCACTAGCGGGAAGCCAAGACACACTACCAAGTCCTCCGTGAGACCAATATTCAAGTGACTACTAATATTTCTCGCTTTCCAACGGGGAATGTAAGAGGCAATATAAATTTTTGATTTAGAAAAATTAATTTTTTGTCCCGAGATATTAGTAAAGATATTCATAACATTTAAAATGTTATCAATTTGGGCATTATTGGTTTTGGAAAACAGGACAAGATCGTCAACAAAGAACAAATGGGATATAATAGGACCATTTTTTTCCAGCTCTCAAACCTTTCTAGATACCTCTATTCATACTATCAACAATCAAATGTGAAAGTCTCTCCATACATAGGGTGAAAGGATAAGGGGATAAAAGATTCCCTTGCCTAAGACCCCTAGAGGGTTTAAATTCCTCAAGGGGTTCCCATTCCAAAGAATAGAGAGGGAGACATTAGTCACACAAGACATAATCAAATTCACCCAAAGGTTAGGAAAGTTAAAACTGATGAGGGTATCTTTAAGAAAATTACAATTAATTCTGTCATAAGTTTTTTCAAGATCAATTTTCAAGATGATACCACCCTTCTTGCTTTTAGACTTTTTAAGAGAATGAATAATCTCTTGAGTGATAATGACATTATTCGTACTCATCCTACCAGGCACAAAGCTACTTTGGAACGGGCCCACAAGTATATCCAACATAGGTCTAAGTCTATTCACAAGCAATTTAATAACCAATTTATAAGTGGTATTGCAAAGACTTATAGGACGAAATTGACTAATATTTTTCGGAATATCAATTCTCAGGATAAGGGTAATAAAAGTTTTGTTGCAAGTTGTAGGCATATGGGCATTTGCAAGAGAGTTTCTAACAAAATTACAGACATCATTACCCACAATATTTCAATTTCTTTTAAAGAAACTAGGTTGATACCCATCCAGACCCGGAGCCTTTAAATATTTCATATCCTTAAGAGTATTCCAAATTTTCAAATTCGAAGGATTACTACAGAGATTGGAATGATAAAAACTATCAATTTTAGGTCAATGATAATTAGGCATATAATTAGTAACAAAGGAAAGGTCATCACGGAAAAGGTTATGAAAATAATCTCTAACATGTAATTTAAGCTCATCTTTGTCACTAATCCAAACATTATATTTATTAAGCAATGAAATTTTATTTCTACGTCTTTTATTAAGAGTCATACAGTGAAAATATTTATTATTTTTATTTCCAAGCTTAAGCTACCGAATTCTAGATTTTTTATGTTCGTGAATTTCTTACCTAATGAGAATATCTCTATATTCATTTTGAAGGGATAGCTCAAGACAACTAGAATTATGAGTAAAAAGAGTATCTTGCATTTTTTGAATACCTTTCAATCTATCTAAAAGATTTTTTTTTGATTTTAAATATATTTTCGAAAGTTTTAGAATTCCACTCTTTGAGAACAGAAGTAAAATTCTTAAATTTCAGGTCCAAGTTAGACTCATCATCAACCCAGTTATCGAAAATAAGATGTTTGAAATTATTATGCGTTAACCACATAGCTTCAAAGCGAAAATGTCTAATCCCAGGAAGGGGAGAGAAACCATAGCAATTAATGAGAAAAGGAGAATGGTCAGAGTACATACGCGGGATGGTTTCTACACTCGTATTCAGATAGATTTCATTCCATTTATCATTAGCAAGCACTTGATCCAACCTTTTGCCAATTCTGATACCACTCCTAACCGTACCCGTGCAAGTCATTTTGGGACCATTAGAGCCAAAATTTAATAAACCACTGTTATTGAGGTTACGGTTAAAATAGTTAATGCGAGCAATATCAGAAGGCAAACAGGGGCTTGTCTTTTCACTCTGGGAGGCAATATCATTGAGATCACCAGTCACCAGCCAGGGAAAAGAATTTTGAAGAGAGACTTCTTTCATATCATTCTAAAGCTTTTGTTTTAATCTGTGATTAGGCTTCGCATAAACAGCTGACAGAAGCCACTCCACATGATTACTACTACTCACGATAGCGTGGATAGCTTGATGTTTAGCTGAAACGAAATTCAAGCTAACTTTCTCTGGCATCCACAAAATCCAAATACCACCCGCTCTACCACAAGGGTCTATATGGCTCGAAGTAGTCAAACCCAAGTTTTTGAAAAAAAATCCCATCGAGCACATACCAACCTTTATTTCAAAAAGAATAAAAATATCTAGTTTATGCAACATAAAAATGTCTTTAAAAGTGGCTTTAAAGATAGGGTTGCCTGGCCCTCTACAATTCCAAAAGATAATCTTCATGGGTCTAAGACTTGACAGAGTGGGTAGAAGGTCCATATCCTGAGCTCGTAGAAGCATTTTGCACCTCCGAAGGCTCTACTCCTAGATCCTGGTTGTCTCCACAAACACCTTCCAAATTAGAGGTGGAGGTGATTCCATTCCCGACAAGCTGACTGTTCACTTGATTTTCTTCACCACCCAAAATACTTTGAGAAGGAGGAGGATGGAGAATGGAGAATGGAGTTTTCGTGAGAATTGATTTTTGGATCTTCATCATTCAATGAAGTGTTTAGGACGGATGGTGAAGAGCAATCAGGGGTAGAAAGGGTGTGGAAAAGATTTGAGGAGATGGGAAATGTAACATCAACAGGGGAAATGTGAAAAAAATCAGATTGTAAAATTTTATCCTCTTTCACATTTCCAGTGGACTTTTCAATGACCATGGAATTTAACTCACTATCAGGTGAAAGAGAAGTGACCAAAACCATGTCTTTCATGGGTGTAGAACCCGAAGCAGCAAAAGTGGTGTGACAAGAACCGAAGAAAAGGCCGATTCTTTAGCCGACATAAAAGTGAACTCCTTGGGAGCACAGCCCGAAACTTTAGTGGAAATCCATTTTCCTACATTAGCTTTAGGACCAGAAACCTTATAATTATTTTTACCTGTTTGAGCATTAGAAACCTGTTTAGATACATTAGAGACAATAGACTTTTGCTTTTGGACAGGGCTATATTTTTTTGTGTTGATAGTGATCGCTCAAAATTAATACCCTTATTAAGCGCAAAATATTGTAGTATAGTGTGCTCAAGTAAGGGTGTCGAACCACATGGATTGGTCTTGTAATTATCATTTTTTTTTATTATTTTTCTTCCTTTGATGAAAACGATTTGAGGGTTTTGATTTGATTTTGAAGATATGAAAAGAAACTATTAAAAATAAAATAAAAAAAAGAACCAGGTTAGGAATTGTGGGTTTAGTATTTTGAAATTATGTTTTTCTTACAATTTCTATTTAAATCGGATATGTATAAACGAGTGTTCCTAACTACAAGCCGAAACTACTTAGAAATATTTGAATTATTATTCTCTGACAGGGATTATTTTCGATCTTTAATTCCTGCACTAAACTAATCTAAGGTAAATTAATATCTAGGCATAAATCATCCAGACCAATAATCAATCCTTAAGAATACGATTATGTGACCATTAAATCAAGACCATAGGTGCAAGATTTAATGTTCTAGCAGTGATTAGATTTAAAACAAAATCTCTACAAGAACATTTTGACAATAAATTCAATCACAATTAAATTCATTTTTTAGAACGGAATTTCTACCATATAATTGTTTATACAATATCCAAATTTAAATAAGAAAAATACAATATTATATAATTTAAAAAATACAATACCACAACTCTAACTTAGTAGAAGGAAGTTAGCCGCTCATCGTTGTGTAGAACGGTGTTTTCTTGGATAGAATCTTCAAAAACACCGTTTACACTTTATATCTTTTAAAATTCAAACTTCTTCCAAATATAAAAATAAAAATAAAAGAAGAAGAAAACATATACAAATGGTATTGAATATGAAAGAAAATGGAATGTGGAATTGAGATAATAATAATCGGATGATTTCCTTTACATTTATTTCAAGCCCTCCTATTTATAGACAAATTTTAGGGGCACAAATGGAAAAAAAGGAAAACAAAAGGGGGGTGGCTGGCCAATTGGGTTGGCAGCCCATAGAGTGGGCTGCCAACCCAAACAAGCTGGCTATAGGGCCAGCCTGTGGGCGACCAGCCGATCCATTGGCTCAGCTCCTCTCACAAGGGCGGCTCGGTTGAGCCGCCCTATTCTAAAAATTCCGTTTTCTGTTCGGCTTGACGTAGTTTGTTCGTTTTTCATTCGATCTGTCCCAAATTAATGTCGTTTTGTTCCAAATTCAAAATCCTACAAAAGCAAATAAAAACAACTTAATTTATAATATTTTAATTTATTTAAAAAATTAACAAAACTTAATTTAGTGGTATTAGATCGCACAAAAATGCGGTGCGATCAGGTAGCCTGACTGTTATTTTTATAATTAGAATGGGCCAAGCCCCATTCTGATTTTTCTTGGATTTAGTCCTTAGTTTCACTCCTTTGATTTTTCTTACCTCTATTTGTCCCAATTTCAACATCTCCATATTTTTGAATAAAAGTATAATACGTTTTTTGGAGGCCCATTAGTTTTAGCCTTATCGGAAGTAAATTTTCTTGTACATTTAACTAGCAACCAAGAACCAAATTTAACGTCATCATGAGCCTTATTCATAATATTTGACTCAACCTTGTCTTGGTCCTTAGCACTAGCATTAGGAACCTAAACCACATTGCTCACATTAGCACTTGCATTAGGAACTCGAACCGATTTCTCAATATTTTCAGAATTTTGCATATTCGTAATGTTGGCATTCAAATTACTCTTAGTATTCACCGGGTCATTGTTTTTCAGTGAGGCAATAGTAACTGAATTTTTATAAGGGCACATTTCCATTCTATGGGACACCCTACCACAACAGTGATAAAGAACATGTATACTCTCATATTCCAAATTATACCAAATTCCATCCAATTCAAATTTAGTGGTTAGAGGTTGTTCTAAATCAATTTCAATACACACCCTAGAAAATTTTTCTCTAATTGAAGCAACAATATTGCCATCCAATTTTATGAGTTTACTAATAGATTTAGCAATGGAATACAATAAAGGGGCTTCATACATATCAACAGGTAATTTACGGAACCTGATCCATACCGAAGTTCTAGAATCTCTAGCAACTTTAGGATTGAAATTGGGTTCCCCATTTCCTAACAGTTAAATAGTGATCATAAATCACCCAAGGACCTTCAGTGAGAACATGATGTGAGTCTAATACTCTAGAAAATTTGGCAATATAAAATCCATAACTCAAATCTATAAGGTCAAAATTTTCTTGGGTTTTTCACATGACAGTCACTTTTGATAGGAGAGTTTTATAACCAACATTTCTACCAAGAAGTCTGATGATAAGAGAATCCTGCCATTTCTCTTTAATTTTTTCAAGCCATTGAAGAGGAACTTTAAACCTAGGTGCAATATTTTTCTTTCCATGTGAAAAATTCTCAACATCATCGAGAGGCTTCATCACTGGATCTTCATCATTATCAAAATAAACATCATCAATCCTATTAATCGAAGAGGTTTGTGTCCCATTTAGGACCTCTTTAAAGGATTTAGGGTTTGCATTACTCACCTGAGCCACCAAGGTTGTCTCGTTTGGAGTATTCAGTTAGATCGAAGGATCAGAAACCGCCCTTTCCTGGGAATATTCCAATCCGTTACCTTCTCCAAAAATGAAGATGCAAGAGAAACCTCCGATTTGTCACTCATAACCAGATCAGGGCACTGAATTATGATTTGAGCTTCGATTTCCATGTCAAGGTTAGAAGAAAGTGGAAGGTCTTGCTTAAACTTCTTGTTACTTCTGACAAGAACATCTTCTTTCTCTCTAGAAAGGTTCATCGGACCAGACATTTGGTCGGAGCAGTAGAGGAGATGGCCGTAATAGAATGAGATTCATCGGAAAATGGCTTGATTTAGGGGTGGGCGCAGTTTTCAAGAGAGAGTTTCTCTCTCTAGAAACAAGGGAAGTTTATCTCTTTTCATATTCTATCCAACCATTCATTCATATGGTCTTTAGATTTTTTTTATAATTTGATTTTATTTATTGCAATTATAATTTATTTTAATTAATAATTTTTTATTAGTAAGTGAATTGTTCATTTTTACATGACTATTATAATAAATTTTATTTTATGATATGTAAAATTAAAATAATAAATTAAATGTGTATTTAATTTTTTTATATATTTTTTTAATTAAACATAATTTTTTTTTTCTTTTTTATATCTCTCCAACCAAATAATTCTTAAAAAAAAAAAAATTATAAAAGAAAAATTATTTTTATTTTTCTTTTCTCTCTCCATTCTATGAACCAAACATAACAGTCATTTTTTCACTTCATCCTTGCACAACCCCACGACCGCGACCGTAACCGCCGTCGCAGACTACTGCAGCACTGCAACCGCCTCACTGCCGCATCGCCACCGGTACCGCCGGATTGTCGCAGGGCCACTGCTACGGTGCTGCTACCCTCAGATTGCCACACGGCCAGCCAAGGCCATCTTCCTCTATCGGTTTGTGTTTTTTCCCTCTATATCTTCTTCGTTTTTTCCACACCCTCTTCTCCTAGCTACCACCACCTCCGCCTCTTCCACACCACCACCGAGAATCTAGATCTGTATAAAAGGTGAACAAATCAAACAAATCTGGTTAGATCTTCCTAGATCAGGTCTGACCATGTTTGAAATTAGATTTAATTAGTTAAAATTAATAAAAAGATGTCAAATTTCTATTTTTTTGGTGAATTGAAGTTCCATTAATGCCTTTAGGTATTGGGTACACTCCACTATTACTGAACTTACATCTACAAACTTCAATCATTTCATTTTATGGCTCTCTGAATAAGATATTCTGTTCCTTATATATTTCTATTTTGAACCTTCTTAGAGATCTTTGAGACATGATCTTCGCGCTGGTGGTTATCAGCTGGTGTATGCTGAATTTTCACCTAAAGAAGGTTATAGATTCTGGGTTAGAAGCTGTTCCAATAGGAGGATGGGGAATGCGTGCATTTGGAAAGAGGGAAATCACAAAGTCTTTGAACTTGAAGGCCCCTCTCTCTCTCTCTTTACCTATGTTAACACTACTTTCTGTAATTCCGGGTTATAAATTGGTTCATGGATCATTAAGCTTTCGGCCATCTTTCTATGCCTGATTTTCTCGTTAAATTTACAGTGCCTCGATCTCCTTTTTGTATTACATTGACGCTCTTGGTCCATTTGATATAATTCTATATTACCGTGCAAAAAGCCAATATATATATATATATATATATATGTTATTCAGTGGATGGATTCCCCAATTCCCTGCAGTGACTTGTTTATAGTACCGTTCCTTGTCTGGTTGCTAGCTGATATCACTTTAGACTTTAGAGCACAACGTTCCGTTGCTTGTTTGTTACACATGTTGTATTTAGCTCATCTCCTTCCGTGATACGCATCTAATAGTAGCCCGATCATAGATCCAACTTTGAGAAGTCTCTCGTGCTTCTTTGCACGCTCCGGTTATTGCCATGTGTTCCACCTCCGTACTCGGCCAGGCAACTTAGACATCCAGCTAATTGGCCCATTCGCAAAACGAAATACAAAACTCAATCAATCTTCGTCTATCAAGGTCACCTGCATAGTTTGGATCCCAATGATGAACCCCAGGAAGATTGGAGTATAGCATTCCTCCTCCCTTCATTCAAGTTTGAACCCGCCCGACAGTATAGAGTACTGACCACACCGAGGGATAGGCCCTGAAGCGAAGGACGGGAACAAGCGGTATCAATGCTTTCCAATTTATGGCGTTGCATCAATCATCCAATAGACCATGGACTAAACGGCCAGTGCTTGAAAGGACTATGTCCAGGGGACCGCTGCCCCCCCACTAGGTACATCTCGCGTCTATGGGCCGTGGTGTCACAACGGCCAGCTTTAGTTCAGCTCTTGGGGCAAGCGTACCATGTAGTTGGGAGGCTGGTTGTCAAGTAGTTAGGGAGTGTCGATTGTGGGGCAGGAAGGTCAGAGGTGTTTGGTGGGCGAGTATGGAAGGTACCAATTCCACCCTTTCCCCAATTATTGTAAAAATGTTATATTTCAACCCCTTTGATACGCCTTCAACATCTCCAGATACTTAGCAGCTGTCTCGGGTACTTCATAGAAGTTTTGGACGCATATCCTCAAGTATGTATTGTCTAAGTATCATTATCTGATACATATTTGATACAGGTATAGACACACACAGGAAGTTGTCGCACTCTGTAGGTTGAGATCTCCCACACACTCACATGTATATTGTGTTATCTTATAAGCAGACCTTTGCTCTGCTATCTGCTCATTTCAGGGCATTTTTCTGATTTCTGATGGGAAAAATTATTTGCAGTTTGTTTGAAGTAGGCCTATGGTCACTAGAAATCTAGGCCTATGGATATCGACAGTCCAAGAAGCATTGGACAGAACGTTCTTAGTAGCGAAGTTCTTCTGTGCTCTTCATGTGACCAACACCTACATCTGCACCACTGCTCTTGTAAGTGTACCCTTCACATTATTCTGTTGTTTATGCTGTGATTCTTTCTTCTAGTAAAGCAGAGAAAAAAATGGTCCTACCTCACTTTTAGGGGGCGCTTAGAACTGAATACCGAATACTTTAAGCATTTAATATTTATTCAAGGAAGTGTTTTAATTCTTTCTTCTAGTAAAGCAGAAAAGAAAATGGTCATACCTCAGTTTTAGGGCATGTTGGATAATACAGTTTAGCGCTTAGAACTGAATATGTTGAGTATTTATTACTTATTTAAGTGCGTTTAAAAAAATATAAAGCAGCCATTTACGAACTACTTATCGCAATTTATTTTTTTATTGCCACAACCACCGTTAAACTATCACGGCTAGAAAATATAGAGAAAAATATATTCATAAATAAAATAGTAGAGAGAAACTACTATTGAGAAAAAAAAATAGAGAGAAAAATTCAGAGAGCAAGTTTCAAAGAAATTTAGTAAGAAAGGTTGTACAGATAAGAACCTATTGAGATAGAAAATATTGAAAACAAAAATACTTTTGACACGACAAATTCAACACTTTGAGTCTTTGGAACTTAAGATTCAAGACTTAAAAGTTTTTTATTTTTATTTTTTATTTATTTATTTTTCCCGGATTTACTTTTCAAAAACGGGTGATGTTTGATTTAGTAAAGAAGAAAAAATGAGCAAAAAATGATTACTTAATGATTGGGTGTGCGCAGGTGTATGGTCCTAGTATGCTTCCGACTTTCAGTGTGACTGGTGATCTAGTTTTGGCTGAGAGAATCTCAATCCGGTCTGGCAAAGTAGGTACAGGTGATGTGGTCCTTACTCGATCTCCTGAAAATCCAAGGAAGATTGTCACCAAACGCATAGTTGGAATTGAAGGTGATAGTGTTACATATATTGTAGACCCCAAGAACAGTGATAGACGCGAAACACTTGTTGTATGATAAACAAAACTTCATGTTTGGCTTATGTTACTGATTTAGTCAATTGCTTTTGCTTAGTTCTTCCTTGTCCCCCCCCCCCCCCCCCCCCCCAAAAAAAAAAAAAAAAAAAAATTAGGTTCCAAAAGGACATGTTTGGATCGAGGGAGATAACATATATGCTTCTAAGGATTCGAGGATTTTTGGACCTGTTCCTTACGGACTCCTCCAAGGGAGAGTGTTTTGGAAGGTGAGTTTTTCAATTTTAGATAATTTATGTTCAAGCTTAATGGGACTTCGTACATTTACTCCTGTAAAGTTTTTCGTGTTACTTACATTTCTTTGTTGAATTTAATGTGGTTTACACTTGAACACAAAATAGTAATTTCATGCTTTATTCTCTCAGTACTTTTTGGACTCATATATTTTGTTGAATCCTGCATGGCTTGTGTTACCTGATCCTGAGCTATATTTAAGTCTAGGGGTGATCTTCCTCTTTCAAGGCGTCTTTTGAGAGTGAGTTAGGCCTATTGGATTTTTACATGGTATCAAAGCCAAACTTTTCGTCTGATGTTCGCGTGTTGAATCCCATATCGATGGGCCCCTGATATCCATTTGCAATGATTTGTCAAAGTTTACCTTGCTCGTGAGAGGGCGTGTTGAATCCCACATTAATATTGGGCCCCCCGATATTCGTTCACAGTGGTTTGTCAAAGTCTACCCTGCTTGTGAGGGGGCATGTTGAATCTCACATTGATGTTGGGCCCCCCGATATCTGTTCGCAGTGGTTTGTCAAAGTTCACCTCTGCTCGTGAGGGGCGTGTTGAATCCCATATTGCTTGTGTTACCTGATCCTGAGCTATATATAAATTTAGGGGTAATCCTTCTCTTTCAAGGCATCTTTTGAGTGTGAGGTACGCCCATTACTACGCATTTCATTGTTTAACAAAATAGTCGTTTTATCAAGAAAATGGAAATGTTCATAATTTTGCAGAGAAAGAGCTCTTACTTTAGAGCATTGAGAAAACTGATTTTGAAATGAAGGAAATCAGGAACTAGATGCCATTATTAAGTGGATGACAAAACCAATTTTACATTGCGTAATGTAGCACACGGTAGATTTTTTCCTGCCGTGGTGGTGGTGTGTTATAAATTGTAATGTATCCAAAAAGGGTTCAAGTATTACCAGTTTCATATGCAAGGTAAAATCTAAACATGCTAGATTTAACAAGGGCTGTTTGAGATAAATTCGAGTGGTTAACTTGTATAGTAACTCTCTATTCTCTACTAATAAAAGGTCTGGTGTTGCCTGTGGATGTAGGCAAATTGTTGAACCACGTATATGTCGAGTGCTCCTTCTGTGTGTGTATTTTGTGCTTGGAAGTTATTCGCAATTTAGCATCTAATCACAGTTTGTCTCACCAGTGTGTTTTGTTTAATTGAATCAGTTTTGTTTTGACTGTCTTGTTGCCAAAAGTCTTGTCTTCATCTGGTTACAGTTGCAGATTTTTTTTTATTTTTTAATTTTTTTAATTTCAGATTTGGCCTCCTGAAGATTTTGGATCTGTGGGGAAAAGAACAGAATGATCTGTCTTGTAAGTAAGACATTTTTCGCTACATACTGTTTAACTTTTGGGCTTAAATTTCTTCAATTATGACTTTTTGTGATTGTTAG
Source organism: Eucommia ulmoides (assembly GCA_016647705.1). Classification (NCBI taxonomy): domain Eukaryota; kingdom Viridiplantae; phylum Streptophyta; class Magnoliopsida; order Garryales; family Eucommiaceae; genus Eucommia; species Eucommia ulmoides. The sequence goes on along the minus strand of CM028325.1, from coordinate 33,552,121 downwards.
GGGTGGTTATGGCCGGGCTTTAGCTAGGGTATTCCAAAAAAATACTAGGACCTAGCCCGACCCTGCTCTATGATCGGACCCTACTTTCGTGTCCAAGTCCGACCCTATATTTTTTTTTTAATTTAAAAAATAAATACTAAAACATAAACATAAATACTAAAATATAAAATCAAGTCGAACCAATATTGCCACTCACATCCACATGAAATTAAGTCAAACCAACGTTGTCATGTGAACTAGGGTTGGACTTATTTGATATAATAATAATAATAATTTTTAATTAATAGTCCTCAGACAGGGTCAGGTTTGTCCTAAAAAAATTTAGGCTTTCCTAAGTTTAACTTTAAATTTGATTAGGCCTGAAAATCAAAGTCCAAGCCCTAAAATAATAGGGTCGGGCTGGGTGGGCCCACAGGCCAATGACCGCCCCTAGTGATTATTGATATTTCTTATGGTGAAATACAACAAATAGTTATCTGTGAGTTTCTTCAGCTTATCATTGAACTTACATGTTTACATGCGGAACTGTTACTTCTTACAGCCATCTCCATATGTAAGCTTTAAATCTCGAAGCATTGCTACTACCGGATGAAGATATATTATGTATCAACGGGCAAAAAACCTTTGTAATTGGATCTAATACATTTTCACTATATAGAATTATTTTGTAACAGTATATTTGAGTTGAGTCGTTAAAAAAAAATATTATAGTTCCATTTTTGTGTTTTTGAAAACTAAAGCTTTACTTGAAAATTTAGCCAAACAGTCCCTTTATTAATTCCTTGGCAACCTACAGGTTTGGCAAATCGTGTCATCAGATCATGTTTCCTATCATGTCATGGTCTAACACGAACAAGACAAGATAAGTTATCGAGTCATTGGAAAAAAAAAAAACTGAAGGCCCAATACACGTGCGTGCACCCAGCAGTCGTACTGAACAAAAATATATGTTATATGTATCAAACTTGTGCTCAAATATTTGTTGGATGTAACACTTTTAAAAGATTTCATACTAAAAACACGATATATACATTGTTTAATTTGTTTTTTGTGAATAATGGTATTTGCATGTAACTACTATAAACTATTCGATCTTAAAACCGAGAGCAACAAATGATTGTATTTTTTTTGCATAAAAATAGTTACGCGTAACTAATATTACACAAATACATGTAATATAATTATATGTAATTTTTAATTATTAATTTGTAACTAATTTTAATTACATATAACTAATATTCACTCTAATACGGAACCACTTACGAAACTCTCTTTACGCTCCACATGCAATGTGTAAGCATGCGCGGGACTAATACTGAACCAAAAATCTGTTTAAGGGACTAATTTTAAACTTAAATTTTAAATAGGATAAATAAAATATTACACCTTCTATTTAGGACTAATTACAAATTATCTTTAAAAAATGGTTCATGTTGGTGTATAAAGATAGTAGATACCTCGAGTATGATCTAGTCGGATAACAAGTGGGTCTTCTTGCTGAGGTGAAGTTGGCAGCTGAAATTTTTTCAGGTGAGCTACATTGGGTCTTGTGAGGGCTGACCTGTTGTGCCTAGAATTCTACTCCTCAGGGAGTGATACCTGTAGAAGACTCGGGTCGAGATTTGTCCCAGCGAAACCTATTCGGTGTGAGAATCAATGCTTAGAGAAAAAATGTACAGTAATGCGTTGAGTAAGCAAGTGAACTCAATGCATGCGCATAATAAAGTGTACTTCGGGCTTATATAGCCCCTGGTATATATAGGTGTCGGAGAATCAATCAGGCCTAAACACAGTTTGTTAGGTGAAACCACGTGTTTAGTCTATAATTCGGGGCGTTTAGGAGATAATCATTGGGTTTGGACTTTTGGGCCCATTTGGCGAAGCTCGCGGGCCTCTGTCAGGCATGTGGTGATAAGATGGTGGAGAAGAGTGGAGATCTATGAAGTCCTGGAAGAGAAAAGAGCTGGAATGGGGAGCAGGTCGAGGTAAATGACTGAGTCCCTAAAGTTGGCCGCTGGGGTGCGGCGCAGAGCTCAGGGTAGCACGTCCCTACAGGGCACCTAACTCCGCCCTGGGTGTAAAAGGGATTCGAGGGAGGAGCCGTGGTCAACGTATGTTCCAGCATGATACCGTGGATTCCGGAATGTGTCTATGTCACTACAATGAATGATACGTGGTTGGGCCCCAAGTGCTGACTCACTAGTGTCGAAAAATACCATCATCAGTTACTCCCTAGCCCTGTATGGTGAGAGAAGCAAGACGGTCAGGGATATCAATTTTTGGCTGAAACGAGCGTCCTAGAGACTTTGAAGCGTAAGAAACACCTATAATCAACATTTTTTCAAGAGTTAACTTTTTCCGGGGAGTGAATCTAGAATAAGCTCCCATACTGCTGAGGTTCGGGGTCAGGTAGCACAGTAGGGTGACCCTGAACTTCTTCGATTTTCTGGGCGATACTTTTTCAACCGTTAACTTTTTTTTTTTTGAGAAGTTAATTTGAAATAGACTTTCATACGGCCAGGGTTCGGGTCAGGTAGCACGACAGGGCAATCTTGATTTTCTTCGATTTTTAGGGCAACACCCGTTCAATATAAACAAGCCTTTAGTACAGACGGGCCTTCACCAAAGAAAAAGTAGAGGCATACCCCAGGGGGGTGCGTGCCACGGACGGAATGGGGGGGCAAAGTGGTGCGCCCCCTAGGGGTGCAAGGTGCAGGCGGCTGGCCGACCGTCACTGGGCTGGTGGTGCTAGCCCAAGGGGGCCAGCTACTGGCTCCAAGAAGGACCAGCCGCCACCATCCCCAAAGGGGGGGCACTGGCCCCTCTGGGGGGCCAACCCCCTTGTTATTTAGGGGGGCAACTTTGCCTTCTTCCCCCAAATAATAAAATTAATTTTTAATTTAATATTATTTTTTTAACCTTGTTTTTTAGCACTGTTGTTCCTTTGAGACTTTGAACATTATTTTGGCATGAAATTTTTTGCGACTACCCTCTTAATGGATAACGTTTGAGGGGAGAACGTATTGAGCACGTTAGGGCGCTGATTGCCTAGAACTGGTCGATACACTTGGGGAAGGCCCCCATTTGCGCCCTGCCGGCCAGGGGTAGCACAGTAGTTTAGTGGGCACAAGATAAGATGATGTCGTCCAGAGAAGATAAGGCGAAGTTTCTGGACAGCACTTCTAGATGACCCTTTTTGGGAGGGCACTCCTGAACGACGTTTTTGGAAAAGGTCGCCGTCGTGACCCTGCCAGCTAGGAGCAGCATAGCAGGGCGGTGCCCGTCAAACCTGATGATGCTAGTTGCGGGGCACTAAGGGTGAACTCACAGACGGTGCCTTTGGGGAGGACCACCATGATGATTACACATTGCCTGCATTCGGATTTTCCCGTCGGCTCTGTGTAGATAGAGTTTTCCAAGCCGAAGGATGGTGTCGAGCACAAAGGTGTCGGATAAAGAGATACATGAGAGGACAGTGCTGACAAGGGAATCCCTGAGGAGGGCGAGATTGATGCTACTTCTCCTCGCACGGATGCACCTTAGGACGAAGGCAGAAATGACTGAGTTTTGGACCATTGCTTCTTCAGCACTTAAGATTTTGTAGACTCATTTTCACTTATTCCTGTTTTCCTGCGTGCGAGTGTGTAAGCTTCTGAGCGACATAGCCAAGGTACTTTAGAATCTACTATTTCCTCCCGGCATTTTTTGCCAAGTCGCTTTCTGCGTGGTTCTGTTCTTAGAGTTGTAAAACTTTGAATTTTTTTTAAAAAAAATTCTTGTTAGCCCAGTGAGCTACCCAAGAGGGGGGTGAATTGGGTAAATAAAAATTAATTCAAGTAAAATACTTTAAAAAGTCAAATAATTAATTTTTACCCTAAATTAATTATTATCTTTATAGTAGCGGAATTTTAATATCAACTAGGTACACACCGAACAACACAAAAATAAATAATTTAAAGAATGCAGCACACTAGAAATTTATACTGGTTTACCAAATTATTCTTGGCTAATTTAGTCCCCCGAGCTCCACGGAAAGTTGCACCCACTAATTACTATGATCCCTTTAACTAGATAGGAACCAAACTTTTATAAAACGATTCTTTTTTTACAGGCTCAAGAATAACCCTATTTTTTTCTCAGGTTAAAAATTAATCTAATTCTTTTGTACTTAGGCTAAAAATCAAACCTCACAAAAACGCTTCAAATATCCTTTTACCCGGTAAGAATTGAACTGTTACAAAATCACTCAAATTAATTCTATAAAGACATAATTAAAACCTAATATAATTATACTCTAGGCAAATATCAAAATCTCAATCTATTTACCAAAAGAGATTGAAACCAGCTACCCAAGATTAGACACTCCCAATAGTATTTAATCCGACACTCAATTCACCAATTACAAAATTGATAAGTGATTTTTTCACTTGGAACTTCTACCACCCCAGATAAATTTAAACTCGATTAATGTCCCGATACTAGTAATAGAAAAGTCGGAATTTCAAAATCTGATTTTAAACAAAAATGGGTAGCACGTAAGTTTAACACGTAATCAAATTTTTTCAAGAAATTGTTTCAAAAATAATTTCAATTAAAAAATTCGGAAAACAATTTCAAAGATCAAATTCTAAGAAAAAATAATAATAGCAAGCAATAATTAATAGCAAATAACTTGGAATGATCTCACCAAGAATCCTCCGAATAAATAATGATTAGCAATGCAACTTCAAGTCAATGACCTGAACAATAATTTCCCAAGAACAATTCTCAAGAATAAATCTCACAAAACTTTTGAATGAACACTCTTAGAAAGCTCTTTAAAATTGATTGATTTGATTTCTTGGAATATATCTAAAATAAAAAACGCAGGTATATATATGTGGGAATAAAATAAGCCCTCCAACGGCTAGTTCCCATAAATCATGACAAGTATTTACTCCAATAGACCCTATATATCATTAAAACTCAATCCTGATATAATTCACTAAATTATATCTTTTAAAACATTCAATTTAGTCCCTCAAACTTTTACTTAAACTCAATTAGATAAGATAGAAAAAAATTTATGTACCAAATTGATAAATATAAAAAATACTTGAACCATATCTATAGAGATATTAAAATATCAATTAAATAACTCAAAATATATCAGATCCCTAAGATATCTCACATATCATAACCATAAAACGACTACTTTTTGGATCAAAACCATCAAAATCTCAAATCCTGAAACTGACTATCGGTTGACCGACCAACACTCGTCGATCGACCGCCTAATTCAGGACGTAGCCCAAGCCAAAATCTCCTCGCTTATCGGTCGACTGTTGATCCTTCTCCTGTCGACCGGTCGATTCAGAGAGTTTCATATGTTGACTTACCTGTCGACCTAGAGATTCAGATAGTTCCTCTTTTGGCCATAGGTCGACTTACCTGTCAACCGACCAATTCAGAGAGTTCACCATTTAAGCTTAGGTCGACCTACCTATCGACCGAGAGATTCAACAAGTTCATACTTTAAGCTTCAATCGACCTACCTGTCGACCGACCATGCTGGAATATCTCTTCTTAATTCGATTTTAATCTATTTTCTTTGATGTTTTTGCCCTTTAATCGATTTCTTTTCTTGATTAGCTCCACTAAATTCTTAAATCCAATTTTATTTAATTATCCATGTTTCTTTTTCAATTACATATAGGAGCAAATAATTTAACTAATTATGATCCTATAAAAGTACTCATAATTTTGAAAAATATTTTGTGTCGTATGTGATCCTAATCGGGATACATTAAGAATCAAAATTTAACCTGAGTTATTTTTTTTCCCCTAGGTTCTTCAAATTCTTCAATCTTTTAAAGTCCATTATCTTTTCATCGTTTTTAGCATCCATTTAGCTTTTGTCACCATATCTTCATGATAATCATATCACTGGAACTAATAAACTGAAACACTCAATAAAATCGTTAGTTCCACAAAAAAACATCAACATTTAATTGTTTATCAAAATCTTAGAATCAACAATCTTCCTTTTTTTTAGGATGACAATTAACTTTGATACTTTTATCAAAGTAATATGTAACCACACACACACCCTTCGAATCCGAGGACGAGTTTTATAACTCATTAAAATATTGTAATAAAGATAATCATAAGATATTCAACAAAACACAATGTTCAAAATATGAAAAACTTCCCCTTAAGATATACATCAAAATAATTCAAGCTCCCCCTTAATAAAATATCAATAAATTATTCCCTTTTGTCATCTCAAAAAGTGGGGAAAAGAAACCACAAATAACACTACTCTAGGCAAACATTGTTATGCCTAGCCATACCCAAATCGCAAATGATTTTCACAAACTGATCTTCCGCTAAGGGTTTGGTAAAGATATCAGCAAGTTAGTTGGAGGTATCAATATATTCAATAACAAAGTCCCTTTTCTGAATGTGATCACGAATAAAGTGATGTCTAATCTCTGTGTGCTTAGTTCGTGAGTGTTGTATAGGATTCTTACTTAGACAAATGACACTTTTATTATCACAATAAATCGAGATTTCCTCCATACATATTCCAAAATCATTTAACTGTTGTTTAATATATAAAATTTGAGCACAACAGTTACTAGTTGCCATATATTTATCCTCAGTGGTGGATAATGCTATCGAATTCTGTTTCTTGCTTGACCAAGAAACCAATGCATGTCCTAACAAATGACATGACCCACTTGTATTTTTTCGCTCAACTTTGCAACTGGCAAAATCAGCGTCGGAGTAACTTATTAATTTAAAATTACTCCCCTTAGAATACTGTAAGACCCTATTTTTTTAAGCTGTATTTTAGCACATTTTAGAAATAACGGGGTAGATTGTATTATTTATTATTGAATTTAAAATTTGAGGGGTTAATTAGCAATTTTCATAATTGCAAATTGTAAACTTTTGGACTAAAATGATTTCAAATTCTTAATTAGGGGAGGTTAATGTAATTTGAAAATAATTAATATATATATATATATATATATATATATATATATATATATATATATAGATGGATAGATAGATAGATTCATACACACGCAAGAGAGAAAAGGAAGGAAGAATCCAAAAGCAAAGAGAGAGAGAGAGAGACAAATAAGGTAGTTTGCTTCGGTGGGTGTGTGATCGCCGTTCGTTTGGTGGTGCGTAATCATTGCCGTCGTTCGGTAAGGGTGTATTTGATCAGACGTGTGTGTGTGTGTGACTGTGGGGGTGCTCTGTTTTTCGTTCATCGTCGGAGTGTGTGTATGAGTGTGATCAGTGGTCGATTTTTTTTTCTGCCGTGCATATGGGTATGTGTGTGTGTTTTTTGAAACTTGTTGTGTGTAAATGTGTGGGTTGATGAGTGGGGGAGCATAAATAGAGTGTTGTGGGTGTATGGGATGATCGAAAGGTGATGTAGGAGTCGTCGGAGTTAGTGAGAAGAGAGAGAGGGAGACGGTCGGTAGGGAGTGAACCAAAGGGGCAAGAAGAAAATGGTCATCGCCTAGGCAGTGAAGCATCAGAATGCAAAATGGAAAGGAAAGGGAATGTGCTTGCCTAGGTGGTGAGGTGTTCGCCTCGGCGGAGAAGGATCAGTGCGCCAAATAGAATAAAAAAGAGGGAAGCTCGCCTCGGCGGTGGATCTTTCGCCTAGGCGGTGAGTGCAAGAGCAAAAACTAAATTTTTTAATGAAAAAAGAAATTGACAACCGTTTTGGAACAGGTAACGTTTCTCGTTAAAATTTTATGTTTGTTAAATTTAAATTCTAGCATCAAAATCTCGTAACCGTAATAATAAATGTTGGGACCATTAGTATTACTACATTATATACAGTAAATTTTAACGGAGTGAAACTAACTGAATAATAATTTTTCATAATAAAATGTGGGGATGGGGAAATTGTGAAACTTAGGACCCGTGTTGCATGATTAGGTTATTTTAATTAAGATATTAATTTAGGCCCTATCACCATTAAGCTCGCAGGCACCAGCGTCTCGGTAGAGTATGGTTAGTAACTGTTTTGCAAAACGGATATCGAGGTGAGTGTACTGTCTTCTACGTAAATTACAAATTATATTTTTGTATATATTATGAAAAATGCGTTTATTTAAAAATGGACGAATTTGCAACTTATATGGATCAAGCGGTTTTGGGTGTTAGTGGGAAAATATTTTGTGGATTACGTTGGTTTTAAAAGGGTGGAAAATGATTTGTTGAATCTAGTGGACCAAGTCGTTTGTTTTTTAGGTGGAAAGTGGTGTTTGGTCCGACTGTGCCATAGTTTTCTTCCCGTAAGGGATGTAGATATTTCTTTCCGTAAGGGATATGGATATTTCTTCCTGTAAGGGACATAGATTTTTTTCCCGTAAGGGATGTGGATATTTCTTCCCATAAGGGATGTAGATATTTCTTCCTGTAAAGGGATGTGGATATTTCTTCCCGTAAGAGATGTGGATTTTCTTCCTGTAAAGGGATGTGGATTTTTTTCCCGTAAGGGATGTGGATATTTCTTCCCGTAAGGGATGTGGATTTTCTTCCCGAAAGGGATATGGATTGACCCGTCAGGGAATGCAAACCTTGCGGGTGGTACGGTACCGTTGCAACTCTCGATCGTGAGGTTAATACGATCTTATAGCTAGCCGAAGAGTGGTCTAGTGTATTGTTAGTATACGAAGAACTATTTGGATTGTTTCGATTGGATATATATATATATATATATATCTCTATTACTTGAAAATGAATTATTGTATAAATATATATTATTTTAGTTGACTGGTTGAATATTTTATGAGGTGATGATATGTTGGACTGGTGGGTTTAAAATACTTGGACGGGTCGATTAAAAATATTTTGAACCGGCTGTTTTAAAATAACTGAATAAATTGATCTAAAATAATCGGGTTGATTGATTTATAATGTTTGGATTGGATATTTTTAATGTATTTATATATATATATATTGGTTTATTTCATTAGGATAAGGAAACTGGATTTTCGTACGGTGTGTGATTTTATTATATTTATATTGGATGTTTTAAATACATTATTTCTTTACATTGTGGACAGAGGGGAATTGGTTACGAATGTGGTGTGTGATATGTGGTATTATCGTTATATATATATATATATATATATATATATATATATATATATATATATATATATATATATATATATATATATATATATATATATATATTTTATTTTATTTTTTTCTTTTTTCCATTGGTGGCAGTGGAACCGGATATGTGATTTTATTATTTTATATTTAGAAGTATGGTGTTTATTATTTATATTTGATCCATGAATTTTTTTTTTATTATGAAGACTGTACACCGATAAAAGTTTTGGGGTGCAAGTACTGCGGTTAGGTGTGGTCCACTACTAGCACTAGGGAGAGTCCGGAGGTAGTGTCTTATTGGTGGTGAGTTGGTCGGATGTGAACTGTGGAAGGTTCAGGTGTATATATATATATATAAGGAAAATTTACAAGTAGGCGAGTGTGTTTGTATATGTGTTTGTTTCGATATTCGTGGGTTGGTCCGGTAACGTCAGGTTGATATCACGCCCAGCCTCGAGTGACGAGTGCTCGGGGTGGGGTGTGACAGATACCATAATCCTAAGTCAGTTGTCTCCTTTAAATATCGAAAAATTCGCTTAACCGCAGTCAAGTGCGATTCTTTAGGACAAGATTGAAATCTAGCACATAAACAAACACTATAAATAATGTCAGGTTTACTAGCAGTTAAGTATAATAAGCTACCAATCATACCTCGATACATTTTTTCATTAACATTTTTGCTCATATCATATTTGTCTATCTTTGTAGCCGTTACCATGGGAGTTTTGTACAAAAGTGAATCTTCTCTACTGAAGTTACGCTTCAGCTGGTCAGCGTTCTGCAAGTGCCTGAGTGGCACACCCTCTTTTGTTTCAAGATCGTATGTGCCTGAACGTGTGACCCTAGTGACTATGTATGTCTCCGGAGCTGAATCCGCCATGGATGAGGTTGATTTCACCATCCACGCGTTGGTGATCTTTCTCTTTCTCAACCCCTCGGGGCAGTGGATGGTTGAGGTTTCCCCTTCTTCTTTGGGCTTGAGGCTCTCCCTGAGGTTCATCCCCATCAGACTGCTCCTGATTTCCTCTCTGAACATAGTTCCCGAGATAGCTTCTTTAGATGAAAGTTTCAATCTAATGCCGGAGCTGGAAACAATTCTCTATGGAGTGGCCTCGATCTTGGTAGAACTCACAGTACTTGGTCATCGACCTCCCGACCCACTATCCTCTCAGGGGCGGCAGAAGAGGGAAGAAATCATGTCTTGAGTTTTCTGTGAAGATGGAGGCCATTAAGGCCGTGAACGGAGTGAACTTTGGTTGGTGACGCCCTAGAGGAGGAATTGGTCTCCTGTCTCCGGGCAGAAGTTTGAACCTCCCTTCAGTTTATAATCTTCTTGAGCCTTAGGCTTGATTCGAACCTCCATCCCTCGGTCTTTTCTGCTTGTTCATCCATTATCTCTCTCTTCTAGCTGCAACACACAGATCAACACTATGGAACCTAGTCCCGCGATCTAGAGCTTAACCGAGAATAGGAGCAGGGTTGGAGTAGAGGTCATAGGACAACTTCTGATGCCGGATCCCGTTAATAAAGGCACTCAGCGCTATACCCTTAAGGAGGTTGTTGCACACATTTGCTTCTTGGTTGAAGCGTTCAACGTAGTCTCCCAAAGATTCAATGAGTTCTTGGTTGAAGCGGTTGAAACGAGCCAGGAACAACTGCTCGAGTTCCCTGAAAGTGGAGATGGATGATGGCCTCAAACCTTAGAACCACGTCCTTACTACACCTGTGAGAGCAATGGGAAAGGCTCTGCACTACAAAGCTACAGATGCTACTTGCATGTCCATATGAGACTTAAACATGGAGAAGTGGTCAACGGGATCTGATATCCCTTCATATGGATTCATCTGGGGGTGAGTGAAGTGCCTCGACGCTACTTCTTCTAAAATTTTCTCGACAAAAAGGGACCTCACCTCCATAATAACACCTGGCCCTACCCGACCTCCTTGCACCTCTTGGAGGTGGGCTTCCATGTTAGCCAGGTGGTACTCTACAACCTTACCTACTCGGGGCTCCCCCTCGTATATGACTGGCCGCAGCTCGGGTCGTAGTGTGACTGGAGAGATGTGACTAGGAGTCAACTTCACGTTTACGTCGGCCTCTGAGATCAAACCAGGCTGACCGATGAAGAACTCGACCATTAGGGAATACAAACAGGTCACTTAGCACAAATTTGCGCGACGGAGAAGGCGAAGATCTTGGCATTCCTAGGGTGGCCATTCCTTGTGCCGCAAGCTTAGGGTTGCGAGGCGGAGGGCGATCCTTGGGCATATGCCCATTCGAAGTGGTCATAAGAACATCGCGGTCTTGAGGTGGCTCCTCGGGCATTGCGGTATGGAAAGATGGTCCACCTTGAACAGTAGGCAGTGACAAGCGTGTGAGGAGAAGTTGTACATACGACTTGAACTCCCGTATTTAGCGTTTGATGAGATCAACCCGAGATGCCTCCACTGCTCTCGAGGTTTGTCCTGCAACCCCAAGTGGCAGAGTGGATATCCCTGCCTGGTCTTGGAGGGGGCAATTATCCTCGTTGGTGGGAGTTAGGGGTATGCCCTTGGAGTTCTTGACATGTCTTCTCTTTTTTCTCCTCTAGGTTTGTCTATCCGATCAGACCTTACGATCATCCAAGCTTAGCTGAGCATAGAGCAATGATCAGGAAAAGGCTTTTTGTACAGTTCACACAGATGGCGCCAAATTGTTGGTGTATAAAGATGGTACACACCTCGAGTATAGTTTAGTCAGATGATAGGTGGGTCCTCTTGTTGAGGTGGAGTCGGCGACTGAAAATTCTTCAGGAGAGCTGCACTGGGTCCTGGGAGGACTAACCTGTTGTGCCCAGAGTCCTGCTCTTCGGGGAGTGGTACCTGCAGAAGGCTCGGGCTGGGATTTATTCCGGCGAAACCTCTCCAGCGTGAGAATCAGTGCTCAGAGAGAAGAGATACAGTAATGCATTAAGTAAGTGAACTCAATGTATGCGCGTAATAAAGCGTACCTCTAACTTGCATAACCCCTGGTATATATAGATGTCGGAGAATTAGTCGGGCCTAAACATGGTTTGTTAGGTGAAACCACGTGTTCAGCCGATAATCCAAGATGTTTAGAAGATAATCACTGGATTTGGGCTTTTGGGCCCATTTGGCGAAGCCCGTGGGCCTTTGTTAAGCCTATGGTGGTAAGTAAGGCTGGCAAAATAGGTAACAGGTCATGTAACAAGTCATTACACGATAACACGAAACACGATAAGACCCAAACACGAACACGATACGATAAGCATATCGTGTCAGACTACCCAAACACGAACACGACACGAAAATTATCATGTCAACACGACATAACATAATAATTTTTCGTGTCACACGATAACACGAAACCTATCAGGTAAACACGACACGATAAGACCTGATAGGTTTTCATTACACATTAACCTACCTATTACACGTTAACCCATTACACGTTAATGACTTGTTAACATGTTAAGTTGACTAAATGAGTAGGGTTAGGGAAATGTGAATATATACATTAGGTACTAAATTATAATATTTGATAATTTGGGAGTGTAAAAATAATTTATTAAATTAACGGGTAACATATTAGTTCTCAGGTTATCGTATAACCTGAATACATAAAATTCTTATCGTGTCTTATCGTGTAACCTATTGGGTTATCGGGTCAACCTGATAACCTGCACTATTTCTTATTGGGTTATCGGGTCTAATACGACAATGACCCGATACCTAATAAGTAAAACCTAAACCTGATAATTTCGTGTCAGCCTCGTGTCGTGTCATCGTGTAAATACCTGTTTTGCCAACCCTAGTTGTAAGAGTGGTGATCCGTGGAGTCCTGGAGGAAAAACGAGTTGGAATGGGGAGATGGTTGAGGTGAACGGCTAAGCCCCTGAAGTTGGTCACTTAGGGTACGGCGCAGAGCTCAGGGTAGCACGTCCCTACGGGACACCTTGATCCGCACTGGGTTCAAAAGGGATTCCAGGGAAGAGCCATGGTTGGCGTATGTTCCAGCACGATACTGTAGATTCCGGAATGCGTCTATATCACTACGAGGAATGACACGTGGCTTGACCCCAGGTGTTGACTCAGTGGTGCCAAAAAAATATGGTCATCAGTTCCCCTGTTGAATGGGGACCTAAAGAAAATGCTTTGATTTCAACTAAGGTCGACCCTGCTGTACTGACTCTCGAAATGCAGGGAATATGAGCCCCCTCCCCGAAATATCCCTCTTTCTTTTTTAGTAATTTTTTTTTATCTCTCAAATTCCCTTCCTCTTTTTTTTTCCTACTTAAAATAACAAGGGAAAAAAAATGAAGAGAACAAATATTTTCTCTTATTTTCTTTCTATTTATCTCCATTAAAAGGAACTCTTATACAACAAAGTTATTTTAATTTTTCGAGACATCATATTTGAGAAGAGTGTTCAATTGGCCCATGATAGAAGGTCACGTGCTTAGCACGTGATTTATTCTGTCCAATTTAGACTAACACCGTTGTCAATTGAACCAAATTGAAGTCAATTTCATTAATTAGAGACCAAATGTGTTAAAATCGAAAATAATAGGAATCAATTAAGCACCTAGCTCAAATATGAAGGATCAAAAAAGTCATTTATCGACTTAAAAGACCAAAAAAAAAAAACTACACCAACGACTGTCTGCGGTCAATTTTGACTAACAAAAATGTGAATTAGACCAAAATGACGTCAATTTCATTAATTAGAGACCAAATATGTCAAACCCAAAATATCGGGCCAATTGAACACTTTTCCGATGGTTAAAAAAAAATAGCTTTTTACAGTGAGTTTGTTACACTGAGATTCAAGATACTCACACAACCCTACTTAATTCCAAACATTTCTTACAATAATTTGAAGAAACATATCACAAGCTTTATGATTCTTTGTATTCTAATGCTGCAAAACGGAGCTCCGAATAAGCTCGGCCCGTTTAACCGACCCGTAATCACAACCCACTAACATGACCCTTATTCTTAATGCAAAGATCAATGATCCTCTCGGCCATCTCCGCTTCATCTCTGCTTTCTTCCACCAACTTAGCCACCTGAGCCCTCGGTAACTTTATCTTTATCTGAACACGACCCGAACCCATTGACCCGATTAATGAAGCTTCCGACCTGACGGACATCGGCCGGTTATCTTCTTCCGGTGGCTTGGGCAATTCCACGAGGAAATAAATCTTCTTGGGCTTCAACTGCTGTTCCGGCTCTAACGGTTTGGCTCTGATCCCAAATTTTCCGACGGCCGCCGATTCCAATAGCACGTGACCGGGGTAGTCCTTTACGACGTCGTATGCCGTCGCCGGAGTCTTCAGCTTGAAGGTTTCGCCGTCAATTTTCATCACTTTCGCCTTCTTCCTTCCTCCTATGTTGTTCCCCATCTCTCTATCTGTGTGTGTGTGAAAAGTTAAAAATTTCTGTTTGGAGGAAAGGAAAGTGGTGTCGTGTATATGATTATGTATAGATATAGAGATTCCTGATAGTAATAAGTAATGTGCATGATTGTTTAGTGGATGTCTTTGTGAAGATTCTTTTTTGCTTTTCTTGTAAAAAGGTGAAGGAAGCTGGTGGGACTTGTGCATGGTGTGTATCCTTTGAAAATTAAAGATATGGTGGTGATTAAATTTGGATGGATATAAATATGGTGAAGCAAAATTTGTTGGCGCCCAGTCAAAATTATCAAATAAATTAATATTTTACAAATTATATTTCAATTCTTTTGTAACTGTTAATGTTAATATATGTATATAGCCTTGACCCACTAGGTCAAATTCTAGTCTCACTAAGAAAATCAAATTTTAATCCTACCAGAGTTATTTTTGTCACCTTCTATATATGGACTTTTTACATATTTATGTAAATGTATATTTCTCATATATCAGTATAATTCTCTCATATTCTCTCAATATCATGCCTCTTAGTTATTCTAACAGTAACAACTATCAACTTTATGAATTTATAAATGATCATTTACCTGATATATAAATTTTTAAAAATCAAGACAGATTACTAAATTTCAAAAGTAAATCAAAATCGTCTTATTGAATCCGAAATAACTATTGTTTTGAACATTTTTAATGATCTAATTATATCTTGAATAAGATATTCAAAATAATGTCACATTTATCAAAAAAAAAATCATCAATTTCAACATTCGTGTTGAATTCAACGTAGTACTTTAAAACCTTCATGGTTTTTCACATTTTTGTTGAATTCAACTTAATACTTCAACAAAATTTTATAAATCTTTTTTGTTATTATTGTAAAAACTATTAAATGTAATTAAATAAAAAAATTACCCCAAAAAATAAATTAAACAATGACTCATGTTGAATTCAACGCAGAATTTATTATCGTATTAACTTGAACAAATATTTTATTATAAAACAAAATATATACAAATGAATATTGTTTCGAAATCAATAACTCCACAATTATAAATATTTAATTATCACTTTTCATATTCATGTTAAATTTAATGTTGAATAACTAAGTTAAATATTTAATTATTTTAAAATTAATTAAAGCAAGGTGCATAGGTAAGTTTCGAGCTTACATGGATAAGTAAGATTAGTTTATTTGTTTTTTTTTTTTTACTTTTTATTTAATTTTATATATATGTTACGTTGTTTATCATATGTTGAAATGTCAAAACGAAATATAATAATAACATGAATTTATTTTAGTGTCAATTTTGTTTTTACAAGTAAATGAGTTGTTTTGAATCTATACTTAGAATATCCAAATTGTAAAGATTAAGGTAACTTAAGAGTGAAGAGTCCCTCAACCAATTATTTCATTTATTGTAATTTTCATTATTTTCAAATTATTATAGTTAATATTTATGTCCCCTTCATTATCAACTTTTTTGGAATATTTCACAATTTAAAGTTTGAATTTAATTCTGAATGCATCAAGTAAATCTGAGAAAATGCGCTCTCGAGATTGTCCGGAGAATTGATTAGTCGAAATTTTTTATTAGCTAATCTGAATACACCTTAAAAAAAAAAAAAAAAAAACAAACCTTTTTTTCGTCTTCATCACTCACCAAAATCCAAGGAGCTTTTTTTTTTTTTTTTTAACAGACCTCTAATAATGATTCATTTGAAAAATGAGAAAAAAAAAAATGAAAATCGTTATTAGACAAAAGTTGTAAAAAAAATATCTGATAAAATGACAAAAAATATCCTCATTAGAAGGTTAAGTGTTGAACACAAATCATTTTTCATCTAAAATTATTAACAATATTTTAAATTTTATGGGATTAAAATAAATCAAAAACTTTAGACCAAACATGAAAAAACAAATTTTAGAGTATAATCAATTTTTCATAATTTATTTGTATAGACTAAAAACATAATTAAATGATTATGCAAGTAAATATTCACTTCAAACTTTGAAGAGAACATAAATCGATGTGGCATCCCGTGATTGGTGCTTCGTGCGGACGCCGTCTCTGAACGCATCTCTGCCCAGTGGCGGCGAAACCCTAAAAATGACCTTCAATTTTTTCCATTTTTGGGTTCTGCTCTGTTTCAGGCGCTAACTCCCACGGCGAGATCAGATTCGAGCCATTGACGATGACTTTCACTTGAAATCACGGAATAGCCCTTCGCTCAATCCAATCTCGAACCCGCACTCAGTAGTTGAATTCAACTTCTGCTGCAAGTCGCATTCGGTGAAAATTGTAACTGAAGTTTTCCAACAACAAAAATAATATAATTTATTCCATCAGTCAATGTATGAATATAGCCCCAACTGAATGTATGATAAAGTCTCAGCTTTTCAATCGTCCTGAATCAATAGCGATTCTAGATTTCCCCGTGGACAGGTGAGTGATTTGATTGAGTGTGATTATATGTATATCATGAACCATCTTTTAGGTTTATTGATTGAAAATTTTAGATTGAGGAGCTCAAGGATTTGTGCAATGGCGCCTCCGATTCTTTCATTAGCTCTGCCGTCGGAGACTGGACGAGTCTTAAGCATCCAGTCTCACACTGTTCAGGTATCGATTTTTGTTTGTTGTTGATTTAGTATGTGCTAAGAGGGATATTGATTTGTAGGAAAAGAATGATTGAGTTAATTCATTTTCCAAGGTACCTATATGTGTATATGCAAGTGTTTCTTATTTGTTCATTTATTTTTCATGAAATTTATTTACTTGTATTTCTTTTCATTAGTATCCTGCATGCATGAGTTAATGGGTTGAGCCATGCTGTTAGTTCATGCTAGAGCGGATTTAGGTTTCTTCCGCCAGCATAATCCTCTTTTTTTTGTTTTTTTAGTGGATATAATTATGGGCGTGGCTTCAACCGATAATCAGCGAATTTTCTGGCTATTTGCAACACATTGCTTATCATGTTCCCCATTAGGAACAAAGTGTTAAGAGCCGCAAAATGATAGATTATGGTAGTTGGTTAATACCAAGGGACAATTTGAATTTCTCCGAGGAACAAAAAAAATAGTTCCGACACTTCCGGAGAAGGCAAAGTGGTGACTCATAAAGGCGGTCAAAATGACCAGGCCTAGAGAAGGATTTCATAATGTTCAGCATGCAAAGTATGCATTATGCTTGTTTCCCATTTGTCTACACACGGAGTTATATTGTCTAAATCTGGTAACAAAAGGAATCTTCGAATTTTTGTGAACGCCAATTCCATCACAATTCGATCCTGCAAACTGAACTAACAGTATAGTATATGGATTATTTGGAAAATGACCTTGTTTGAAGTTTGTATGAATTTGGTAACATAGGATGTGCTCCACATTAGGAAAATGGAAAAAACAAATGAAATGGTATTCAAAGATTTGATGTTATCTCCCTATTTACAATTCACGATTGTTAATTAAATGGGTTGAGCTGGTAAAGAGGCCACACTCATCATGATGGAACCTCTTATGCAACCCTCAACCCCCCACCCACCCCCAACCTACTGCACCCCCCCATCTAGAGTAGATGGCTTGTAATTTAAAACGGGTCAAAATATTATTTTATGTGCTGACGCATACTAATAGAGAAAGAGAGAGCGGACTTGATGCTTCCATGGGTGACTTTGCCTGGTATAAAAAGTAGCCCTCCCTAGAGCTGGCAGAATCAGGGCAAAACCATTGCTGGTGGTAAGTTGTAGCAAATGAACATTTCAAGATTTTCGCTTTACTGAGTGATGTGTATCCATATTTAATGTGGTGATGGTTGTTATATTTTTATATTTGATCTCCTTTTTTTGGCTTAGCTCTTTATGTTACTTAGCAAAGTAGAATGTATTTCTCAAGGCAACTAGTTTTTCCTTCTTTTCTTTCTTGTTTATGAAATACTTACTTGGTTGGTTGATTCGAGTTCGAACTTGGACGGATGATAATTGAGACCTTTAAGGCTCATTTTAATATATTGTTATTGACCAGTCATTTAACAAAATTATCAGTAACTAGAAATGGTACCTCATTCATTATAAGCCATTAATGTTTGAAATAAATTGTTTGCTGATTTAAATACTTGGCTTAGATCATTTTCTATGTTCATTTCTCCATAGGGATATGTGGGCAACAAAGCAGCCGTCTTTCCTCTCCAACTGCTGGGTTATGACGTGGACCCAATAAATTCGGTACAGTTCTCAAACCACACAGGCAAGCTCCTTGCATCATTTCATTGGAACAGTTTGAGGTTGGACTTGTGTAGCGAGGCCATCTGTAAATCTGTATAATTTCAGAGTGAAATGTATTATGTTCAGCTCATCGTATAATTATTTTGATGGTTATGCAGGGTACCCAACATTTAAGGGGCAGGTTTTGAATGGACAACAGTTATGCGAGTTGACAGAAGGCCTTGAAGCTAATGATTTGTTATACTACACTCATTTATTGACAGGTGTTGTTCAATTTTCTCGGTGGAATAATGATCTTGTTCATCAAATCTTGTGCTAAATTTATTTTTTGTCTTTCTTTTTCTCCTGGATTTCCAGTTAGGAAACTAAGTGATTTGTCTGTGTTAAGTTGGAATTAAAAAACTCAAGCCTCAGATTATTTAGATTAGTTTCTTGTGGTTGTTCTAGAAACCCGAGTACATCAGCAATTCTCTAGTTACTCATTTTGTCCTTTGATATCGTGTTTACTGAATTTATTTCTCATAAAATGGCTTCCTTTTATTTTTTCCCCCCCGGAACTTTCTTGTTCATTTTTTGAGACTCACCTGCACCGGAATTTTTTTGTAGGTTATATTGGTTCAGTTTCTTTCTTGAACAGTGTTTTGGCAGTTGTCAGTAAACTCCGGTCAATCAATCCCAAACTTACATATGGTGAGTAGATGCGTCAACTTACTGCTATCAACATTTGTTTAATGCCGTAGAATGTTGACATAATTTATGTGATTTTTATGTCAAAGATAAGATATGCATGCATTTTTTGTGTGTGCGCATGAACTCTTTGATATATCTTACCGAAATATATTTATACTATTTTTGGCAAAACAGAGTTAACCATTATGTAATAGAGCCATCACTTAAAAGAGCTTAATCAAGGACTATGAGCGAAGAGGGGCTAAGCTTGGTATTGTTAGTTCAAGGAGAATCACGCTCATCGAATTTTGTTGGAGATGTTGAATTTGCAAAATTTCTTTAACCAGGGCCGGTTGCATGAAATTTTCTCTTTAATAATTATCATACTTGCACATATAGTATGGCGTTTTGTTGTGGGCTGAGGCATGCATAGCGATCATATCCATCAAGTTCTATTGTGTATGCTATAGATCTGAGAAACTACAGGAGAATCTCGACACCCTTTTTAAAAAATAAATGGCTCATCTGTCCCTGACCTTCTATTGAATTCTCAAAGCTTTTCTTGATCCATCCTAGCCACTGGATTTTCTATTCTATGATCTTTGAATTACATAAATCATGTTCTAGATTGCTCAAAAAACGTTCAAATTGGCATTCTTAAAGCATGTTTGCCCAAGTGTTAACGTACCAAGTAGATTGGGGTCCTTGGTGCTTGACTTGATCATATTTGAAAAAATGTTACGTTGTTGAGTGATTATTCATGGTATTTTTATTTATTTGACTGTCATTCTTGCTATGAACAATTGCATATTCTTAGTTCTATATATAAAGTACTTCTTAGGATAAGGCTTTGTTTCGTTGAATTCGATTTGTGTCTAGTCTTTTCGTACAGACCTGGTTACTATGACTTGACATGTATATGCTTGTCATATAAGGTTTCAAATAAATAATTGGACCTCTCTTGTCAGTTTGTGATCCAGTCATGGGCGATGAAGGAAGGCTTTATGTCCCTCCAGAATTGGTTTCCGTATATCGTGAGAAGGTAGCTCATTATTTTTCACATCTGAACTATCATTTAACTAAAGCTAAGCTGAAATGAAGACCTAATTTCTATCTTTTTTTCCTAATAAAGTGCAGCTGCCCTTTGATTGGTACCTATTGTTTCACGTTTTTGTAGCTCAAGTTCCTATCATTGCCTAGAACACAACCTACCCTTTTAGTGCGTCTAACCTTTTCTTTTCCCTTCGAAAGGCATGCTAAAGAATTAAGTTCATCAAATTTGATACCTGTTGCAGCTTTGAAATGAGTTTGCAGTTTTTCCAAATTTTAGACCCTTACCCTCCCATTTTTATTGATGTGATGCAATGTTGTAAGAATTTTGGTTATAGGCTTTAATATCCTCTCCAGACCCCGCAATGGCGGGAGCCTTCATGCACTGCGCTGTTCTTTAGTCAATTGTTGCTTGATACTATTTGCATTCATTATTGTTTATTGAGCACTTGTCTTTAGGTTGTCCCAGTTGCATCAATGTTGACTCCTAATCAGTTCGAGGCAGAGCAGTTGACGGGGTTCAGGTATTCTTCATGTCCTGGCATACTCCTAATGATAAACATAAAGGGAGTTCTATTGTTTTTAGAATGCGAATAAGGGGAAATCAAGCAAGAGTAAATCCACACGAATTTCCTCACTGAAAATATACATGATTTTATTGGTGTAGTCTTGCCCATTATTCCTCCCAAGTATTTAAGTTCGTTTCGTTGCAGGATCGTGTCTGAAAATGATGGCCGGAAAGCTTGTGACCTCCTTCACGCTGCAGGACCATCAAAGGTTTATTATACTCCTGTGTAGAATTATATTTACTCAACAAATTAAACTTTGTGTTGTGCACTTATCTTAGAGGAACTTAATTTTCCTCAGACCCCACGAATGGCGGGAGCCATCGTGCATTAGGCTACCTTATTGTTCTTTTTTTTTTGTTGGCTCTTTTTTGGTGGTTTACTCGGCCAAGTTTCTCTCATTAGTTTATTTGATAATCCCTATAACTACATTAGGGTTTTATCACATTTTTTTGCTCCTTGATCCATGTAGTTAAATGAATCACCATTGCTTAGGTGAGGCGGTAAACGCAAAAAACCTTGTAATAGTGATGTTACAAAGATTCATATGCTTTCTTTTCGTAATAATAAATTTACTTGCCTTTTCTATTGTAGGGATTAACCTCCTAGGCATTTTCTTCTTGTTTAAGGTTATCTGCGAAATCACATTTTACTCGGCTTTACAATGCGAATTTTATGCATACACTAGCAACTTGCACCTTCTTAATGATTTAAGACGGGTATTTTCGATCCATCTTATGCGAAAGTAATACCACTGCATAATGCATTATGCCTCTTTCCAATCCATGATGACCAATCTCTATGATATTTCAGGTTGTGATAACAAGCATAACTATCAATGGCAATCTTCTCCTCCTCGGAAGTCATCAGAAGGAAAAGGTGTGAATTACTGGAATTTGCTCACTCCTGATCTTTTGATTTAGTTTGTCTCACTAATCAATACTTCTATCATATCGGAATCCATTGTTATGCACTATAATCCATTGCTTGCTCTGGATCTCAATATTACAGGATCAGCCTCCTGTTCAATTCAAGATCCTGATACCGAAAATTCCTGCTTATTTCACGGTATGCATCTTTTAGTCAAGATTACTTTCTTCTTGACCAGAACCCAACAATATAGACGTTGATTTCGATAAATAATGAACCTCCCTTGATACATTATGCATTTGATTTTGATATATATGCTTTCAGGGTACAGGGGATATGACGACCGCATTGTTGCTAGGATGGAGCAATGTATGCCTTTAATCATTTTCTCGCTTAAACCCAATTGCCTCATTAATATCTTGTTTCCCTTTATAATTTTGCTGTCTGAAATTGACCAGAAATATCCTGACGACCTCAACAAAGCAGCTGAACTAGCTGTATCAAGTTTGCAGGTAAAACAATGTTACCCTTGTGCTAAAACATCCGTTTTTCTTTTTAAATTTCAGTTATTAGATAACCTTGAGAAGGGTGGTTACACGAAAAAATCCTTATGCCTATTCTATTTGCTGTGAATTCACTGAAACAATTCTAAATCTGTTAAATTTTAACAGATTTTTTTTTAAAAAAAAAAAAAGAAAGAAAAAAAGACAACAACAACAACAACGAAGAATGGACTATTTTTTTTTACTGCTGCTTCCTATGAATCTCAAAGAAATTTGTACAGGCACTTCTGAGGAGGACAGTGAAGGACTACGAAATGGCGGGGTATGATCCCAGATCCAGCAGTTTGGAGATTCGATTGATTCAGAGCCAGGACGACATTCGCAATCCAGAAGTTAAATACAAGGCTGAAATTTACAATTAATTCAAATGCAAATAATTTATTTCAATGTCCTACAAATGAGGATATACTTGCTGGTAGTCAATATACTTACATTTTTCAACTCAGAAATGCGTTGACATTAGCTTCAACTTTCCATCTTTTGTTGTTTTTTCTCTATAATAAAGAGCAAAGTTTTTGACAATGCGTTTGGATTGCAAGAATTGGGGAGAAAGTATGAAGAGAAATAAATGTTTTTTTCCCCTAATTTCTATTGTTAGATAATTCTAATAATTTGAAAAATGAAGAGAAATGAACATTACTTTTTATTTCTATTTTTAAAAGTTACATTAGAGATTTTCTGGTAGATAACGATCAACAATAATTTTATTATTAGACACCCTATTAATATAAATAGGGATTTTTAGTAAGTCCTCGCCTTTTCCATCTGCCGATCATTGTTGTCTCCCATTTCATTCCCACGATTGTTGCCAATGAAGTTCTATTTTCTATTAAAAAAGTAAAGGTGGGTTTGAGGCGTTGTCGTTGCCGTTCAAGACCAGGCGACTGTAGGTTTTGTTTGAACTGTTGTGAATGTTCAAGATCCGTTCAAGATTCACCGCTAATTCATTCAAGATTCATCGTTGACCTCCATCCCCTTTCTAACGACTTCAATTCACGCCTCCTACAAGACCTGACAAACTTTAGGGGTGAAAATGGTCAAAACTTTAGGGCGGCGGCAAGGCTACCAGTGGTGATAGGTTTTGACAATCATCTTCCCTTTCTTCTTCATTCCCGTCATTCCACCGTCGGTCCCCTCCTCGTCAAATGTGACGTCAAAGAGAGAGATTAGGAGAAAGTGAGAAGACAACTATAAAATGGCATTGTGAAACCTTAGCATCGAGGTGAGAGAAATGTTGTAAATTAACTAAAGTTTCCATTATAGTTGCTATAACAGGGTTAATTTTTCAACTTCGAAATTATAACCGAGTAATGGTCTAGTTGTCTCCACAACTAGTTAGCCACATGAAATCCCTGCAACACAATGCAACCACAACGAAACAAAACGTAAAACGCACCCATACACAGGTATAACACAATTTACAGACAAAATCCAACCTCGTATTTATAACTCAAGAAACAAGAAATTAGTTTTATAATTTCGGTTTGGAAATTCGCAAGAACACTTTTACTGCCTAAAATTAGACTTACAAATGACTATTTATAGAGAACAAAGGTAGTTGACAACTCCAACTGTCAAGGTAGAAACTTGACACCTGTCTAACACTTGTCCAACCCACAACATGACAGTTTTTCAGCATTATTTTTTAACAACTACCTACACATGCCTTGTAACTTCCATTCACTTCAGTTTACCACGAGCTAGCCCTCCTTCCTAGCGTCTTTGCTTACTTGACGTCGTGCCAACACACTGCTCGGTTGCCATCTCATTCCCATAGTAAAGCTAACATTCGTCGACGCCTCGCCATGTCGCCCGCATAGCCCAAACGTGTATTGCGCCACGTTCTGCCTTGTTAGCTTGACCTCGTGTTTAAGCTTGCCTTCACGTGATGCCCACAAATGTCAATCCTAGCATTGCGCCTAGGATCACCGCACCTTGTTTTAACGACACCCAATGTCCACCCACATCGTCCAACGATACTCTTGTGTGCTCGCGCATGCCAACGCTTACCGCTGCCCATGAACTTTTATCCTAGCCGTGTGCCTAGGATCACCTTGTGTCTTGCCTCGGCGTCACCCAATACACGCTAGCATTGACCTGTAACGCCCTATTTTGTCGACACTTACCGCGTCCCATTTTCACCCGTGCCGAGAATCTTGGGTACGCCTTACCCACATCTTCCCATCATGCCTACGTCTTAAGATACACCTTGTATTGTCGTGTCAACGCCCCATTATGCATATATGGTCCAATCTTGCCTTGGTTCTGGAGAAAGGGAAAGGGGCACCCCCTTTATAAGACTTTAAGCAACATAACTGGAGTGACAACAATAGACATGAAATTTTCTTAGGAGACATAATAGAGTCAACAATGACCCCTGCCTGCGGTTGACTACTTGGCTTAGCCGTGCACTCACATTTTGTGCCACGTTACCCCAACTTGACACCATCGTGCCTACATTGTGCCATTCATCTGCCCAACATTTGTCTATCTTTGAACTTGAGCCAATCTCTATTCACAGTCCTTGCCAACCCCGTTGTTTGGCACCGCTAGGCCAAGTTCGGTTAGCAATATGCACTAAGTTGATGCCTTCGTTGCCAACACCTATGTTTGTGCGGCACACACCACATCTGTTATCAAAGTGCACTAAGTTCGTGTCAATTGGTTCTCCAGCTTTATTAGGGACTAACAGTTGTCGTGATTTACGCAAGGGTAACAACGTATATATTATTCATTTGTTTAACTGTCAATGACTATTTTCTCAATATATTATACAAATAGATTTTTACCAATATATCTTTTTGTTTGATTAATTTCCTATATTAACTTTTAATATAGGGTTATACTATTTTTATTATTTAGTCCTTCAAAATAATATAAACTATTAAAAAGACCCCCAACTGCGGAAAGTAAGTTTTTGATCCTCTAAGATTTTTTAGAAAACAGTCACTGTTCTTTGACCAATGAATTTTTTTAATTTACATAATACGTCATTCTACAAAATTTGAAACCGTACAATAAAAATGAAAAATTCATTTATCATGGAACAAAATTATATCTAAAGAAATCAAAATTTGAACATTTTCAACATAAAAAACACTAAAAAAAAATTTAATGTACAATTCATGTTCTTCATTTTGATATACATATTATATATTTTTAAAAAAATATATAAAATTTTCAATTTTCAAAACACAACAGGTGAATGTTCACATGTGTGCAGCAACAATGTCAACGTTCACATATACTATTATACGGGTTATTATTTTCGAAGTGATGTGAACACTCACACTAATACAATAATGTTGTGAATATTCATACTGATAAATATTAATTAAGTTTGTTCTTTAAGAGTTACTGTTTCGAAGTGATATGAACATTCACATTAGCACAAATATTATATTGAATATTCACATTAATAATAATTACACTCAAGCAATATTCACACTCATATAATGCTCTGAATGTTCGTACTATTAGAAACTGAAGCTCGCATCTCATTAGATTTAACAGGATTATCAAAACATGAAAGCACTGCATCGCGTAATTATGTATAGATTCATGTGGTTGAGGGTAGGTAATCTTCTAGGGTTTTCTTTACTGACCGAAACAAAGAGGGGTAGGTACTATAGAGATGAACAAAATGATCAAAGCATTTCTTTGTAGAATCTTCGTCGAAATCGAATCCGAGAGCCAAGCTTATCAGCCTCGCCTTCTCCATCTGCAGATCATTGTCGTCTTCCATTTCATTTCTATGATTGTTGCCAATAAAGTTCGATTTTATATTTAAAAGCTAAAGATGGGTTTAAGGCGTCGCCGTCGTCGTTCAAGATCTGCAATTGTGGGTTTCGTTGGAACTATTATGAATGTTCAAAATCCGTTCAAGATCCGTTACTGATTCCTTCAAGATCCGCTGCTGACCTCCATCCATTTTTTCTAATGGCTTCGATTCGCGCCTCCTCCAAGACCCAACAAAATTTAGGGGTAAAAATTGTCAAACCTTTTGGGCGGCGGCGAGGCTGCTGGTGGTGATGAGTTTCGACAATCATATTCCCTTTATTCATTTTCGTCACTCCACGATCGGTCTCTTCCTCGTCAGAAACGGTGGCGAAGAAAGAGACTAGGAGAAATAGAGGGAAGAGAACGACAAAATGGTGTTGTGAAACTCTTTAGTCACATTTGGTATATGGGATTCATCTTGGGATTGAAATGAAGTTAGGAATGACCATTCTATTTCTACATTTGGTTGGTGGGATTGGTTTTCATTCCCATTCCCAAGTGATGACGAATTCCACAACTCATGAAATTAGTCAGTCCCAAATGAAATGAAGTATTAGGTAATCCTGATATTACTTAATTCTAAATGAAATGTGGTATTAAGTAAGAAGAAGGACTTATACTTCTATTTACGTATTTTTCACAACAGAAAATAAAATTTTGGGAACAGAAACAAAAATATGGTGGTGTTGCTTTCATATTTCTATTTTCAGAAAACATGGAACAAAAACAAAAATCTCGGAACAGAAATCTGGGAACAAAACAAAAACAAAAATATGGGAACAAAAACAAAAACAGAAATATGGGACCAAAAACAAAAACAGAAATATGGGACCAAAAACAGAAATCTGGGAACATATTTATGTTTTTGTTGCCAGATTTCTGTTTTTGTTTTTATTCCCAGATTTCTGTTTTTGTTCCAAGAAAACCTGGAATATAGATATAAAACTTGGAATAAACAACTTTTTTCCCATATGTTTATTTGTATTCCCAATTTTATGAAAACAAAAAGGCTAAACAAGTGAGACATAAGTGGAGTTTGGTGTTTTTATCTTAAGTTTGTTAACAAAATGATTGAAACAAAATTAGTAAAATAAGGGAAAAATTATTTTGTTTTGTTCTCAGATTTTTATAACAAAATCCTAGAATCAGAAAATAAGAAAATCATTTTGATTTTATTTTTTTTGTTTTAGTTATAAGTTTTTTGGGAACAGAAAAAAGGGAAACAAAAACACGAAACTACTTCCAAACCCTTTAGTTTGTCGGGTTAAAAGATAACGTAGGTGACATTTGTTTAGTGTCTCTGAATAATTCTGTTATGTTCTCAAAATTTTGTTTTAAAATTTCTGAAAATTTAAGAATATTGTTTCATTTTTATTTATCAGTCATTCCAATACTATGTTTAATGTATTTTGTAATCAAATGTAAGAATGATAATGGTCATTCCAATATCACGTTTAATCTTATTTGTCACCAAACATAGGAATGGTAATGGCCATTCCATTCTAATACTACATTTATTCCAATACTACATTCATTCAATTCCATTCCAGCGTACCAAATATACTATTAGAATGAATGTGGTATTGGAATGAAATGATCATTACCATTCCTATGTTTGGTGACAAACAGGATTAAATATGATATTGGAATGACTATTATCATTCCTACGTTTGGTTACAAAATACATTAAACATAGTATTGGAATGACCTATAAATAAAAATGAAACAATATTCTTAAATATTCAAAATTTTAGAAAACACCAAACTCCACTTATACCTCATTTGTTTAGTGTTTCTGTTATCATAAAATTAGGAATACAAATAAACATATGAGGGAAAAATTGTTAATTCCGAATTTTATATCTATATTCTAGGTTTTCTGAGAACAAAAACAGAAATATGGGAACAAAAATAGAAATCTGGGAACAAAAACAGAAATCTGGGAACAAAAACAAAAACAAAAATTTAGGAACAAAAACATAAATCTGGGAACAAAAAACAGAAATATGGGAACAAAAAAATATGTTATACAAAATTGTTCCCATATTTTTGGTTTGATTCTTAATTTTCTATGATCAGAAGAAAAATCTAGGAAACAAAACACTTAACAAACTTAGAAAGAATCTTTGTTTGTTCTGCTCATATTTTTATAGAACAAACATTTGCAAACAGAATAGAATTGTTCCCATACTTCTATTTCCATTCTAAGTTTTATGGGGGGAAAAAAAAAAAAACCCATACAAATTTGTTCCCATATTTCCTAGTTTTCTGAAACAGACTAGGAACAAAAACACTAAACAAACGTAGAAAAAATCTACAAAATCTGCAAGGCTGCAACCTTATAAATAAAAATGAAAAGTCCATTTATCATGAAACAAAATCATGTCTAAAGAAATCAAGGTTTTAAATGTTTCCAATGTCACAAAAAAAAAAAAACAAAAAACAATTAACTTACAACTCGCGTTCTTCATTTTGATATACATATTGTATATATTTTTAAAAAACATATAGATTCTTGAATGTTTAAACTACAACAATATGAATATTCACATGTGAGTAGCAACACGGTCAAGTGTCAATGTTCACATATTACTAATTTAATACTAATTTATATTATTTTTCATATATTATTTATATAAATTTTATAAATTTAATAATTTAGTATTATTAATAAATTTAATGTCTATATAATATTTTTATAATTTTGATAAATTTAATATTTTATTATTATTACTAAACTTAAAGTTCATATATTAGTTCTATAATTTTTGTAAATTTAATACCTATAATTTCTGTATATTATATTTTTTTAATATTATTTTTTAATTTAATTTTTATAAATTTAATATTTTGGTATTATTACTAAATTTAATGTGACATCTGAATTATTCTGAAGCATTAAATTTACAAAAAATAAATTTAATGTCCATAATTTCTATATATTACTTTTTAATTTAATTTACATAGATTTATTGTTTTAGTGTTATTATTAAATTTAATATTCTATATATTATTTCTAAATATTTTATAAATTTAATGTTAATAATTTATGTATATTATATTTCTTCTTTCGTATTTTTTTTAAATTTAATTTCTATAAATTTAATATTTCAGTATTATTACTAAATTTAACGTACTTATATTATATATATATATATATATATATATATATATATATATATATATATATATATTTATATATATATATATATATTTATAAATTTAATGTCGATAATTTTCATACATTATATTTTCTCTTTTATATTCTTTTTAGTTTAATTTTTTTTTAAAATTTAATATTTCAATATTATTACTTAATTTAACGTACTTATATTTATTTATTTTTTAATAATTTTAGTGTCCATAATTTACATATATATTATATTTTATCTTTTATATTATTGTTTAATTTAATTTTTTGTAAATTTAATATTTTAATATTATTAGTAAATTTAATATCTATTAATTTATATGCATAGAAAAAACATATTCACTCTCCTCATTTAGGTACAACAAATATAAAGTTAAATATAAAAATATATTATTTTGCCTCAAGTTTATTTCTAATCCGGCCCGAAGCGTGGGTTTAGATTTAGTTTATATCTTATAATTAAAAGCATAAGTCAAGCCTTCATAATGAACTACAATAAATTATTATTTATCTCTCTAATCCTATTCTCCTATTGAAATGAAAGACTAAAATTAATCATATCATCATATCATTGAAACCCAAATCGAAAAAAATATAATTTAATAACACATTTAATACATTATCTTTGTCAATTATAATAACAGCTATATACTATTGCAATAAAATTTGCAATAAAGTTAAAAAACAAAATTCAAATATACATATTTAGGCTGCATTCTACTTAAGTTACATATTAATAAAATAAACAATTTAAATTAAACGATAAATCATATGTATTAAAAAAAGTTGAACTCTATAAAGTTCATTCAATATCCTGTGCATTACGCGAGTATAAATTAGTACTAATACTTAAAAGTGAAAGAAGAGATAAAATTTTAATGAGGCGATAATGTCTCTTTCAAGTCTTTTGGTAAATTATTTTATTTTTTATATATCAAATAAGGAGTTATCACACTCAATTTTGTCTCTCTTTTAGTTTTAGTTAATTTATTCATTTTTTAATTAATGCACATACATATGATTAATTTTTTTAGTCCATATTTTAAATTACTTAAAAAATAATTGTGATTCAAACAATATTTTCTTCCAAAAAAATAAAAAAGATACGATATAAATTAATTAAGTTAGAATTTGTTGACTTACCAAAATTGATAAAATTAATCATAACTTACGGTTATTTGTTGTTATTTTATATTATATTAGTAAAAATTAATCTATTGAGAGATTATTTTATTTGTATGATTATTTATATAATTTTTAATAGTACATTTCTATTTGATATTTATCAAATGTCATGACTCATTAAATTTATGCATCCGTTCTCGAATATTACTAGCAAAAATAATCAAACAATATATATATGTTTTATGCATTAATATTAACAATTTATTATAAGTTTATTTCTTCAAACGCTCGCGCGATGCGCGTCTAAAACTAGTTTTGTATTAAGCCGCAGATTCATTTTTCAGCCTCAGTCGGCTAGTTAGCATGATCTGGACAGAAGCCTCTGGACTCCTTTCGTCCGTTCTCATTTTTCACGTACCTGTGTCGTCTCTCAATTTGAGCTGGAACATCTTTCTCTGTCTCTCTCTCTCTCAAGTTGAAGCGAATTTGGTGGAAGAACGAAGGCGCTGGCAAATATATAATGGATCCAGAAACAGCGCTAGGGTTAGTGAAGCAGGGTGCTACTCTACTTCTCCTCGATGTTCCTCAATACACCCTCATCGGCATTGATACTCAGGTATACCCATTCATTCTACTCCGTATATACAAAACCATAATTCACGGTTTTAGTAGTTCTTTTTGGCTTAATCAATTCAATTCGATCAAGAGAGATAGAGTTCAAAACAGTTCACGGAACCCTTTCGCCTTGAAATTTTGGACGACTTTTTTTTTTTTTTTTTTTTTCAATTTCATGGATTGTAGCTGCATCAAGTAATTTCGT
This sequence comes from Eucommia ulmoides, assembly GCA_016647705.1. NCBI lineage: Eukaryota > Viridiplantae > Streptophyta > Magnoliopsida > Garryales > Eucommiaceae > Eucommia > Eucommia ulmoides. Next base: position 33,520,764 of record CM028325.1, on the reverse strand, counting down.
CTTGCAGATGTTCTCTGCAGGTCCTGCTTTTAAGGGTATCAAGATGATTCCTCCTGGTCCTCATTTCATCTACTACAGTTCATCGAGCAGGTAATCTTGCTGAAATTTTACCTATTCATCTTTGGTGTGCCATTTGCTTAAGCTTGTTAATTGTTCTCATGTCCTGTCCAACTATGAGATTTATAATTTGGTTTCACCTTCCATCCTTTAGTCCTACACAAGGCGGGCATGCGGTTTTCTTAATGCATATCTTTCACTTCTGTCCGTTGTCATGTTTATGTGCATAGTATAGGTTTAGACTGCAAAGTCTACTTCAATTGCTGTGTAGTTCATAGGCTAATTTCTCTCCTTTTGTACTTTCCCACAGAGAGGGCAACCAGTTTTCGCCTATTATCGGTTTCTTTGTTGATGCAAGCCCCTCAGAGGTTTGAGAATAGTATTATTTCTTCATTATTGTTTTGGATTTACACCAATGTTTCTTCACTTGTCAGTTTGCATGAAAAGCTTTTGATTATTTTAATCTTTCTTCTTTCTCCTTGCTCTTTACCATGTGTATTCCTTTCCTTTTCGCAATATTTTTAGTTCTTCTGTAGGAAAAGATTATTGTGTCTGTTTGCAGTGAAAACATCCTAGTTTATTTTCTAGGATCATTAGATGTCTTGTTAATCATGTGAGACTTGGGCATGTTGATAACACTCAAATTTTAAGTGCTGAATTTGAAGTGTTGAAATTATAAGTGTTGAATTTATTAAGTGCTGAATGTATTAAGCATTCAAATTTTTAATATTTTTAACTTAAAAAAATTATCTTTGTACAAATTTTTGTTTCTAAAATAATTTACAATTTTATTTTTCTAAAATATTCTCTCTCTATTTTTTTTTCAATTCAGTATTTTTTTCATCTATGATTTTTTGTATATGACTTTTTTTTTAGATTTTATAGTATTGGTGTAAAATACTGGTTGTGATATTAGATATTTTATGACATTAAGTAATAAGTGCTAAAAAATTAAGTGAATTTCGCATTACTTAAATTTTTGAACAATTTTTAAATAATCTTTATTTTTTAAGTGATTGCTTAATTTTGTTATCAGATACACTTAATTTGATAAATACTTAATACATTCAATTTTAAATGCTTAATTAGGTTACTAAACGGGGCCTTAGGCCATGTTTGATAACCGCTTAAATTTTAAGTGCTGAAAATTGTAAGGGCTGAATTTTAAGTGTTGGAATCTTAAGTGCTGAAAATATCATAAGATCTTTGATAAAATTAAAATTTTAAGTGTTGATTTTTAAGTACTGAATTCTTTTTATCTGTTTGATAAGTACAAAATTTGAAAAATGAAATTTTTTTAATTTATATTACTTCCCTTAAATTTAAATTTTGACTAAAATCAAGATAATATGGGAACAAATTTAAATGAAAATGAAAATGGAACGGTGAGATCTGAAACGATGAAAGTAAAATGAAAATGAAAAAGGAGTTAGGGTTATGAGGGTAAAATGGTCTTAAGAACAAAAGAAAAAAAAGGTTGAGCCCATTAAGTGGAAAAAAATAAGTAAAGCCCAATTGATTGAAAATTTTAGGCCCACAAAATTAAAATTTTAAATAGCACTTAACTGATTAAAATTATCAAACAAACTTAATTAAATAAGTAATTAAATTTCAACACTTATTTTGGTTATCAAACATGGCCTTACTTTTAAAGGAATTTTATCTGTTTGATTTTAAATAACCTACTTTTCTATGTATGGAACTAATTTCTTTTCCATCATAATGATGCATCAGGTGATTGTTCGTAAATGGGATAAACAAGAAGAACGACTTGTAAAATTGACAGAAGAAGAGGTTTGCACATCTCTCTCTCTCTCTCTCCCCCCCCCCCCCCCCCCCCCTTGGGGAGTTTATAGGTAGTGGCTCTAATTGAGTTGATAAATTATTTTTATCTTTTTGTTCAAGGAAGAGAGATATTCTCAAGCAGTAAGAAGCCTGGAGTTTGATAGACAACTTGGGCCTTACATCCTAGAGCGTTACGGACGTTGGAAGTTGTTATCTAACTACATTACAAAGAGTACAATTGAACGTATTGGTACGTAGTTTGATCTATTTTCTTATCAATACATCCTTTTGTTGTCTTGTCATCTTCTAAGCTGGAAAATAAATATTGATAATAAACTATAGATAATCTGAAGCAGGAGTATCTTTACAATAATACCTTGGGTACATAGAAATATTCCCCAAGTCTGAAAAGAGAAAATACTCCCGTTGCTAGATGAGTGCCTCATTGGCCCTTATTCAACAAATTTGCACCACATTGTTAGAATCTAGCCCATTTGTTTTCCAGTTTTCAGTAGCTTTTTTTTAATTTGTAGAACCCGTTGGAGGGGAAATCACGGTTGCATGCGAATCGGAGATAGTTGCAAACATTCCTAAAACATCCATGGAGAAAGCTTTAGCCGAGCAGTTGAAGAATAGCAAGTATTCAAAATCCAGTGAGAAGACAAGAGGTTGTTACTATACATCAATACCCCGTATTATAAAGCAAAAGGGTGTTACTGTTCAAGAACTTACAAATTTAAATCTTGACAAGGTACATGGCTTTTTCTTGTTGAAAATATTACTGGTACTTCAGAAGATTGGATATTCTTATATATTGTATTTACCTGCATAGACACAACTGTTGGAAAGCATATTGATGAAGGAATATGGAGGTTCTGAAGAGTTGCTTCTGGGGGAGCTGCAGTTTGCATTTATTGCATTTTTGGTATGAAAAGTGTAAATCCTACATTTAATTTTTTTTTCCTATTCAGTAAAATCGATGATCTTCAAAACACATGCAATTTTGCAGATGGGCCAATCACTCGAGTCATTTCTACAATGGAAAAATTTACTTAGCCTCTTATTTGGCTGTACAGAAGCTGTAAGTCGTGAAATCTTCTAAGATTGCGTTTGGGTAAAGAATTTGATAAATTATGGAATTTAGAAATGATCGGATTTTGAAATTTTGAATCCTATCCTTTGCAAATTTGTTGTTTGCGTGTATTTTTTGAAATTGGGATTTATTTATGTAATTTCACCTCGATATGGAGAGTATACCTCATTCTGATGCAAAAATCATCTCTTTCGCAAGAATTTGCAGATGTCATTTTACCACCTCCCGCCTAAATCCCATTTCAAAATTCCAAGGAATTCTACAAATTCCTTTATGAAATAGCCGAAAAAGAAATTTTAACTTCTGAATTTCAGAAATCCCTTATCAAAATCAAATCTTCTCCCAAAATGTTTACCCAGTATGTTTCTCGAATATGCCTTTCGCAAGTGTATATTGACAATCTTAAATTTGAGCCGTGTTTCAGTCTAATTATGCATATAAACGTCTCTTATATGCTAGCAGTTGTAGATATTTATGGCCTTGGAGAAGTATCATCTGTTAGTTTACAGCCTCCTTTAATTTCATTTTAACTTAATCTTATATTCAAATATATTAAATAAGTCATCCATTCAAAAAGAAAGAAATGCCCTTCACTTTAAACTATTCATTTTAAGATGTATACTTTTGTTTGCATGTTAAGACCAGAAAAGTTTGTAGTTCTTTCCATCGTAGTTGACAAGCCTTTTTTTTCCTTGCAGCCCGTCCACACCAGGAGTCAGCTATTCACCAAGGTAACTTCAATCATTTTTATTAATTTTGTTTATTGTTTTCTCACTATTTATGGGTGATCGATCGCTGAATTCAGTTATAATACATGCATTTTCTATATGTTTTGCAGTTTATTAAAGTTCTCTACTATCAGCTGAAGTATGGATTTCAGACAGACCAGAGAACTAGTGCAGAGAATGGGGCATTGCCGGTTTTAGATGAATCTTGGTTGTCTACTGGTAGCTTCCTACACTACCTATGTAAGGTAGAGTTCAATCCTTCTGTGATGAAACCTTCTTTCTTTCTTTTTTTTTTTCTTTTTTTTGGGGTTTCTGTTTCATGTTTCTATTCTCAGACAATTGGAGAGACGCAAGTACGAGTTATAATATGTTTTTGTTATTTTCCCAGAATTTTAGGACAAATTCCTAGATTCTGTTTCTCTTCTCATCTAAATTAGCGCCAACTGAGAGGCTAAGACTTGGAACAAGATCACAAATCTGGGAACAGAATGGCTAAAATGCCACTTGGGCACCATTTGGTGACACTTTTCTTAAGTGTTTTTTTTGCTTGTAAGCAAATAAGTACTTAATTTTAAAAAAGTAACTTTTGTTTTGCTCTTAACAAAAGTACTTTAAAAAAAGTAAAAGCATAACTTTAATTACTTTTTCCAAAAAGCAAAAATAGTTGTTTTTTGTTTTTTCGATTTTTATATTATAAGTGAAAGATGGAGATCAATGGACTAGAACTTAGTCTTCTCACCTTTTTTTTTCTTTTTCCAATCATGTTTAATTTTTTTTTTTTTGGAATAAGAGATCGTTTATAGGGATAATAAGAAGATATCATCGACACTATTAGACACATTTTTTTTTCCTTCTGCTTTTAAGAAAGGGGCGATCACCCATGGCTCCCATTGGGGAGCCAGAACTACCAAATAAACCAATGTTTTTTTTTTTTGGGGTTACAGTCCAATCCTTTTTTAAAATTCCGTCAACTTTGCTTTTGTATTAGCTATCGAGTTCTTGAATTTATAGATAATCACTTATCTAATATATAACCTCCTAAAAAATAGGGGCAGCTGAATATGAACTCAGCGTTATCGTAAACATCATTGTTGATCATGCATATATAGCTGATAATGTTGGATGTAACACCGTATTTGAGTGTTGAATTTAACATGTATCGAATTGTTCGAACTATTTTTCTAGCACAAGAAGCTTGATGTGAATGCAACAATGCTAAAATAGAAAACCCGTGTAATTTTGAGATACAAATTTGAATCAATAAATTGGGATTGAATTGAATGAAAACGGTGATATGTTTAAAAAATCAGTAGGGTGAATTAATCTGAATTCAACTTGATATGGAAAGAGACTTTGTCAAAGATATGATTATGGATTTGTAGTGGGCATTATTGTTGATTTTAAAAATGAGGTTAATCGGTGTTATTAATATTATTTGAACTTTTATTTGAATTTGGGTGGGATGAACTAGTAGATTGGTACTCCTACTAGGTCCATTATGTTATTTTCCCTTTAGGAAATTCACTTTTTGTCAAAGTAATTTTTCTTAATCTTAAAAAGTACTTAAAAAAGGTGTTTACCAAATGCTGTCTTAATTTTCTATCAAACAACAAATGGTATAACCTATGTGGAATCATTTGATTTCAGGATTTCTTTTCTTTGGTGCTCGAAGCTCCTGTCGTTGATGGAGATCTTCTGTCTTGGGTGTGTTTTCCAGACCTTTATCCCTTTCACCTTAATTTTTCAAACATAATATTGTTGGTATAAATGTGAGAAACCATTTTTGAGTTGCAGACAAGGAAGCTCAAACAACTTCTTGAGGATTCTTTAGGATGGGACTTCCAGCAGAACAGTGCTGTTAATGGAATGTGCTATGAAGAAGATGACGAGGTTTGCTCAACTCTCCCAATACCATTTTTATTTTATTTTATTTTTTGTTGATTTTAACTGTGATATCAAATACAAAATCAATGTCTTGTTGACTAAAAGAATAGAGAAAAACGGATAGGAAATTATAAACGCTTATTTTATCCCTGCAGTTTGCGCCTGTAGTTGAGATGTTGGATGATCTGGATGATAACGATGCTCTGGCTGCTCGGACATGAGGGGGAACTAAACAATGGAAATACCGGGCGGCTGTTTCTCCGTTACCTTGACATCTCTTGATGAGAACTAATACATCTAAGGTCATTGGAATTGGAATCGGAAAGTCACATGTAAAAATTTATAAATTTACATGCGTTCATTTTTCAATCCAATTCAAAGGCCCCAATTCATAGAACCAAACACTTACTAACAGTTTTTCACTTGTAAGTAATGGTGCCCTATTTTACAGAGAATTCCTTTATTTAAAGTTTTGTTTTGTGTAAGCATAATAGCTTTGAACAATGGTTGATGCTGAAATGGTTGTTTTTCTCTGTCACCAGTATGATGTGTGTTATAGATTCTATAAAAAAGTTGCTCTTGGGACTAGAAGTTCGGTAGGTAAACGTATACTCTAACAGCTTGTTTGGTTGGACGGAATGGACAGAGGATGGAATAGAATGGAAAAAATAATGGAATGAGAGAAGTAATGAAATGAAATTATCAATGGAATCACTATTTTATTCACTTGTTTGGTTCGTATGGAATGCGAGAATGAATGAAATAATGAAATATGGTAAATTTCTCATTATGCTTTCATGAAATTATTATTTTATTTGGTTGGTATGAAATGAGTAAATGAATGAAATAGTGAAATGTAATAAAATTATCATTATATAAATTTATCTCTCTTGTGATTTTGTTCAAAATTATAATTTTTTCTATGTTTTTGACCATTTGTTTCTTGTAAAAATACATAAATACCTTTAAAAATATTTTTTTTATTCTTTTTTTTTTTTCAACAATGTCTCTCTATATTTTTTTTTTTTTTTTAATTAGGCTTTGTACCCACTTAAGTACAATTTAATAGCAATTTGAAATTTAGGGATAAAAATATTTTATTTTTCATTTTCATCTTCTTCTCCTCGATGTTGCACAATCTGCCGTCGCGCTGCGCCGCTCCGCTTATCGCTAACAACCCCCAGCCAAATTGGAATTAGAGTCTCGGAATTGGAAACAAATTAAAATTTGCATGAATTCATTTCTAATTCCAATTCCTAGCTCCATTTTTATTTTTTTTGGATTGAATGAACAACCAAATTGGAATTGTTGTCTTATATCGATGAATCACAAACAGAATCACAATCAACGAAGGCAGTAATGACTGAGAAACAAAGGCAACGTGGAGACAATGCCTAAGAAACGAGCGGCGATAGCTGATAAACGAGTGGTAATGGCCGAGAAACGAAGCGACAACTGAGAAATAAGCGATGACGGCTGAGAAACGACTGGCGATGGCTGAAAAACGAAGCGATGATGCGGTGATGGCTGAGAAACGACTGACGAGGCTGAGAAACGAGCGGGGAGGCTGACAAATGACTGGCGATGACTGAGATGTCAGAAATGGCTGGCGATGGCTGGAGATCTGCGAAGCGACTAGGGTTGTGATTGGGTTAAGCCTGATCAGATTGGGCTGATTGGGTGGGCTAAATACAAATGGACTAAGGACTTTTGTGTAATTTGAGATTTGATTCCATTTGGCTGGATTTGATTCCAACCCATCTAAATTGAAATCCCATTCCTTAATTTTTGATTCCAATGGAATAAAAAAATCGATTTAATTGGATAACCAAACATCAGAATCGGAATCAAGAACGGAATAACGATTTCGTTCCGCCTCGATTCTGTCCAACCAAACATGCCGTAAGTGAATGCTTGCTTGCAACTTAGTCAAGTGTGTCCATATACTAATTGGAAAGTAAACATTAACTACTGTTTGTCAAATTGAACCATACAAACGAGTAGGAAAAATGAATTTTTTGGTTCTTTAAGTTCATGTAGGTGTTTAAGTGGTCCCTAATGTTTTAGCATTCGACATATTTGGTCTTTAAACTATTAAATTGGTTTAAATGTGGTCCAAATTTTTATTTTGCCTTTACAATTAATTACACATATTTCTCTATTAATTTTTTATTTTATATTTTCTTATCCCTTCCTCTCCGGCAAAATCACTGTGGGCGTGGCCGTCGGTGACAACTTTGGCGATTCTCTCTCTTTCTCTCTCTCTCTCCACAAAAAAGAAAGAAAGATAATACATTAAAAAAATAAAATTATACTAACAACTCCCACACTCAACCCCCTCATGTTGCAACTTATGGCACCACCACACCTCCTTTGCCCCCACTGCAACTGCCGTCCATTTCTGTCCCGCCTTCTCCCCCTCATCTTCTTCTATTCTTTTTCTTTTTCGCACACCCATCTCTCTTTCTCTCTCTCTCCCTCTCTCTCTCTCTCTATATATATATATATAGACACACACACACACATACAGATGAGTGTGAAAAAAAGAAGAAGAGGATGAGAAAGAGAGAAAATGCGTGACAGGGAAGCACAACAGTTGCAGCGGGGGCAGAGTAGATGGGGTGTCACTAGAAGTTGTAGGGTAAGAGGGATTGAGGGTGGGGGAGGCAACAGGTGGTGATGGTCAGAGATGGTGGCTGGCGGTCGACAACAGTGGTTGGAAGCAGGTGGTGGTGGTCGGCGGCGGTGGTCGGCAGTCGGATATGAAATCTCTCATTGGAGGAATTTATAAATGACACATAGTTTGAAAGGATTTCCAAATAATTCATTCACCACTATTTTTTAATTGAAAATATTTTACAAATCCTTTCTCATAAACACCTAAATAAGGTATTTGTTTAAAAAGGATTTTGAAATTCTTTACCCAAATCAAATTCATCCCGCAAATCCCTTAACCAAATCAAATTCATCCCCCAAATCCCTTACCCAAACACAACCTTAGTGTAATTTTATTTTTTTGAATGTATTATTATTTTTTGCCGGAGAGAGAGAGAGAGAGAGAGAGAGAGAGAGAGATCACCGTCGGCCGTGCCGGTGTTGATTTTTGACAGAGAAGAACAAGAGGAAGAAGAAAGAGGAAAATATAAAATAAGAAGTTCATAAAGATATATGTGCAGTTAATTTTAAAGGTAAAATAGAAAATTTAGACCATATTAAAATCAATTTAATAGTTTAGGAATCAAATGTGTTGAGTACTAAACATCAGGGGCCACTTAAACACCCACTCCAAACTTGAAGTACCGAAAAAATCATTTTCCCAAACGAATATGAAAACATAAATCAAGAATTCAATACAATCAAAATCTCAATTCATATTCACATCAAGTATCGTTCAATAACTTACAACTCATTGAACATAACATAAATAAAACTTAACTACTTGCATATTTAATTGGTAAATAAATGTTCACAATAGTTCGACAAACTGAATCCAAAATCCCTGTATAACAAACAATAATCAACAATTCAATACACTAGAAAGATCAAGTGATGAATTTGCGATATAATCAAGAGCATATTATTTAATAAAAAAAAGGCAACAATACAATAAAAATCATGAACGAAACTCGACGAAATCAAAATGAAACCATGATTATCGATCGCAAGTTTTCTAGTTTTTTATGATTTTGGAAAAATATACAGTACAATCACCAAAAACCTAACACGTTATACTCTTCAAACGATGTTGCGCTCTTAATTTGAAATCCAATTGAAACAAACAAAGATGTTTAAAGTTCTTTTATTTAGCAAGAGAATAGAGACACGTGCATGTGTAATTAAATTATAATTGTTTACTAAGGGTGTGTTTGGTTGGATAAAAAATGAGTGAAAAAGAAAATGAAAAGGAAAATGAAGTGGAAACTTCAAAAAATAAAATAAAAAAATCATGTTTGATTGGATGGAAAATGGAAGAGAAAAGAAAATAGGATAGATAAAACACAATTTTCGGGATAATTTTTTTTCCTCACAACTTTGGGAGAAAAATGGTTAAAAGTATCAAAATTACAATTATACCCTTAATAATAGATTTTTAATTTATTTTTGTAATATATGAGGACAAAATAATAAATTACATTAAAGTGAATTATTTTTCTTCATTTTTTTTTTCCAACCAAACAACATTAAGAAAAATAATTTTCCTTTTATAATGGATAAAAATATTATCCTCTTATTTTTTTTTCCTTTTCTTTTTCTTTTTCCATCCTTCTATCCAAACATACCCTAATTGCAAAATGAAAAAAAGATAATAATGGAATGAGTTGTTTACAATATTATTATATTTTTAATAAAAAAATACTGAAAAATGGTAGTTTGAAACTTATTTACGATTTTAAAGTTAGCCGGGGTTCTGAACCCCGGGTATTTGAACCCGGGATTATGAACCCTAGGTATATAAAAAATCCAGTCATATACTCGAGGATCAGATTCCCGGACATACGATTTTTATTTTAAATATAATTTTTTTTTGGGGAACGGGCCAAACATTTTTGGCCCATTCCCGAGACAGCCGCTACAGCTGCTGCAACGGTTGTCAATTGGTTAAAATGAGATGATCAGTCATCTCATCTTGACCAATTTTTTTGGACCCGAGGATGTGTCCTCGGATCCAAACCTTATAAATAATGAGTGTTTCCCTTTCTATTTGCTACCCCACTATTGATTTCCTCTACTAAATTTGTTCTTTTCACAATTTTTTTCTCTTCTTCACTCCGGTTGTTTGCTACCCCACTGTTGACTTATTCTTCTTCACTCTGATTTTTTTTTCCTATTAGAGGTAAGTTTATTTATATATGTTTTGTTTAATTTATTTATTAGTTAAATTTGATTAGATAGTTTTGTTTTGTTTAATTTAAAATTAATTTTAGTATTTCAATTAAAATCAAATTAATTTAATTTATGGAATTGGTATTAACTTGATATCGAATTTATATTATGTTAAAGTTAATTAAATTAAAATTTTAAAGATTGAAAAATATACACGGTGAGAGATTTGTATCGTTCAATGGGACGTTATTGGCTTTTGGAAGACGAATATTCATACTCCTTTGATCCAAGAGTTCGTTACTCTTCATGGTGGATTACAAAGATACAAGAGGAATACACTTATCGAGTCAACCAATCTGAGATTATGGTAGACGGATGCAAGCAATATAATGTTCCAATAGTGCATCAATTGGCTAGAACAATGCCAATAGACACGCCGCATAACCTTCAGATGGCGTTGCATCGGTACCGTGAAGAAAATAACCGAATGTAAATTCGAATTTTTCGACATGAGCTTGAAATGACGGCACGTTAGCATCTCGAATAAGGTTTGGTTGCCGAAGCACGTACTTACATGAGATGCGCAAGGAAATCTCAATATCAGTTAAATATTGAAATGTCTGATGATGAGAGTAATATTTAATATTTTCGCGTTGATGAATTACAGTTTAACTATGTATTTCTTTTGAAGTCTAATGTATCGTTTTTATGTTAAATTATAATAACGCTACTTCTACCAAACAACTTATTTTCTCTCTTTCAATTGATAGGTAGTGTTGGGTTAACTTTTTTTAGTTAAGTTTCGTGTACATAAGTTCTAAAACATCATTTTTGAATAATTATGTTTTTAAAAAATCTAATTTTTTGTGCAGTATATTATTTATAAAGAAACTATTCAGCCTATAATTTTCGTGATGTCTTCAAATATTAATTCAAGTGAAGAAAGCTTGATTGATTTTTCAAGTGAGGAGAACTCGTACAGTGTTTGGGGTTGGCCTAGACTGTGGGATTACCAGAGATGTTGGATTCTACAACCATATTATGATGACTACTGAAGTGATTAAGACACCAACCCGATAGAGTATCGTGTCAGTCTACGCTAAGAATGGGAATACAGGGTGAATGAGTCTAACAACCTTGTATCTCATTTGAGAGATCTGAATGCACCAGTTCCTTATTGTAGAAGTCTTCAGATGCCTAGACGATGTATAATTGATGACACAACCGAGATCGAAGATGCAATTACACGAATTCGCCTGGAGAATAATTGAATGTTGTTACGCAAGAATCGATATTATCTACTACAACTGGCCAATGAAATGGCTACCGCAAGTAACATAGCACTATCTCCAAGCGAATACCATAACATCATAAATAACAATGAATATTTATCTGAGGGGTACTGCTGGCGGTGTAACACAATCCAATCAGCACCGTAGTGTCCTCGTCGACTGGTGTTGTGCAATATCTGATCCCAAGGACACGGCTCAAGAATCGATTGCTGATAACCGAATTGTCGTAGCATGCGTAGGGGATACGTGTATTCGACAATCTCGTAGCAGATGAGGGGCAGTTTTGCCATCCATATTTCTTCTCCATCTCTAGTATATGGAGGCAAATCCTACAGGTGATATGGCATCCACACGACCTGTCTAAAAAATATGTAAATAAAAAAATAAAATAAAAAAGTAACGTAAATAAACAACTAACCTCGTCATTTTGCAACCGATCTAACTGATCGCAATAGACGATCAAAACATGCATCGGCTGGTGTTCCATGCGGAATTCAAGGATTCACCTATACACCAATAAAATAACCATAAATTTAACTAAATATGGATGACAATTTCTATTACATGATAATGAAATAAAAAAAAAATAAAAATTACTAATTACTTACCAAGCACCCCTCGGAGTCGCTGGGAACAAAAAGTTGTCCAAAGCCAGTTCTCTGTATGATCCATCATAATCAGGAATAGGGACAACATCCGGTTGAAATCTCGGCAACCGCTCCCAGGCCCAACACTCTAATAAAAGTAGACACCCAGCTATATCTTTGGTTGTGCCCTTCGCCGCCTTGCATAACTCGCGGTATAGGATCGCTAGTGTCGCACTGCCCCAACTATACTTGACAAGAGGTGTCAAGTCACGGAGCAGTCGGAGATAGGCAAGCTTGATAATGTTCTGTGATTTATCAAGCAACAACATGGTGCCAAGCAGAATTAAGCAATATGTCCGGGCATAGCAATGCATGGCCTCTTCACCGGCATCTTCAAGAACTTGGTTAAAGGTTTCTTTTAGCCAATTGAGCTTTAAACAACCGTTCCTTATTGCACCCTCCGATGGTACCACGCCCAGAAGATCATAGCAGAGTCCCCGTCAAATCTCTACCGATCGCATGTCATTAGGGCCGATAACGGGTTGCCAGTGCACAGGCAACCGCAACAAGACATCCACATCCTGTAGCGTGATCGTCATCTCCCCAACGGACAGATGGAAAGTGTGCGTCTCCGGACGCCATCTCTCTACTAACGCGATTATCAAGCACTTATCAAATTGCTTCGGCCATATCCTGTAAGGATCGTACAATTCGGTCGATTCTAGCAGCTCTATGACTTGAGCGGGAGTGTCTTCGCTCCATCCCCCTACATCAATTCCAACACAGTCTAGCACGCCATTATCCTGAAACATTAATTAATATTAATTAAGACAGAATCAATAATATAAAATTTTAAAAAACCAAAAATGATAAAATTAATGTAATAGCTTAAATATTTACCTGTCCTGCCCAGACTAATTTAGACCTGTGCTGGGTCTGCAAGTGGAGAACTGAAATAACTTCAAGGTCAGGCTGATACATAACTGGTTTTTTTTTCCAACACTTGCGTCAAATTTATTAGTACCAAATTAAAATTTAATCACATTTACAAATAAAATATAACATCCATTACAAATAAATGTGTGCGACAAGTGCATGAAATTTATAGTACACAAAAATTGTCATATCAAATAAATAAAATAGCAAAAATATTCATTACAAATAAATGTGTACGACAAAAAACCCCATAAACATCCATTACAATGATTCGACAAGATCAATTGGGTGTATGACGGGGTCATGATGGACACCTACGTCTATCATGTCCAGTCTGAGAATACAAATCACATCGATTTGTTATTGTTTTTCGCGACTGGTCTATCTCCTTTTGAATGCGAGTGGATATCGGTCGACCACGCTGCACCATTCGAAGTCTATTATGGTCTGGAATTAGGTTCGGTAAATTTATCTATGGCCAGTAATCCTCGTGAATAATCGGTCGAAAAGATGATTCCCACGCCATCAATTGATTTACCACTGTGTACTTAACGGCAATATACCGAAACGTATTATTGCCACTATACTCGGTGGCCGCAAGTATATGGGAGCACGGATATCGCCATATTTTATACTTCTCATATGTGCAACCAACGTTATACTCTAATATAACTTGGTGAACGATCAGGCCCCCAATAAGAGTCTTTTTAATTTTCACATGATAGATTGCATTCACTCTAAAAAAAAAAAAATTAATTAATTTATGCGTGCTAACAATTATATGTAACCTGAAAAATAAAAATAATAACTAATAATTTACCGATCAAATATCTGAATCTCGTAAGTCTTGAAATTGACTTGAGATTTCTGTAATTTTTCGACGACGTGTTTAATGTATATGTGACCTTCAGTTGAGTTATTTATAGCTTCTTGTCGACCAACATTGGAGTATTTAATCATCCTATAAAAAGTAATTTTCATGGATGCAGTAATTGGAACGTTTCTTGCACCATTCAAGCAATTTTTAAATATCTCAGTGTAATTGGTGATCATTGATAGGTGTAAAATACCTATCTAATTCTAAACCGAATTTGTCAGTTTTCGAGTATTTTATTGAAGTTTGAATATCTTTTTAGCTGTTTTTATTAGTCAGGAGTAGGGACGTAAACAATCAGCAAACCGAGCGAAATGGTGGAGAAAATGGTAGCCAAAAAGATGAAATAGTTTCAAAGAACAATGCAATTCCACCTAGGCGAAGTATCCACCGCCTAGGCGAAAATTCATCAGAAAGTTGCAAAAGCTGAAAAGTTGAAATCCGCCTAGGTGAAGTTTTCACTGCCTAGGCGAAAATCCGTCAGAAGGTTGCAAGGGCTGAAGTATTGAAATCCGCCTAGGCGAAGTTTGCACCGCCTTGGCGGAAATCCATCAGAACGCTGGAAGTACTGAACTGCTGTAAATCCGCCTAGGCGAAGTAGCTACCGCCTAGGCGGAATTCCATCAGAAAGAAAGGGGACCAAGAAGTTAGTCCTCCGCTTAGGCGAAGAAACCATCACCTAGGCAGAATTCTAACCGACTTAAACTCCGCCTAGGCAAAGATTCTACCGCTTAGGCGAAATTCGCAGAATAGCCCAAAATATCTGTTTAGATATTTTTGAACCCTTAGGCCTATTTATATCCCTTTCCCACGTCTGAAACCTATTGTTGAAGAACCCTAAACCTAGTAGAGAGATCTTAAGCTATATTTTGAAGATCAAGAAGGAGGTTCATCATTTGGACAAAGAAGGATCACTTGCGGATTGATCATTAGCGATAGTGAACCGTTGCACTTCTAGATTTGATCGTTTCTCTCTTGTTTTTATCTTTGTAATCACTTTTTCATATCTAAGAATGTTGAATCCCTCTTATTTTGTATGGTATATGGCTAAGATGTTATAGTATTAGTTAAATGTTACTTAGGTGTAGTTGAAATCATGTAATTGTTAAAGTTGAATGAATTAATGTTACTTTAATGTGTTGTTTGTCTAAATCCGATTGTGTTTACCATTATTCTTGATATTATACTTGTATTGATAAATCGAGAATATGGGGTTTGACACTTAAGAGAGGTAACCTTGGATTCAGACTAGGGTAAATACAACGTGACGTTCTAACGACCCGGGAGGGCGTTAGAACATATGCAATCCATGGCGTTGGCTAAAGACTCACGTGACCTAGGGTCGTAAAGGCGTTGAAGGAGACTTCTTCATTGACACGAAGTCGTGTAATCCCCCTTCTTACACTCGGGAGAGGTAGCGGAGGAGTTATCGATACAGAAATTGTCGGAATAGACAGAAAACCATTATAGCTAACTTAATGACGTCGATTATGCATTATGTGAAAGAAATCAATACTTAAGTAATTAGTGTAATTAGAACTAACTTCATAGTTGTCGTTTATCTTAGTATATTAAATAGAAAACAAACAAAATTTGATTAGTCGAGATAATATGAAATTATTTAAATCGCAATACTCAACCGAATTACTTGCCATTCCCAGTGGAACGACATCCAATCTTACAAGATCTATTATATTAAAACTAGACCTCGTATACTTGCGAGTAGTCATTACCGCGAGGACGATGGTTGTGAATCCTCTCGTGTACAAGTTTTTGGCACCGTTGCCAGGGACGGCGCGATAAAAACTTGTACGCACGAAGATTCACAACCATTGTCCTCGCGGTAATGACTACTCGCAAGTACAAGTTTTTGGCACCGTTGTCGGGGAATTGGCAAAGTGTTTTTTAATTAAGTTGATATTATGATCAAGTAGTTGAATGTTAATCACGATAATTTTTTTACTTTTAAATTTCATTCAATTCATTTATTTATTTGATTTATCTATTTGACTTAAATAGTGCATGCGGCGTAGTCAACGTATTGCTAAACAGAAAGAGGAAAAAGCTACCGCTATGGCCGAGGGACGTGAAAATGTTCCACAACTACCGGAGCTGCATACACTTCAGCCTCCGGAGCAGGAGAGGCCACAACGAGTCCTTAGGGACTATTATTGGCCACTCATGTTGGATAACTATTCAGGGATCCAGAGGCAGCCGATCCAGGCAAATAATTTCGAATTGAAGCCCGCCTTAATTAATATGGTTCAACAAAACTAGAATGGCGGGAATCTTCACGAAGACCCCAACGTCCACTTGGCAACCTTTCTCGAGATCTGTGACACTGTCAAGATAAATGGAGTTGTCAAAGATGTCATAAGGTTGAGGTTATTTTCGTTTTCTTTACGAGATAGAGTAAGGAGTTGGCTTCAGTCGATTCAACCGGGGAGCATTAATACTTGGGATGACCTTGTACAAAGGTTCCTCACTAAGTTCTTTCCACCTTCGAAGACTTCTCAACTCTGAGGTGAGATTGCGCAGTTTTGCCTGAGAGACTTTGAGCCGTTGTTTGAGGCATGAGAGAGATTCAAGGACCTATTGAGAAGGTGCCCCCAACACAGGTATCAAGATTGGTTTCAAACCCAATTATTTTACAACGGGTCGGATGGCCAGACTAGAATGATAGTTGATGCAGCCTCAGAGGGATCGTTGTTGTCCAAAACTCCTACCGAAGCAAATGCATTATTGGAAGAAATGGCGGCTAATAATTATCAATGGCCGAATGAGAGGAACACGGGAAGACGGGTCTCTTCTATCCAAGAATCTGACCATATTGTAACATTATCGGCCCAAGTGTCTAAGCTCTCGGATCAATTGGTCGCCATGTCTACAAAATGAGCTTTGTCGAGTCAAGGGGAGGAGATAGCAGCAAGTTGTTCTCAATCCGGATTGAATAACGAGTTTGAGGAATGCCATTTTCTAAACAATCGTGCCTACACTTTTAGGTCAGCTACCAACATTCCGACTCATTACAATCTTGGATTTCGTAACCATGAGAACTTTTCATATGCGAACAATCAGAACGTTTTGCGGCCGCCTCTGGGTTATGAAAATCAAGCTTTGAGATATCCTATGCAATCCAATCGTCAAATGCAACAACTACCAATGCATAATCCGAAGTCAAATTTGGATAAAGTTTTGGGTTCATTTATGAAGGAGAATCAGACTATGATGCGTGAGACGCATAATCGGCTGAACAAACACGAAACACGGCTGGACTCGATCGATACCACTTGTACAAACACTAATGCCACGGTGAAGGCTTTAGAGACTCAAATCGCGCAGCTTGCTAGGGCCAATCAAGAGCAACAAAAGGGAAAGTTTCCAAGCAACACGGAAACTAACCCTCACGAATGCAAGATGATTAAGTTGAGGAGCGGAAGAGACGTGGAAGTGAGTAGACCTATGGAAACCGAGCCGGGAGTGAGTCGTGAGTTTTCGCATGATAAACCAAGAACAAGTGCGGAGGAGGAAGTTGAAGTTAAAATCGATGAAAGAAAGGAGAAGTCGAGTGAAGACTTGAATGGGGATAAAAACCAAGAGAAAGTTGAGGAAAAAAGAAGAGATGAAAGGGTAATACTGGGGCGAGTTACATTTTCAAAGAATCTACCGATTCTAGTAACCCTATTGCCATATCCTCAAAGATTCCAAAAGAGGAAGTTGGATGCCCAATTTGAGAAATTTCTTGAAATTTTCAAGAAAATCCACATTAACATACCTTTTGCGGATGCATTGGAACAAATGCCCAACTATGACTTGATTCTGAGTCTGACCCCTCCGAAACCTACACAGAACGATGAAGTCATATGGACTCCCAATGTGTCTGGGAGATTTTCAGTTAAAACCACATATGATCTTTTATTGGTGATGAAAGAATTCCCAATACTATCTCGGACTGGAACTGGATTTGGAAATTGAAGTTGGACCAAAATCATGTTTTTTATCTTTCATAAAAGACTGGTTACTAAGGCCCCGTTTGGTTAGTGTTTCCATTCCATTCCAACCCAACCTAACCTAAAAATTTTGGGTTTGACTTTTGGGAACGCGTTTGGCAAACACAAAATCCAATCCAACCCAACCCAAAAATGAGAATTGTTTCTTGAAAAGCTAAAGAAAATGAAAACAAAAAATAGTTTTTTTTTTTGCCCAACCCATTCATTCCCAAAATAAGGACACGCTCGGTATTAACGTGGTTTTTAATGAGAGAATTCATTTTTCTTTTCTATGAACCCATCCCCGTTCATTTTCCTTCTCCTCCATCATTTCGTCGCTACTTTTCTTCTTTCCAAGCTGGTGTTCGTTGCATCTCTTCTTCTTCCCAAGCGTTGGTGTTTGTTGAAGTCGATGTTCTGTCGTCGGTGTTCATCGCTGTTCTTCTCTGAAATCAATGTTCAAATCTTCTCTCTTTCTTTCTCTCCCCTCTGTTGCTATTTCTATACTGAAATCGAAACCCTAGAGCTGAAATCAATGTTCGAATTTTCACGAAATTGAAATCGAACAACAGGTTCGATTGAAGCTTTGTGTGTTTAGCGATGGCAGTAGGGTTTGATTTCCAAATCTGAACCCTTCCTTCACAACAAACAGTTCTTCGTCGTTCTTCGTCACGTCTTCGTCGTCGTTCTTCGTCACGTCTTCAGGTTTTTTCATTGTTCTTCGATCGCGT
This sequence comes from Eucommia ulmoides, assembly GCA_016647705.1. NCBI lineage: Eukaryota > Viridiplantae > Streptophyta > Magnoliopsida > Garryales > Eucommiaceae > Eucommia > Eucommia ulmoides. The sequence continues at coordinate 33,501,984 of CM028325.1, read as the reverse complement.
CTTCGTCGTTCTTGGGTTTATTTGATTCCGATTAGGGTTCGTCGTTCGTTGTCTACCTTCCGCAATCGAAGAACACCTCGTAATCGTTCTTGGGTAAGGGTTCTTCGTCATCGATTTCATTTATTCCGATTAGGGTTCGTCGTTCGTCGTTGTCGAATTTGGGAATTTGGTCGCCATTTGTCGTCGATTTGGGGAATTTAGTCGCCGTTCGTCGTCGATTTGGGGTCGCTGTTCGTCATCCTTTCTCTGTTTGACTCTTTATTTTTCTTTTTTTCTTTTTTTCCTTTTTTTTTTTTTTTTTTTTAAACTCTATTCTCAGTAGTGGATTAGAAAGAAAAAAAAATGAACAGACAAACGAAACAAACTATGACTATATTTGTGTGCTGTTTGTAGTTTGTGTTTTAGTTCCAATAAGATTGTTCTAATAATTTTATTTTGTTCTCATAAATTTGTTGTTGAAATTTGGGATTAGAAGAAATTTGTCTTGAAGGAAATTATTAGTAAAATCATGAGATTTGATTGACTGATATATATATATATATACACACCCCAACTTGTAGAAGAATTGATATAATTATATATATCCCAACAAACATAAACAAAAAAAAGTTTTAAATTCTTAATTAATATAACCTTGTGGAAGAATTGAGGAAACAATTCCAGAATTACTCATTACCAAACGCAATTCTGTTCCCAGAAAGAAACAGAATTATGTGTTCACAAACGCAATTCTGTTCCCAGCATAAAATAAAATTTTGTCGTTACCAAACGCAATTCTATTTCCAGAAGGAAACAAAATTTTCAACTCAACCCAACCTAACCCATCCCAGTTGGGTTGAGAAAAATGTAAACACTAACCAAACGCCACCTAAACAATTTAGAGTCATACCTAGTAAAGACACAACCAACATCTGCCAAAGATGTTTGGAAGACTTCAAAACTCTGAATCATGTTTTTAGGCAAAGCCCCACGACATTATAGGTTTGGATTTACTTTGCTAAAATGTTCTAAGGACAAAATGGTCGTGACTTGGAATTACTTGGGTAGATGAAAAGAAGAATCAAAGGGAGTTCTCTTAACCGCTCTCTATCATATACTTTCATTACTACCATTTGGAAGATATAGAAAGACATGAATAAAGAAGTTATTGAAGGATCGGTAACTAAACTGTAAATTTCGGTTAAAAGAATTGCAAGGCTTAGTAGAAAACTTTGTGAATTTTTATTTTTTTTATAAAAGATATCTCCCAAATGATCCTACAACATGTCCTGCTACTAATTGGTGTGTCCCTATGACAGGTTTATTTAAACTCAATACTGATGGGAATACGCTTGGAAATCCAAAAAGGGACGACTTTGGAAGAGTTGCAAGAGACAACCTTGTTTGGATTGTTTGCCATTTTGGATAGATGACCTCCTATACGACACTTGAAGCTGAAATTTGCAATATCCACATGGAAATCCACATAGCCTCGTCTCGGGACATACCAAGACTAGCGGTGGAAATCGACTCCGCAGAAGCAGTTGAGTTGATCTTGCAAGAGACTCATCAACTGAAGTTGTGGGTTGCGGACTGAGCCAGATTTCTTGAGAATAACAATTTCACGCTGCAATGTGTTCCTAAAGATACCAACAAATGCGCATATCTTGCTAAGACAAACACTAGATGTGAAAAAAAATTTAAAGATCCTTGAATTCCCTCATAAGGATATGACTAGTATGCTCTTTACTGAGATAGACCTTTTGATAGAATGTCTTAGTTGTCCGATTATATTTGAGAATAATAATTACACGCTGCAATGTGTTTCTAAAGATACCAACAAATGCGCATATCTTGCTAAGACAGACACTAGGGGTGAAAAAGATTTGAGGATCCTTGAATCCCCTCATAAGGATATGACCAGTATGCTCTTTACTAAGATGGACTTTTTGATAGAATGTCTTAGTTGTCCGATTATATTTGTACAAGAAAAAAATATGTGATAAAAAAATTAAATTAAGGTAGAATTCTTAATAGGAAAGTGCAAAGCTACAATCCTAGTAATACTATAAAGAGAGTTGTTTTTTTTTTTTTTTTTTCAAAAAGAATAAAAAAACACAAACGAAAAAGAAAAGGGTAGCACAAGGTACAACCCCAATCCCAAATTCATCCAACGCTGCGAAACACCATATAATCGCCGCGCTCTCCTCGTCGATTCTAGTTCTGCTCGAGTTCCATCGACGTTCACCGAATTCGATCTCAATTTTAACACTTTAAGTGAAGAAACCTATCGTCGATCTCGATTCTTGTTTTGTGGTGAAACCGCCTAAACAAAATTCTCAGGGCAAATGGTAAATTGTTTCGTTTCTCGACTTTCGCAAGTTCTATTTTCGTTCAATCATGTCTACTGCAAATTCATGTATACACGCAATTATTTGGTGATTTGACGATTTTGAATTAAATTCATAAACCTTTCCTGAAAATAACTACGTGGATAAACATTTTGTTTCATTTGATTAGAAGTTCTCACTAAGGCTCCGGGCGTCTATGATTCTGTGTTTGAATTGCTGGAGTGCTACATTTAATTCAATGAAAAGTCCTCTTTGAGCATCTCCAAGAGAAATGACAAAATTAGCATTAAAATTTTAGTTTACTAGACACTTCATCTATAGAATTTATGGGGTTTATCTTTTTTAAAAGAAAGTTTTATTGGGTACTTGTTTATTCAAGTAATAAAGTAGTTTTAGTTTGACATTTGAGGAGTTGCTCTCAACTCTTCATATTTGAAGAGCAAAAAACATACTATTTGAATTAAGTACCTGAAGAGTTTGTTGGAGCAGTGAAAACTGCCCTATGGAGACTCGCTTTCTCTACGGCTCCGGTGGGTTCCCTTAACCAAGCCACTGCCTATGAGTCTGGGTCATTCTTCATTTTTTCTTTGTGAGTTTCGGAAATATCCCCATTCATAGGGAATGGCAGCAAACTAAGGGTAACAGACCTGTGATTCCTTTGTTCCCTATAATGATCTAGAGGATCAAGGGCCGATTCCCCCAGGAACCAGGAAAGGGAGGTTTTCTGGCCAAGCTAAGCTAATGAAAGTGGATATTTCCTCGTCCATTGGCATGGACGAGCAATTGGGCAATAGGACTAGATTATGACTGACAAAGGATTTTCACGGACCCTTCGCCATCTTGGCAAGGTTTGGCAACGAGACTTCTCTTTACTACCTAAGCGGAGAGACAGAAGGAGAGTTGCCCTGCATCCATTCCTTCATAGTCTTGTTTGAAACACTAGCCAATATGCTTTTCTCTCATGCCTTTTTGTGCCACTCCACTTGGTCGTATGAAACTAGCATGCATCCTAGCTCCCGAGACTCTTTCATAGAATTCCAACAATTTCTCCCGCTCCTCAAAAGCCCACAGGAATGGGCGCAGTACAAGGGTCTAATGCCATAGAGCTGGTTAGAAGACGGCAAGCACCCTTTCTTTCCTTTTCCTCTCCATGATGTTGGAGCTAGGTTTTCCCCCAATTGAATCGGGGGATTCTTAGTAATTATATGTGGTGTTCCTCTTTAAATTTTTCTTCTCTGTGTCATACCAAGAAATGCTCTTAAGTTAGGACAAGAAGCTGAGAACATTGTTAGATGTCTTTTCTTGATGCTAAAAATTTGGACAACATTAGCATACAAGAGTGTCATTGTGATTTTTGTATTGTTCTACTAATTTGGTTCTAGTTATCTGAGTAAAAACTGGATTGATATATTACGGTCTCATCATTGTAATTTGTTTTTGCCATTATTCTCCTCATTTTTCAATGTTTTAACAATCAGCAAGACCTCTCATATCAAATATTTAACGTACCAAGTGAAGGAGATTCAGCAATGGGAAAGAGAAAGGAGCAAGAACATGATGAATTTGAAGGGGGTAGGAAGAAGAAGAAGAAGAAAAAGCAAGGCAGCACGCCCCGCCCTGCTTGCTCCTGGGTTCATTTTAGGTAACAATTGTCAATACCCTAAAATAGAATCCTAAAACTTGACTGGCTATTTTTGATCCTTTTTTTTTTTTGACATACTGATGTTTAAAAGAAATATAAATCTTTTAGCCGTGAGTTTATTAAGGAGTACAGTGCTTCTCATCCTGAATCGTCGGGCCTTAAAGCGGTAAGCATTTATTGTTATCATCAGGCAAAGCTGTTTTTAATTAATCACAGATGGGCAAAACTTGATAACTGGATGTGATATTTATCGTCTGATGCAGGCCACAAGGGCAGCATCAGATGCTTGGAAATCGATGAGTCCTGAAGAGAAAGCCAAATATACCAGACGTTCCCGTGAAGTGTGGGATAGCTATCTGAGCTCCACTCCTGCCCGTGTTCCTAAGCCAAGGACACAGGTGATCTCTCGCTCTCTCGCTCTTTATATATATACACGCACACGCAAACGCAAACAGTAGTGAATAATCTGTGCTTGAAAACACTACTTCATATAAAATTTTAGTTTCTAAGAACTATTAAAATTGTGGTTGCACATTTGATCTATCAATTAGATTTTATTGTTTTGGGTTTATATTTGGTTAGTTTTGATTGAGAGGGATAATTATATAGATTAAAATGAAACTTTAAGAGCAAATTAATGAAATCAAAATATTAAGGTGCAAAGGGGAAAGTGGGTGGTGAGACGTATTGGGGTGGAAACCCCTCCCCCCACAAGATTTTGTGAGACAATCTTATCACAGTGGCAGATCTATTAAGGGGACTGGGGGAACTCAAGCGCGCACCCCCCACCCCCCCTCAGTTTTTGAAAAATTTTACTATTACCCCTACATTTGTGAAAAAAAAAAAAAAATCAATCGAAATCCCTTAAAATTTTACATAAGCCCCCTCTAATTTATCAAAATATATAGTAAACTCGCCCCCAAAAAATTTAGACCTCCCCCCCACCAATATTCTGGATATGCCGTTGTTCTCATCCATTAATTTTTACAAAAGGCTATCTCAACCATTAATAACTAAATATACATTTTCAAAGAAAATTTTGATTTATAATATAGGTATATGCTTATAGTATACTTGATGCAGACAAAGCTTGTCACACGGTGTTCCCCTGGTCGTTTCTTCGATGTCTTGCAACGACTCACATCAGAACAAAAGACCGCCGTCACCAACATGGGATTTGGTAGTCTACTCGGGCTGCGATGCCAAACTCTCCGCCGTGGTTTGTGCCTATGGCTACTAGAGCGGTTCAACACCAAGAACCGCAGCCTCGAGATCTGCGGTGAGCGAATACCTCTTTCTCCACGAGATGTCGAGCTAGTAATGGGATTAGCAGCCAGTGGCAAAGATGTGGTGAATTCGGGCCCCGACGGGTTGATTACAGAGTTGCGTCAGAGTTATAACGCCACGAATCGCGGGATTTCCGTGCGGCTCTTGGAGGAGCGAATGGCGTCCGAAGAAGCAGGAGCAGACTTCAAGAGGTCGTTTTTGCTTTATGCGTTGGGCACTCTGTTGTGTCCTACCGCAAGACTGGACGTGAGCCCTTCGTTCCTCCACTTCCTGACAGATATGGATGTCGTCCACCAGTTCAACTGGGCAAAATTCTTGCTTGACCGCCTTGTCCGGGAGGTGACCCGCTTTTGTCAGGGGAAGCAACGTGCAGTCGGCGGTTGCCTTCTGTTTCTCCAGGTTAACATTTGTTAGTTTTTTTTTTTTTTTTTCGTTTTTTCCTGGAATTCTATGTTAGGGCATGCTTGGTTGTCTTGATTATTCTATTTTAATAATTTTCTCATCTTGAAAAGATTAATTTTTGTATATCTTCATTTAGATCTTATTAAATTTACATAGTAGTGTTTGGATGTCAAAAAAAATGCACGTATTAGTTTAGTTAAATTTTGGGTACATTCTTGATTTTCGTTTTTTTAAATTTTCACGACCAAAAGCCAATATATATATATATATATATATATGGCCTTGACTAATTATCAAATGGCCTTATTCGGGAACTGTAGGACAACCAAACAGGCTCTTACTTTTTTTTAAAATCATAGCTAGATTTTTATTTTTTCTTATTTTACGGTCCACAGCTCTTTTACTATGAGAGCGTTACCATTGGAGGACCTTGTGAATCTACTCCTGCCGTTCCTTGCTTATCCTCATGGGGTGAGGATGAAATAAGTGAGAGAGAAAAACGAGAAAAAGAGCTTGGCGGTTATGGTTTTGGCGAGGTGCGTTCTCCAGTTATGGTGCTTAGGTAGGTAGCGTTTGGTTATATGGAATTAGGACCTTAAAATTGGAACTAGAAATGAATGCCAATTCCAAGGTGGTCCGATTCCACAAGTCCAAACGCGACCTTAATTTTTTAGTATTCGGTTTTATTAAGCTCTATATTTTTTTTGGTAGGTGGTTTGCAGGGAAAAGAACCTTGGAATTGGGTTGTTTGATGAAATGGACATGGCTGAAGGTATGCCATTTGGAGACATGGCTGATGGGGTTGAGCAAATGGGAAACCTGGTAGATATGATATTTGCCACACTTTACATCCTATGCAACTTCTTTTCTTTTTTTTTTGAAAATTTTAATTTGGAAAACTGGGTTCATTCTTCTTCAAGCAAATATATGTTTGGCAATGGATCCCTAGGCCCCGTTTGGTTATTGTTTCTTTTTCCTAATTTTTGTTCCCGCTCTCAAAAAATTGGGATTAATGTACAGAAACACATTTTGTAAACACGGTTCTATTCCCAAAAAAATATTGATTTTTATTCACTCCAGCAAAACTATTTCCACTACTATTCCACTGGCCACCACCACCCCTTGGGGCCCACCATACATTTAAAGGAAAAAAGAACAAATGTTGCAGCTAAACGTGTTTCTTATTTTTGTTCTCATAATTTAAAAGAAACAATTTCTAGGATACGGTCGTTGCCAAACATGTTCCTATTTCTGGAATACTCCATAACAGAAACAGAATTCTCATCCCAATTTGTTGAAAGTAGAAACAGAAAAGCAGAAACACTAACCAAACGCCACCTAAATTTCTAGGTTATTTTTCACCTTTGATGTGTGTGCATTTTTTTTGAGTTTTTGCTAGGTTAAGGAAGATCAACTAAATGGGATTATCGCCACAGACGAGGTAATCGACGCCCCCTTTCTCATTTTCATAAACTTCAACATGGTCTTCAAATACATAAAACTTAGCATTTAAAAGCAAAACGCATGATTAACCTTGTATTGATCTTAGATTTGATCCCGGAGCGTTTAGTTTTTGCAAAAAAATTGATTTTATTCTAGAAATAAGTCGCTTACAACTTTTTACCCCTTCTTTCTTCTTTTTCAGTTCTCGATTGAGTTTTTAATCCTATGGTTGATTTCAATTATATTGAATCCGTCTAGGTAATATCTATCGTTTTTAGTTAATATCTTCTTAAGATCATTGAATAACATAAAATCAAAAGAAAAGAGAAAGAGAGAGGAAAAAAAAAAGTTAGGGTTTATTATTGCACATAATAAATATAAAGAGGTAGGAAAGATCACTTATATATGCTTAAAAAAGAAAGACTTAGGAAAACATAAAAGACTATTGTATACTTAATACTAAATAAATATAATAATTTTAGTGTACTAGATGTTGAATTTGTATTTGATATCATAATTTAAGTTAGTATAAAAAAATAAATTAATAAAGACTAACAAATAAGTTAGCCTAAAAGAAATAAAAATAAATCAAAAAATCAAAATATAGAACTATACAATAAGAATCTCTAATTTTCTTTAAAATTTCTGACAATTCCGTGAATTTTTACCTTTCCATGTTTTTTCCTAGGAAAACATGCCAATCAATCTCAAGGGAGGCAACATCGTGTGCGGTGACATCAAAGTGGTCGTCGATTCGGTCCGAGCGCCATGCCGAAACCGAGTCTACGGATGCCGAGAGAAAGTCGATTACATCAACAAAAACGACCACGAGGAAACGTGCATTCACTCCCCGTGCTCGTGCCCACTTCAAGACTGCAACTTCATCGGCTCCTCTGAGCAACTCTCCCTTCACTTCAGCAACAAGCATTGGAACTCAGGACGGCGGTTTCAGTACAACTACCCATTGCCCGTTTCTTTGTCCGCAAGCGACAGTTTCCTTGTTCTTCAAGCCGAAGAAGACGGTAATCTCTTTTTAATTAATAAAGGTACGGAAAGTATAGGGCATACGGTTGTGATCACTTGTGTTGCCCCGGGCTCGTCCAAGAAAAGATTCTTGTATGATCTCGTGGCGAGAAGAGGAGGGAGTTGTCTTAGGTTGAAATCTTGTACACAGAGTTGTCCGAATCGGGTACAGGGTTTTTTGCCTGTGGATTTTCTTTTGGTTCCGTTTAGTTATGTAGGTTTGGCGTGTGGGCAGCTTAAGTTGGAGATCTGCATATGGGGTTCGGCAGAGGAAGGGGGCGATGCTTCTCTTTGGTAGTTCCGATAGTCATTTTCTGCCCCCCCAACCCCTTCCTTCTCTGTCATGTAAATAGACTTGATGAGCCTTTTTTAAAAAAAAATTATGTTACAAATTATCATTAGGTCGCGTTTCTCTGGTTTTTCTGTTCTCAAACTTTTCTACGTTTTTTGGGAGCGACAAAAATAAAAAATAAAATAAAAATTAGGGGTTTTGACGTTTTGTGCCCTGAAAGTTTGACCAAAATTCCGCTTCGGTCCCATGGTTTCAGTTTCAACATATAACACCTTATAGTTTTTTAATCATCCCACTACCTCGGAAAAATGTCTCTTGACATGTAAACGACGGTTTTGAAGAGACTTTATAGGAGAATTCAACATTCTCCTTCCCTCCTTTTCATCCAAATAATTATATATATATATATATATAGGTTTATGTTTTTTTTAGAAAAAAATTAAAGAGGAAAGAAAGGGGTTGAAAATATCCATAAAATCTAGTTAAAATGGTTGGGTCCATGATAATTGACTGTTTGTAGTCCAAAATTGTAATGAAGTTATTGAATTGGACTGAAGTGGGATGATTATAGAACTTTAGGCCATTATGTGTTTAAATGAAAAATATGGGGATCAAAGTGATATGAAAGTCAAACTTCAGCGGTGCAAAGTGTAATTCTAAATTTTTGTTGTAGGGAAGGAACTATTTGAGTAAAAAAATTAAATTTGTGAATTGTTCGAAAAAATTCTTAAAAAAAATTAAGTATTAAAGTAAGGTAATGTGACAAATTAAGTATTGTAAAAATTATTTTATAAAATTATTTTTAATTTTATTGTTAAAATAAAAATAAAAGTATTTTGAGGAGATAAAGATTTTTTTGGTTCCTGACAAATGCAACGGGCATCCATTTGGCTTCTAACTTTTGTAACTCGATAATTTAGCCATTGACATTTCAAAATTGAGATAGATTCCGTTAAATCAAACTAACGGTCAACGTTTCATTAAGGGTATTTTAGTCTTTTTATTCAATGGGTTAATTTGAAAAGATATTTAATTGGGGGTCATTTAATTTTTTATCCAAAAATTAAGGGTTTATTGTGTATTTTTTCTTTTAAGTCATCATCTTCTTCACCGTCTCATCTCCGGCGAGCCCAACCCCCACCCCTGCTCCATCTCCGGTGACCCCTGCTCCATCTCCTCCATGGCAACTAATGCTACTCCCACCCACCGAGGAAAAATACCACCAAAACGAACATCAACACCACCAAACCGAACATCAACACCTTCGAAAAAATCACCGAAACAAACAACAACACTGCCGAAAACCACCACCAAAACGAACACCACCACCGAGGAAATCGATTTCGTTTTCTCAATCAAACCTGTTGTTCAATTTCGATTTCGATTTCAGAAACGAAATCGAAATCGAAACCTAGTTTTTGAAATCAATATTTAGATTTCGAAATCGCAACCTAGTTTCGATTTCGGAATAGAACGGCGGCGATGGTGAGTGGTCTGGGCCTGTGGCGGTTAGGGCTTGGGGCAACCAGCCGCTGCAAGTCCTCTCTCTCTCTCTTCTTCATTTTATCTCCATCACGGTGGTGCTGTTCGGCGGTGGAGATGGGTTTGCAGATGGTGTTTGGTTCGGCGATGGTGGAGACGGTGGTGGAGGTGGTCTTTGGTTTGGCGATGGTGGTGTGGTGTGGTGGAGTGGAGTGGTGGACCTGATGGTGTCGGTGGTGCACAGAAACGGAGGAGAAGAGAACTGATCCAAAAAAAAAATAGGAAAAGTTGTGGAAAAAAATATTTTACCCCTTAGTTTAAGAACATATGCAAATAGATCCCATTAAATTAATAAGATTGAAATGACGTATTTACCCTTAACCAAATAGTCAGGTGTTTATCACGTGACTGTTTCCATCCAATTTTTCCAAATTTTACTAACGAATCCGACCCAAGAGTTAATTTAGAACGATTTTAAAATGTCAAGGACTAAATTGTCGAGTTACAAAAATTGGGGACCAATTGAATACTCTAAACATTTGTCAGGACTAAAAAAAACTTTATCACTATTTTGCGTTTTGAAAACAACCAACAATACTAGAGTAGCAAACCAAATAGAGCTGTAGTGTTTCTCTTTTTTGGAGCAAAAATTGAAATATGAAAACAAGAGGCAAATGTTTATGTACTACTTTTTATTTATTTATTAATATCATGTTAAATAAAATCATCTAAATTTTAGTTCAATCGCCCAATTAACTATTTTTCCAAATAATGTTTTAATTTTATAAAAAATAGAAGTATAATAAAGGTAGCGTTTGGTATCACTGAATTAAAGTCTTGGAATTGCAAAATTGGCATGTATATTTTTAGATTTTACAGTTCATTTCAGATTTCAATTCTTAAGGCTCTGGCGAAGCAAAACACAGGGTTAGTGAAATTCTCAGTTTTATGTTGTTCTTAAAAAACTCAGACCAGAATCTCTGTTTTTTATCCCAGATTCAGAGAAAAGAAACAGAAATCTCGTAACAGAAACTCTAAACAAACACTACCAAAATGACTCATATCAGAAACTGATCAAATGTTTAGTCACTTCGGTGGGGCCGCTCATTTAGGCCCGTTTGGTTACTATTTCTATTTGTCGCTCTCAAAATTTTGGGATTAATATACATAAATGTAATTGGAAAACCTGTTTCTATTCCCTAGATTTTGGAAATAATTTGAGAATATTTCATGAATTCCTTAAAAATCTGAAAAACAAAAACATGTTGATTCTTATTCACTACCACTCCGCCAGCCACCATACATTTAAAGAAAAAAAAAAGATCAAATGTTGCCCGCAAATGTGTTTCTCGTTTCTGTTCTCATAAATTCAAAGAAACAATTTCAGTTGTTACTAAACATGTTTCTATTCTCGGAATACTGCAGAACGTAAGGAGAATCCAATCCCAGATTATTGGAAGTTGTTGGTGTCTAAAATTGGTTAACATCTTCAGTTGGTCCGGTCAACGTCTAGGTGGAGTTTTCTTATGGAGGTGGAGTCCAAGTCCTCGGTGTATCGTGTTCACTAGGCGGTCCACGGTCAACGGCCAAATGTCTTTAAGTCTGAGCCTACACCTACATAAAGACTCGTCGAGGTATGCCTAGTGAAGTCCCTCCGGGGCAAGAGTAAAAGCTCGGGAGAAAAAGATATATATTTTCTTTGAGTAGGAAATCAAGCCTTACCTTGGGTATTGAATGTCCTGATATTAATAGGAGATGAGAACAATTAATTCCCATAATTACGGTTCTGAGCGCTGTTAATCACAGTAATTCGTCACGTGGCCACTGAGGAGGTGCGCGACATGGATTAAAGTGTTGGGCCGGGTCTTTTGGCCCATACAGAGGGACCCATGGACTGGCCCAAATAAAGGCAACACGGAAGACCGCTACATAGAGATTGCTCGTTGTAGCCCAGCGTAGTCATTGGGGTGTAGAACCCCTCAACGATAGCCGCTAGGCGGTATTCGTCAAGATAAGGTTGGCGGGCCCCACGCTCTAACGGTGAACGATGATTGCAGACAGTGTCAAGATTAGGGACCACCCTCTGGACATTAGTCGATGACCTATGAACAGAATGGCCATCTGGGTGACCCTCAGGAAGTCCAATTAGGAGGTGTAGTAACCGTTGACCAGTCCACCGCTCTCTTCTGTGCCACGCAGTGGGCTGTGACTGAAGGTCGGTGGGCGGTAGAATTTTTCACATCAATTGCCCTCGTTCACGATCAGTGAGGAACAAAGTGCTCTAGACTCGTGTTCAGGGTCAACCACCGCTCTTCAAACTGCGGACGGGTTCCATTTGGCGATTTAGGAGGGACCGTCGAATAGGTGATATGTGTTCCCTATTCCTCTGACGGACAAACGGATCGAGGCGAGGAGAGTAGTTGGATGGCAACGATTGGCCTCCCTTTCCTCTACCCTTATAAGTATGAGGGTCCATGCGCCTCATTTCACACTTGTGAGTTTTCTAAGAGATCTTGTTCTTACCAGTGCTCAGTATTCGGTGCGTGGTATTCTCTCATTCCTTTTTCTTCGTTCTTTCCATCATGGACCATGAACCGATTGAACTTTCTTCTTATTCATCTTCTTCTTCCTCCTTCTTTAGTCTAAGCTTGGAGTCCGCCTCGTCGAAGAGGACTTCATCAACTTCTTATCAGTAGAGTGGACGCTCCTCAAATTCGAAGAAAATGCTCTTTCCCAAGTTGCCAGATCAGACACTCTCGTCCAATGGTACAATTCTGGTCAAGTCGCCATCGGAAATGATGGCCCATCTAGCGAGAGAAGGGGAGTGAGCTCGTCTCAGGATCCAAGGGCTGACCGAGGCTTGGGCTCTGTGACGATGACGCATATCCCAGAGAGGTTCCTTTAGTTCCTCAGGTTTTTGCGAAACCTAGGGAGGCTGAGGGTACTGCCCTCTTCGCGGTGCTCCTCTCCAGCACGGTCTGGAAGTTGAAGACCATTTTGACCGAAAAGAAGTTAATGGAGGTAAGAAGCATATACACAATCCTAGGCACCGTCCATATGTTACTCTCAGCCTCGATGACCAAATGACCAAATACACCAACCACTCATCGGTCAAATAGCCGTCTATCTTGACCAACTCAAGGTGGGTCTTTGGTTCCCTCTGCACCATTAGGTCAGACAGTCTGTCAGGCGTTCGGATTGTGTTTATCACAACTCGCACCAAACAACCTACGATTGGTTGTGGTTGCTTACATAATCTTCCAAATAGAATGAATCACTCCCGACTACCGAGCTCTTCAGAGCACTCTTCTTCATAAAGTCACTGCCCGATGGAGGTGAGTGGTGCTACATTTCTACCAGGTCAACCTTCCTGACTGACCTGAATTCATCTATGCATAGATGGAATAAGAAGATCGTCTTTCTCAAAAGAGATGGATGAAAGTTTGGCCTAGGAGAGAAGGACCTCACCACCCCCATCCAACGGGAATAGGGGCCAGTCGATAAAGGGATCCTTCGATGGTAGGCAATGTTCGATGCTTGATTTTACTTGCTGGTTTGTTTATTTTTCTGTTATGCAGTGAACGAGAAAAAAAAGAAGCTCTCGGGTCTCAACCCAAAGCTTACTGCTCTCCGCAACACGTCCTTAGAACGATGTTCAACAAGGCCAAAGATCTCGTTAGATCGACGCTCTTTGATATATAATTTATCGGTGCTCGTTTTTGCCTCCCGCTAAGCTACCAGAGGTTCCAACAAATGGTGAGTGCAACTCGGAGTCCGGGGATTTCTTTTAACTTGTGTTTCTTAGTGTAACATTTTTGTATTTGGGCTTGCAAACATGGACAAGGCAGCGATGATTAAGAAAGACTTGGCCCTGCCTGGCCAAGGCGGCTCACAAGGTCAACACACTATGCCTTCCGAGCAACCTACACTGACGACTAAACAACACCATCGGTCCCCAGCCTAGTCCTGTGTTACTATCTGCGAGCCGCCTAAGATTTAGTGCTTTGCAGCCGTTATGTAAGATGTAGAGCCTTCCACCGATGACCCTAAAGAAAAGGGGAAGAAGAAAGACGATGATGGAGGCTCCAAGAAAAAGAAGAACAAGCGACCTCGGTAGGAGGGGGATTGTCCCTGTATATGGAGGTGAATCTAAGGTTTTTCAATGTACCGATCACTGGGATGCTAACAAACCGATGTTTGATCGACAGCACCAAGGTCGTACCAAATTTCATTCAGTGAATGGTTCCTCCTCAGCTGACCGCTGCAAGCTGGAAAATATCAATCCCAATCTCCTCCTCATAGACCTATATAAAGATGTAATCGGGATAAGTATTGGGAATCCTTAACTTTTCTTCCAAGTTTTTTGCACAAGTCTTCTGACCTTTTCAATCTCCGTGTAGAACTTTTTCGCGTGGCGGTGGTCGATCACCGCTGGAGTTTGGAGAGGAAAAAACAACAGACCCTCCAAATTGAATGGGACGCCTTGCTCGCCAACATCAACATTCTCCACCAAAAGCTGAATATGGCAGCTGAGGCCGAAACCGACCTTCGATTTCAAATTGTCTCCCTGATGGAGGAGAAGGATTAAAGCGCTGATGGGTTCTCGTAGCTGAAGTTTGAATTCGCTAAGGCTCGATGAGGCCTAGTTGAGGAGGGAAATAGTTGGTCGAGTCGAGCGAGAGGATGTTGAACACTAAAGGTCGGCTCGAAGTACCAAGAACTCGTGACGAACATCGGGTCCGCGGTGATAACAAATGGCTTTAATGTCGCAGTGCTATCAGTCTAGCTCCAATTCCCGAACTTCTTTTATGAGCGGATCTAGATAGAGTTCAAGGAGGTCGGGGGAGCTAAGCCCGACACTTATGTCAGGGAGAAATTCGGCATCGCCGCCAGAGGGGATGCCGTTGCTGCTTGGTCTCCGAAAGGAGAATAGGGCTTGGAGGAGTGGGACCCCTGGATGTAACGGGCAACTCGGGGGTCGTAGAGTAGGTGGCCAGGGCAGAACACTTGTGCACGCTCTTGTGGGCGGTGTATACGTGTTCTCCCCTACTTAGGAATTTTTAGCCTTTTCTTTTGTAATCTTTTTTTTCTTTTATTTTTTGGATTGAAGCTCTATATACCAAGCACAAAACCCTTCCAATGTAATTTCATTTTTGAACATATATATACACGAGCTCATTTTTTTTTTTTGAATTGTATGTCTTGTGTGTTGAGTCTGGTGCTCACATATTGGTTTTACTTTTTCACTTTTACTCTTTGTACTCTAATCGGTAGGAACCTTGGACTTGTACCTTTTGCACCCCTCGCACTTAGTCCTTCCATACTAACATGACCACCGCGGTGTGATTAGATTGAATCAGTAGGTAGGTGGCATTATGTTAAATAACGAGGCCGTTGAGTAGTGAGTGGTAAGCGATAAACATATTCATGTTCTTCAATTTTGTTTTGTTGTGTACAAGAGATCGGTGAACGCTGAGCGTTGGTCTCCCACTCTCGCACTGCTCTGCTACTTTCTTTATGTTGTGAATTTTTGTAAAAAATCCTATATTTTGAGGTATGTTTAGTGTGTTCCCGGACCCATGACCCTCCTGCCCCCAACCTATGACTTGAGCTGGTGTAGATATGGTTGGGTTGTGGGTTAAGACATGGAGGTCTTCATGGTGCTTGGTCCTCTCAGTCCTCCAGAATACAACGCCTGGGTCGAACCCTAGTGGTCGTTCATTGGTGGGCTTTTGTAGCTAGTCCCATTCTTGATCCATTTCGAGTTCTCCAAAGTTTTGTCCACGCAAGGGCCTTTCTATCTTTTCAACGCCTAACCTGTGGTCGGCTGTATTGGTGGTCAGTGACCATTGCAGGCCCTCGGACCTGATCGATCTTGCCCTTGGTGGACGACCGTGCTCAGTTCCCGGATATGGACTATCGACCTGTGTAGGAGGCTTGGTTTTACCCTTGGTGCTCGACACTTAAGTGTGGTCGTTATAGGTTGTGCATTAGGCGAGCTTGTAATCACGTCACGAAAACAAAATGTAAGGACACCGAGCACAATATATTGAACTATTCACTTCATCGATTGCAAATATTTTACACTTAGAAAATGAAATTACAAAAATGTTTATTTCATTCTCTACAAAAGTAATGGTCCAGGTGTTTTGCATTCCATGGGTGCTTCAGTGGTGCCCCTTCCTCAGTCTCGAATTCATAAGTGTCTAGCCTCGTTACTTAGGTCACTCTGTACAGCCCCTCCCAGGTTGGACCAATCTTTCCTGAGCCCGGTTCTTGGGTGGTCATGGTGACCTTTCTTAGAACAAGGTCACTGACGTCAAAGGAGCGAGGTAGGACTCGACGATCGTAGTACCCAGCAGCCCGCTATTGATAGGTCACTTGCCGATCCAAGCTTACTTTCTTTTCCCCTCCAAGAGGCCTAGGTTCAAGGCCAGCATGGCATCGTTACTGTTTAGGTCTAAGACCATAACCGTCCTCTGCGTAGGCATGCTAATCTCCGCCGGAATAACGGCCTCCAACCTAAAGGTCACGGTATAGGAAGTCTCCCCGGTTGGCATCCTTGAAGTTATGTAGTATGCTCAAAGCACAACGGACAGGTCTTCCACCCACCTTCCATTTGATTTATTAAGTCTGGTGTTGAGGACATACAGGATCGTCCAATTGGTGACCTCCACCTGGTCTTTGGATTGAGAGTGGCCCAAGAAGAGAAATTAAATTTGGATGCTGAGCCTAGTGAAGAAGCCGGTGAACAACAAGTTGTCAAATTGTGTCCCGTTGTCAGAGATGATAGCTCTGGGTAATATTGTGTAAGACCCGAATTTTTGTATACATATAATTTTAGTTGCATTTTAGAGCATTGAAAAAATAATGGGGTAGAATATGTCATTTACTACTCAATTTAAAAATTTAAGAGGCGAATTTAAAAATTTGAGATATATCAAATGTTGAAATGGGTTTAAATGATCACTTAAAGAGATTTTGGGGGGGGGGAGATTAAAGTAATTTGACAAAAAGTAATATATATATATATATATATATATATATATATATATATATATATATATATATATATATATATATATATATAAACACACATACACAAACCGTGGGAGCACAAAACCAAGAACACCGAAAACAGAGAAAGGGGGATCAACGTGTCAAGCCAAGGGATCAAGATAACCCACTAAATCCATGCATATAAATGTATGTTTTGCATTTCCACAACTAAAAAGAAGAGACCAGAAGAAATCAGGAAATAGAGAGAGATGGGGTTTGACGGTGGTGAGTTTCGGATCGTAGCCGTTGCTCCGGTGGAGGTGCTGTGTGTGTGTGTGTGTGTGTGTGTGTGTGTGTGTGTGTTGTTCGATCGCCGTTGTTGTGTCGTTGGTGGGCGTCATTGTCGGTCCGGTGGGGGTGTCGTCGCCGTCTCTCCGGTTGGGTGAGTGGAGTATATGTGTGTGTTGACTGTAAACCAAGAACAAGAAACAGATGAGAGAGAGACAGAGGTCGGCGTGGGGGTGGTGAGATTCGACGAGCATGGGTGTGAGTGGGTTCGGACGGTTGTTGATCGTTGGGGGTGGCGTTCGGCGGAGTGGGTGTGTTTTCCGTTTCTTGTTTTGTGTAGCGTCGGTGTTGTGTGTTTTCTGACAATCGACGTTGTGCGTGTAGGGTGTTCGTCGGTTTTGTTCGCTCGGTAGGTGTGTGGGTGTTTTTGTATGTGATTATTTGACTTCGGTGATGTGTGGGTAGTCAGTCGTCGGCCGGCTGTGATGGTATGCGTATGTGTGTTCTGCTTTGCCAACATTGTTTGGGTGATAATTAGTGGGTGTGGGTGATGGGCCGGCGGTAAGTGGGAGTTAGTGAGAGAGAGAGAGCGCTGGCTATGGGCGTGTGGGTCTCCATTCTGGTCCGACAGAACTGCTGCTGGGTGTGTGAGGGTGATTGCCGACGTGTAGTGCGTGGCCGGCCGACGAAAACCAAAACAGAACAGAAACGGGAAAAAAGAAATAAAGAAGAAGAGGAGAAGAAAAGAAAAAAATTATAGAAAGAACCCCAATAGAATCCAAAATCCATCTCGCGACCCGTGAATGATTCAGAACGAGTAACGTTTTTCGTTGAATTTATTTTAGTTTATAAAATTAAATTAACGCATCGAAAATTTCATAGCGAGAATAATAAATTTGGGAATGCATTAACTTTTAACAAAATGAAAATTTACCAAATAATAATTTTACATAATAAATGTGGGGAATGAGAAAATACAGAACATAGGGTTGGCATGTGCATGATTGGGTCATTTTTACCTAAAATATTAATTTAGGCCCTGTCACTAATAGGTTCGCAGGCACCGGAGTAATATTAGAGTATAGTCGGTAAAAGTTTTTGGGAGCGGATCACGAGATGAGTGTACTGTCTTCTTGCCAAACTATATATATATATATATATATATATATATATATATATATATATATATATATATATATATATATATATATATATATATTAAATTAAATGATTTCAAAATGATATGAATCAAGCAGGTTTCTGGGTGAGTTGAGAAAATGGATTTTTGATGAATTGTGTTGGTTTCGAAAGGAAGTTGAAAATGGTTTTTTGCTGAAATTTTGGTGGTTTTAAAAAAGAGTGGAAAATATCCATTTTTCTAAATATGTATGGTTTTCAAAAAAAAAAAAAAAGAAGTGAAAAAGTGATTTTGGTAAAATCAGACGTTTCCTTTTAAAAGAAAGTGGGAAATATGATTTTTGGATAAAAAGTCAGTTTTTGGAAAAGAGAGATGGATGTGTGATCTGACGATGTTGATTAGACGATATCATTACGTTGTGATTTGATGATGATGTTATTAATTTGAAGATGTTGTTGATTAGACGATGCTATTGATTCGTAATTTGACGATGTTATTGACTTCATGATACTATAGTATTTATCTGCTTTGGCAAATAGATGATTATCTGCTTCGGTAGAGTGATAGTATTGATTTGACGATGCCATAGTATTTATCCGCTTCGGCGGAGTGATGTTTATCTGCTTCGGCAAAGTGATGTTAGACGTTTATACTACGCAGTGATTATCCGCTTCGGTGGAGTGATGGGTGTTCGTAGGAAGGCATATCCTACGGATGGTACGGCACCGTTGCAAACTCCCGATCGTGAGGTTAAAACGATCACTAGGGTTGGCTAGTGTGTGTGTGTTTGAGGTGTGTGTTTTATGTTGTGTGCTTAAAAAGTGTATTTGAGATGTAGTGTTTTACGTATATTGGCTGATTTGATATTTATTATCGTGGTGATTAGTATGATTTTTATATTAGTTGGATTTGAATGGAACTTAATTATATCGCTTTATTTTCTCTGCTTTTATATTGAGGATTTTACGAGCTATGTAGTATTTATAAACTTACGCTTGATCCATTTAGATGTTGTAGAATGAGTTTTATTATTAAAATTGTTTTTATTAAGAAGGAAGTACATTCGCAGGTGAAGCAGTTAGGAGTCGGTCCCTACTGGCGTTAGGTAGAGTTCTACGATGGAGTCGTGTGGAGGGTTGAGATGAGCTTTCTGAGGCGAACTTGTGAGGGGTTTATGGTATTATATTTTGCTGTTATTATATTTGGGGAACGAGTGTGCTCCCATAACAGAAATATGTATAGCTCCATATAGATTATGGTTTATTGATATATATGCATATTGTCGTGTAATATATGGTTGGTTGGTTGCTTTTGGTGATGTCATGATGTCGTCACGCTAGCCTGGGATGTCGGGTGTTCTGGACGGGTCGTGACATATTGAAATGGCACACTACATTCTTCCATGCGAAGTCACGGATCTTCTTTTTCGTGATCTGTGTTAAGGGCTCAGCCTCGACCCATTTCATAAAATAGTCGATGGCCACGAAGAGAAATTATCTTCCTGGTACCCTAAGGAAAAGGCCTGAGTAAGTCAATTCCCCACTATGCGAATGCCGAAGGACTTGTCATTGGCACAAGAGTGGTCAGTGGGGCATAAGGGTGTGGGGCGAATCTCTAACACATGTCACATTTCTTCACAAACTCTATCATATCCTCAGCCATTTTCGGCAAGTAGTATCCATGTCGGAGAATATTGTGCGCAAGAGATCTCACCTTCGAGTGGTTACCACACACTCCTTTGTGGATCTCCTTAAGCACGTACTCAGCTTCCTTAAGACAGTAACACCTGGAATATGGCCTTAGGAAGGATTTTTATAGAGGATCCCATCAATGATGGAGTATCTTACTGCTCGATATCTCATCCTCCTAACCTCTGTGTGATCCCAGGGAGGGTGTCGTCCTTCGAGTATCGATGGATTGGCTCTGTCCAGGTTAACTCGTTGGTGAGCTCGCAGATCTGAGTCACCTGATAAGAGCTCGCTTTGCTCGAAGCGTCCAAGTATTCGACGAGGATGGTCCTTTTCAGGGTGCACTCCACGATGAAGGCCAGATTAGTCAGTGTGTCTGCATCCTTGTTCTCTTCTCGAGAGATTTGGGTAACTTGGAACTTTTCGAATCCATCCATAAGTGACTTGACTTGCTCCAAGTAGGTTGTCATGCTCGGATCCTTCGCTATGTACTCCCCATTAATTTTATTGACAATGAGTTGAGAGTCGCAAAAGATGAGGAGGGTCTTCATATCGAAGTCCCTTGCTAGGCAGAGTCCAACGAGGAGTGCCTCATACTCGACCTAGTTGTTTGTTGCTCAGAACCCTAGTCTCAGCACACACTCCACCTCCTATTTGTCAAGAGCTACAAGGACCATTCCGGACCTGCAGCCATTCTTATTGGAGGACCCGTCAATGTAGAGGCTCCAAGTTGCTGGTCGCAGACCGTTAGTCGGATCAACGAGGGTTCCCAAGTCATATCTAGTCGGACTGCTCTGGTCGTTGTTCATTGTAGGCTGGTCATCTAGGAAGGTGAACTCAGCCATGAAGTCGGTGAGGACTTTCCCTTTGATGGTTGTCCTTGACCGGTATTCAATGTGGAATTGGCCGAACTCAGAGCTCCACTTCATGAGCCTTCCCGGGATGTTCGGAGAGTGTATGATTTGCCTTAGGGGCTAGTCGGTGAGCACAATAATTGTGTGCGCTTGGAAATATTGTCTCAGCTTCCTAGAGGCGATCAATATGGCGTAAACGAGTTTCTCGAACCTAGTGTATCTTGTCTCACGCATCCACGAGGACTCTATTGGAGTAGTACTCCGGATCTGTACACTGCTTTCTTCTCGTGCTAGTGTGGCGGGCTGTGACTAGAGGTCGGCTGGCGGTAGAATTTTCCCACATTAGAATTAGAAACATAAAAACAGAAACACTAACCAAATACCAGTACTTTTATTCCCATAAAATTTGGAATAGAAATAAAAGAATGACAACAACATAAAAAAAAAATGTTTATTTCCAAACAAACAAAAGCTAGCTAAAAGACTATTTCTGCTTTTCTAAGAAAAAAGGATTGGTAAGAACTAAGAAGTGGACTTTCTGACAGAAAATATTTATATTATTTTTATATGACGCATAAGAAAACAAATACACCAATGATTGGGGTGAAACAAAATCGGGGAGAGAGAAGGAAAAAAACAGTTGACGTTCAAAGGGTAGGATAGAAAAATAGAATCCAACCCCCCTTCAAGATTGAATTTGACGCCATTATTGTTGGCCATTTTGTAGAGTGGAAAAGCCAAAGCGAAGGCCACCACCATCGAACCCAAATAAAAGCACCAAACGCTAAAGCACTTTTTACACCCTTTCTTTTGCCTCATTAAAAATTTATTAATACCTAAATTAATAAATCTCGAGATCCCAAAGCATCGCCTTTCAAGACACATTAGCGTGGCCCTCTTCCCCCTCTCCTTCTCTCTCAGACTATGTTTGGTTCAAAGAATAAAAAATGAAAAGAAAAATTATTTTTTCACCCAATTAAACACACTTTTTCATATTTATCCACCCAACCAAACGCGTCCTAAAGATTACACACTGTTTCTAGACATGCACAGCTTGTTGTCACCTTCTTTTCTCTTTTCTTAAAGTCTCGCAAACACCTTATAAATATAGCCAACCTCATTACATTGTAACCCATTGATCTCTCTCTCTCTCTCTCACCTAGAGTTTGTGTCTGTGTGTGAGAGAGGGCATGTACTGATCTGTTTTCTGTGAAAGAGAGCAAAAATGGGTGCTCTTGACTATCTCTCCAACCTTTGCGCTGTCCCCAGCAGTAGAAGTAAACAAAGAACAATGCAGGTAGCTCCAAGCAACTCTCTCTCTCTCTCTCTCTCTCTCTCTCTCTATATATATATATATATATATATATATCTCACAATGTCATTGTTCAAAAATGAACCCTGTTTTTCATTTGGCTGTCTTCTTTTTCCTTCTCACAGACAGTGGAGATTAAAGTAAAAATGGACTGTGATGGCTGCGAAAGAAGAGTCAAGAATGCCATTAAATCCATCAGAGGTTTAATATACATACTTCCATTTATTTCCATATCTTCCTGATCCAGGATTTTTTACACTTTGTACCCTTGAAGTTTACTACTATTTCACTTTGGTACTTGTGGTTTTAATTTGAACACAACGCATCTCACTTTTGTCCAAATCATTATCCGCCTTATAATTGTGGAAATTAAACAATTACGCCCAGCACACTTGATTGTTTTTAAGGGGCTTTTTGGATATCTTTAACCTTTTCCTTTCTCCCATTCTCTTCTTGACCCAAACACTCAGGAATAAACATATATGTATGTGTATTTCGGGTGGGGTGAGGAGGTTGCAAAAAATTGTGGATGGGGTTGGAAAAAGGGAGAAGACTGAAAGTGCATATTAAACCCCTTAAAATTAGGTGCATGGCAAGTGACCTTTCCAGTAAAAAATTGTAACGGGTTTAATGATTTGGATTGAATGGGGATATCAGGAAATTTTAGGGTGTTATATGTTCAAATTGAAACTATAGGGACCAAAGTGAGATAATAGTCAAATTTCAGGGGTTCTATGTGTAAAAAATCTAGTGTATACTAGGGCTGTGCCTATAGGTACTATATTAATTTTCTAATTTAAAACTGTAAAAAAATAGTAAATAATAAAGGAAGTGATCATTATAAATGTAAAACTTAAAAGGTACAAAACATAATCTTATTTAACCGTCTTATCAGTGAGAGTGTAAATTATTGTGTGAGATATTTTGAGATAAATTGCTAGTTTGTTAGAAATATTATATGATATAAGATTATAAGAATTTAAAATTTTGTTTGATCTCAATCTTGGGAATTTAAAATTAATCCAACGATTGGAAATATCTAAAATATGAAATATGTCATGATTTATAGAATAGATATACTACTATATACCCCATGCCTAAACACACTAGTTTTAATTTAATACAAATGTCTTGAATATCCTATAGTTAGTTCATAAAATACATTTTGATGAAAGTTTGTTATTTACTTTCTCAACAAAATCTAGAATAACGATTGAAAATTTCTTCAACTATCCAATGGTAAAAAAATGTCTCAAATATAAAATATGTGAGGTTGATAGAATAGACTAGTATATATCTCAAGCCTAAATACACTAATTTTAATTCAATACATTAATTTTGGATATCCTATAATTAATCCAAATACATTAATCATGGATACGTTTTGCAAATGTTTATCCCACATCGAAAAAATGCAAAAAATAAAACGAATCTCATATAAAGCAATTTCAAGGTAATGCTTAAACTTATAGAATCACGTGCTCAAGGGCATAAGCATCTAACTGTACCCCTAGCTCTGATTTTGTCCCTCAGTTCAACTTTAATGCCAGTTTCGTAAACAAGTCGTTCAAGTTTAATGGTTTACTTGACTCAATCACTAGGTTTTTCGGTTTTAGAAAAATTGAATGCTTCTGGGTTAACAGGTTTGTTCTTGGAACTAGTCGACGGTTTCACAGGTTGAACCGACTAGTCTGGTCCGGTTTTTAAATCACTTCTAAATATTAACTTACAATTTTCTTAAAATTAGGGTTATTTTTTATGGTACAGTTTTTAAAGGACCGCTAGGTAACTTGCGATTTTTTTTAAAATTGGAAAGACATATTTTAAAAATATATTTCAATACAAATTTTCAAAATATAAAAGAGAGAGAATAAATCTTGCAAATGTTATATCCCACATAGATTGAATGCAAAATGAATAAGTGTTTTTTTTGTTTTTTTTTTTTGTGTATATATAAAGGAATTTTTGGAGTAAACCAGTTTGTGTCTAGAATTGATCGAGGATTCAACAAGTTGAACCGGTCAATCTGGTCTAATTTTTAAATCACTGCTAAATTTTAAATTACAATTTTCTTAAAATTAGGGTTAAATTTTAAAATACAGTTTTTAAATCATTGTTAAAATATTAACTTATGATTTTTCTAAAAAAATTGATTATTTTTTATAATTTGTCTTTAAGCACATGTTATACGCTCTTATATATAAAAATATATATATATATAGTCTTGGAAGATTTCCGTGTGAAGACAAAAGAATGTTGCTTTGTGTGAAAAAGACACATTTATTCTCAAAATAAAGTTTACAAATCAATGCAAGTATCTTTAACAGTAACTAGTTCCTTGATACGGATGGATGTACTTTACAACCCAACTGTTCATGCAGAAAATACTATTCATTTTTCCTAGAAACACATATGCTTTCTTTCTTCTTTTTTCCAACACATGCTTTTTTTCTTCTTCTTTCCTCTCTTTAATACTTCATAATCAGCAAAAAGGATATAATATCATATATAAATTCAACATTAGTTGATATCAACTAAATAGATTCATTATAGATAATATTAACCTAAAGGCTAATATCTTAATACTGACTATTTTTTAAAAAAAAAACAATGAGAAAAAATGATTAGTGATATTTTCTCCATATTATTGCAGACTGACGGTTGAATTTGAAGTTTTGTTCTAGGTGTGAAAAATGTGGAAGTTAACCGAAAGCAAAGCCGGGTGACAATAAGTGGATACGTCGATCCAAACAAAGTCTTAAAGAGAGTAAAGAACACAGGAAAAAGAGCTGAATTCTGGCCTTATGTTCCACACAATATGATTTCTAATCCCTATGTGTCTCAAGCCTACGACAAGAGGGCACCAGCCGGTTATGTCAAAAACATAGGACAGACCGGTCCTGCCACCAATGCAACAGAGGAGAGAATTGCCTATCTTTTCAGTGAAGATAACCCTAATGCTTGCTCCGTTATGTAATTTTAAAAGAATAATTTTATTTTATTTTTCATGTTTTCGGGATCCTGGAACTTCATTGTTGAATGAGTCCATTTCAACCTAGATGAGGAAAATTATTACAAATAACATTCTGTTGTATTTGTTACTAAGTATTTGTTGGGCGTACCATTTGGAAGTCTTAACTACGAGTTGGAAACCCTAATTTAGATGAATGAATTTGAAATCAAGGGATTTAAGTGTTTTCATTTGACAAGAAAATGTTTGTTATCAAGGTAAATAGTATCAATGAGACCTTTAAAAGCAAAATTGAAAGGAAATAACAATTACAACATCCAAGAAGGGTGGATTTTGATGAGGGATATTTCTACTGGCCACAACGGACCACTCATGGCCTCACACATGGCAAGAAAAGAGCCCCGAGGAGACCGTTTGACTAGCCAGTATTCACCACGCACGCTGATTGGACCTATTCACAGAGCGGAGGCCAGAGGGCACTTGTCCCATGACGACTACTACCCAGCGACCAGAGTTAAGATATCGCTGACCTCATCAGTAATGACCACCGTCTGGCAACCAGAGCTAGTGCGCCGCCGACCTCCCAAGTGTCAACCATTGCCCAACGACCAGAGCTGAGGAGTCTACCACGACGGGCTCCGGTCCTACCTCAGACCATCGGCCACTGAAAACCCTCCAGACCACCAAGTAGGCTCTTGCACCTCCATGGGTTGGGCTTTGTCTTCTGTTCATTTGGGCCAACCTATAGGCTCCTTCTAGTGGGCCGACATGCAACGACCAGTGGCTTAAACCATGTCATGCACCTCCTCATTAACCACGCACCGGATTACACTAATTAACTGAGCTCAGGGCCCTAATTTCAAGGGACTAATCTGGCCCCTCTCCTATAAATAGAGGGACAATTAGTGTGCACTAGGTACGCGAAAAGTTCTTGCTTAACATACTTGAACTTCATTTCTCCCCGAGCTCTTACTCTCACATTGGAAGAACTTCGTTGGGCACACCTCGATAGGTCTTTGTGCAGGTACTTGCTTGGACTCTATATACATTGACCGAGACCGTTCATAGGACAACAAACACCGTGCACCAAGAAGATGCCAATTCAGCAAAAAACTCCACGTGGATTCTGACCAGACCAATTGCTGCTGTTAGCTAGTTTTCGACACCAACAAATTTCAAATATTTTTTTTTTTGCCAAGTCTCTTCAACCCCTTCTTTTGGACTCATAAATGTATGTTTTTAATTTGTTAATATTCATATATTAATATAGATATTGAGTTCAAGTTATAGTTTTCAATTGTAAATCATTCATTTCGAACAATGAATTCAAACGCAACCTAAGGGAATTAATTTGGATTTTTTGAATGCGGTCAAAGAGTTTTTAGATTCTTGTACCAAAGTATAGCATAGGTAAGGGGGGAGAGAGAGAGGGTGTATTTAGTGGTAAGGGTCAAAATGTACGCTAATTTGTGATCTTAAAAGTCTAAAGTGTATATCATTCCCTGCTTAAAGCCAAGGCAGGGAGGGCTTTGGGAAGGTCAAATCAGCATAAATATAAGAGATGAGATCCAAAACGAAAACAATACTTTAGAAGGTTGTGGTAACAGAATAAGATTCTTGTGAGCCATGGCAACTTTCAAAAGTCTCACAAAAAAGAAAATTCAATATATGTGTCACTTAATCTTGATCATTGGAATCCATATTTGCTGGATATATAGACGCATGTATACGCAACCCATGGATATGGAGGTCTAATGATCAACCTACAAGATCAATACACTATATCCACGTATGCGCACGCGCGCACATAGCATGATCATGGGTGTTTCTATTAATTACTAAAACTAATAGCATCAGCAAACAAAACGACGTCAACAAACAATTCTTGCAGGCAGGGATTATCTGTTTAAATAAACTAGCGCATGCAACTTTCTAGCTAATCAGGGGCAAAAAGATTTAGAATTTTATACAAGCGAAACATGCTTCAAAGAGCTGAAGTATAGAGTATAGACCATACTTGTTTACATATCATGGGGATGAAAAGTGGTCCATTTTCAGCGCTTCTGCGCTTTCCTTCGTCTAGACTGTGCCTTTTGCCATTTCTTTCTCGGCACAAGCCTGCTTTTTGGCTTCAACTTCAACTCGGGTGAGAACTTGTAGTTTGGATCCCTCATTTTAGCTTGTACATCCTTGAAAAATTCGATATTTAATTTTTTAGGTCCTCCTTGTCTGAGCTCAGCATACTCAGGTCCCGAAACTATATTTTCAAATGCCCCAATGAGAATGTCCAAACCACTCATGACCTCCCACACATTGGTGTAACGCCCGTCTGGCCCTTTTTTCAATTTTTTCAGGGCATTTTCGACTGCAAGTTTTCTGGCTTGCTTCCCCGGAGATAACTCTTCGGGCTCTTGCTCGGATTTTAAGAGCTCCGAGATGGTTCTGTACTTGGGTTTCTCATCGAATTCGAACAATTTATCAATATATTCATCACTTTTTTCATTCGGGTATGGTTCAGTTGGAATATCATTATCGTCATCACCTTCATCGCCAGTCCAGAGTGTTTTTTCTTCATCACTGTCAGACCAAATACTCATCAATTCATCACTATCGTCAGCGTCAATTCGATTGGAGTGTTCTTTTGCCTGCTGCTTCACTTTTCTGATCTCTTCTTTGAGTCGGGTTCGGCCTTTGTCAGTATCACTTTCATCTTCACTACCAGTCCAGAGAGAGCTGTCTTCGTCCATCTGCTTCTTCCAGGCTTCCCTGAATTCCTTGTCTCCTGGTCTTCCATTGCCAAACAGATCATAGTTTGAACGTCCGCCACGAGCGTATGATCGTGTTGCTGCAATGTGTCAAAAGAAAATAAGTCGTGTCTTCTGTTGGGAATTTCGACAAACACGTTGCGGGCATTCACCCATTTGAATTAAACACAGGCTTAGTTCAGGATCTACACGGACAATGAACCATACTGTGTGGTAAATTATAACAAAATGTTGAAAATTTCACGGAAAAATTGTGTTGTAGAAGCGAAAAAAGATGAAAAATCACGAAGAAAAAAGTGAAATGAAGTGGGGAAACGATGAAGTAAGCGATTGAGAGGGTAGGAACGAACCTGTTAGCATGAGGAAATGCAAGCTATCGAGTGGGTATCGAGGAATGATCACAGAAGAATTAGACAGCGGCGGTGGTAATCTGAAGGGAGGAATCGGCGGTCTCAATGCAATTCTGAAGAGAGAGGAAAGGAAGGGAAGGCGGGAGAATTGCCTTGAAGCCATTTTCAGTTAAAACATGTCTCGTTCCTCTCGTCAAGCAATGAGACCGGTAGGCTGTGTAGCCTGTGCTTGGATCAGACGGGGCACCCAGTACGGATTTAAATGAACGTCCAACAAATTCTTCAAGTCACAATGATTGATTATGGCAAATTGCAGTTGAATTCCATTATGAGTTGTTTACAATATTATTATATTTTTAATTAAACAAATACTGAAAAATAGTAGTTTAAAACTTATTTACGGTTCTAAAGTTATCCGGGATTCCAAACCCTGGATATTTAAACCTAGGGTTCTGAACCTTGGGTATATAAAAAAGCTAGCCGTATATCCAGGGATCAGATCCCCAGGTACAAATTTTTATTTTAATTTTAATTTTTTTTTTCACCACAGGGGAATCAAATCCCCGGGTATAAATAGTACCCGGGAATCTGATCCCCAGGTACAAATAAATATAATTTTTTTTTTCGGGAATAGGCCAAAAATTTGGCCTGTTCCCGAGGCCGAGGTAGTCGCTGCATTGCATTGCAGTGTGGCGACTGCAGTAAAAAAGTGGGACTAGACCGTTCACCTTCAATTTTTTGAATTATGAATTGGAGAGGGAAGCTACGGAAATAGGCTCACTTGTGTTTAAATACACAATCCTTTTTCATTTTTACCACTTTCATTTTTACCAAGAGCTTCTCCTTCCTCATTTCTTTTGCCTTTGAAAGCAATATAGCCTTCTCCTCTCTTTACTTAGATTTTTTTTTTTTTCCCCATTGTGATTTTTTTTTTTTTTTTTTACGGCATTATTCATCAAGAATCTTTTACAACTTCACCCCAGAATTTTGTTCTACTATAAAAGGTACGTTTATTTTTGTTCATTTTGTTTAATTTATTTGTTAATTTAATTTGATTAGTATGTTTTGTAGTTGTTTAATTATTTAATTAGTTATTTTAGTTGATTATTTAGTTATTTTTTAAAACATAAAAGTTAAAAATAATTAGTTTAGTTGTTAGTTTAATTGTTGACAAAAACATCTTCATACCCAACATAATTTCGGCTAGCTGACGGTGGTCGATCGACGGCTGACAGAGGTGTCGGTGGCCGGCCGGCGGTTGATGGGGGCTTAGTTATTTCGTAAAACATCAAAAAAATATTATAATATAAATTATTAAAAAATTTAAATAAAAAAATTATTAGTTAGTTAATTAATTAATTTAGTTGATTATTTAGTTATTTTTTAAAACATAAAAATAAAAAAATTTAGTTTAATTGTTGATAAAAACATCTCCGTACCCAACATAATCCCGACAGTTTGACGGTGGCTGCCCGACAGCTGACGGCAGCAACGGTTGCCGGCTGGAGGTTGACGGCGATAGTGGCTGGCCGACGGTTGACAGTGGCTTAGTTATTTTGTAAAACATCAAAAAAATATTAGAATATAAATTATAATCTCACAATTAGTTTGTTTTTTACTTATTTATTTTATTAATAAATTTGTTTACTTTGTTAGTTAATTTACTTGTTTAATTTATTGATTACTTAATTAATTTAATTTATTAGTTTAATTGTTTAATTTATTAATTAGTTAATTAGTTTAGTTGTTAAATTAAAAATTATAATTTGGTCCCTTTTACATTTGTAGGATATAATATATTATTTAAAAAAAATTATAAGATAGTTAGTTTAATTTTTGAATTTAGTTATTTTACAAATATAATATATTATTTAAAAAAAATTATAAGATAGTTAGTTTAATTTTTGAATTTAGTTATTTAATTAAAACATTTAGCTAGTTTAATTTATGAATTTAGTTAAAAAAAATTAATTAGTTTAATTTTTTAGTTAATTAGTTTAATTAATTAACTAAAATAATTTTTTAGATAATTATTTAGTTTAATTATTAGTTAGTTAGTTTAATTTTTTAATTTAATTGTTTAATTAAAAAATATACACTTTGGCCCCTCAAAGTTTGATAAATTAGAAAAATATAAAATATTAAACTTATATAAAATAATAATTTTAAAATATAAATAATTTGTTAAGTATATATAATAAGTTTAATTTGTTGCAAATACCTAGCCGATACAAATTTTCAACTTCATCAAATACGTAGTCGATACAATATAACGAGTTTAATTTGTTAAAAAATTTAAACTCAAATTAACATAACAATTTATTTTAATACAATATATTATTTATATTCTAATTCATATTTTTTAACTTGTCAAACTATAAAAATTGCTGGTTGGCCCCTCAAAAAATTAATTAAAAATCGTCCACTTTAACTTAGTTTTCTAATTAAAAAATATTTAATTTTTTAGTTAGTTTCATTTTTAATATGTTTGAAAAATTAAAAATCAGTAAAATATTAAGGATTGAAAATAAATTATAAAAATTTATACCTTGACATGGAATATAAAAAATGAACATTATAAATAATTGGTATATGAACATACTTTTGCGATTGAGTTTTGATTGATGATAATATTTTCTTGTTTTGTTTTGACTTGTGTAATGATAGCCGCTTGAAATGGATCACGTTCGGTTGTTATTGTATTAGGATGGTAGAATATTGGAAGGTACCAAGTTCGGGATTTCTTACAGTACATCATCTATAAAATCTTTGGTTGTCCTTAGGGAAACAACCTTGAATGAATTAATTGAAATGCTAAAACCATGTGTTCTTGAGGATGGGGCTACTGGAAATTTGAAATTAAAGTATAGGATGCCGATGGCTCTTTTAGGGGGGGAATTTTAAATATACTTTGTTTTCTATCAAAGATGACTTAGCACTAAATCAAGTGCTTGAGTTATCTCTTTACATACCCTCGCTTCTTGCTGTTGAGGTATATGTAGAAGTAGAAGGAGCATTGAATTATAGTCCGAATGTTTTTCCCCAAACTGGTCATTTTACCAACTTAATGACTCAGAATTTTAATCCGTACAGTACCCAATCGGACCCTACATTTTTCGACTATAATATTCCTATGTCGTACCCCCCAGTAGTCCAATATAATTACACCGTTCGACCCCCATACATTCCAGAACAATATCACTCCCACAGAATTCCCATGCAGCAACCCCAATGAGTTGAGTCTAATTACACCGTCCCATCCATGGTTTTAAAAAATGGCAGTTACGTAACGTAACGGCCGTTACATAACAGAATCGGAAGCCTCCGATTCTGTTACAGCCTGTTACAGGGCTGTGAAATAAAATCACACCGTAACGGGCCGTTACGGCCGTTACGTAACGTCCGTAATGGCCTGTTACGGCCGTTACTCTGCATTGTGAGAATATTACAGCCAAATATGCACATGCTATTTTGTAGAGCAGGCCTAGACTGCCTTTAATAAAGCTTATTTGACCCATTTCTCGTGAATGTGAGAATTTCATCAAGTGCACATGAGGCTTAGACTCTACTTAGTCTACTAGTCTTTGATAAAGTTTAGCTTATTTGACTCATTTCTCCTGAATGTGGGAATATCATCATGTGCACATGAGGCCTAAACTTTACTAGCCTTTGTTAAAGTTTTTTTTACCGTTTATCTTTTTGTGGTTCAATAATGCAAACCAAGTTTGCAGTTGTTTTCTCTTGCTATAAATTTAACTTCATACTCCAAACATATCACACAACAATTATAAAATTTTCTTATTTCTCTCTCAATTTATCTAAGTTATATACTTAGATTTATATTTCTTTTTTCTATATTTAGCGATTTATTGTCGTTAGGCGGAGTACTTGAACATTCAAACCTTCTAAGTTAGTTTCTATTTGTATTTTATTTTTATAGTTGTTGTTTATATTGTATTGTGCATAATATTGTTTTATTAATTGATTATACATTTTAAATTATGGAGACTTTTCGTTATGTATACATTTTAAATAAAAATAATTTTTTGATTAATAACAAAATGTTATAATTAATTTGAAAAATAACAAAATAAAAATATTAAGGTACAAATGGAAATGAATTAAAATAAAAAATTTAAAATATATTTAATGGAATTATTTTCTATTTTAATTAAAATTACAAAATATATTTGG
Organism: Eucommia ulmoides; assembly: GCA_016647705.1. Lineage (NCBI taxonomy): Eukaryota > Viridiplantae > Streptophyta > Magnoliopsida > Garryales > Eucommiaceae > Eucommia > Eucommia ulmoides. Next base: position 33,469,524 of record CM028325.1, on the reverse strand, counting down.
CGGAATAATAATTATATTAGAAATATATTAACCTAAGAAACTTTTCCCTAAATATCTTCTCCTTGATATGAACGGTTAACCTCACACTTTTACTTCTATTAGTTTTACGTTTTATACACCCTTAAATTTTGAAATTTATCAACTTACCATCAATTAATTTTACACTTCATCTCAATATCCTAATTCAGAATCTCCTTGGTTTACATACTTAAATTTGTAATACATTTGTTTTTGTTTTTCATTGATTTAAAAGTTATTTTAGACAAAAAAAAAAAAAAAAAAGTCAAAGAAACTGTAAGAGAGTAGGAAGTAAATTTGAAATGTCAGAATTTAGTTTGTAAAAAAATAAGTTTAAATATCAAACTAATTGTAATGTAATTTAAAATTTTCAGAATGCCACGTAATATTTCGGAAGGTAGTGCTAGTGTCAATATCAGTGATGATATTGGATGGAAGTTTGTCATCCCTGTCAACAATAGTCGCCATGATGCTCAAGGTAAATTTTGTGACTGTATAATTAAGGGGGGGATTACACGAGTTAAAGAATATTTGGCACATAAATCAGGAAATGTAGCACAGTGTCAAAAAATTCCAAAACATGTGAGAGAAGAAATGATGAAACACCTTATAGAAATAAAAAAGAAGCGTTTGGATAAACAAAAAAGGAAAGAAGAATTGGAAGCCCAACTTCAGGGCAACTATGACTATGATCATCTTGGGGATTCTTCCGATGATGATCCGGAATTGGCAATGGCTAAAAAACAAAGTTTAGCCGCACAATATGAAGCTGAAGAAAGAGAAAAATTGAGAAGACATTACGGGTCTCAAGGATTACAATATGAGAGTGGCGGTGGTTCTGGATCTGGATTAATACCGCCGAAACGTGGATTAGCTAGTAAGATGAAATATTTATTTAGCTAATCAACGTCTACTCGGTGTGGATCTGAATGGATTGATCTTGAAGGCCCTGAAAGTAGATTGAAGGTAATGGATCTTGCAATAAAAAAGAATAGAGTTCCAAAACAATAAAAAATCAATCCACAGAAAATGAAGGACAAAAGAAGTAAATTAGGAACCGCGGTGTCAAAGTTCTTATTTTACAATCGTTTGCCATTTCATGTTGCGGAATCTCTGTGGACACAACCGATGCTCAATATTGCAGCAGAATTAGGGCCGGGTGTGAAGGGCGTTACATCTTATGAAGTGTCAGAAGTATTTTTGCCTAACGAGTATAATGAGATGCAAAATTGGATTAAATCATTTCAGGGAATCTGGAAGGAGAGAGGGGTGAAAATTATGTGCGACGGATGGAGCAATATAAACAAGGATCTTTTCATCAATTTTTTGGTCTACTGCAATCGAGGCACCGTTTTTCATAAGTCTATTGATGCATCGCATGTGCCAAGTCGGACTGGCGATTACTATATTGGATTACTTGACACCATGGTAGAAGAAATTGGGGAAGAATATGTTGTTCAAGTAGTCACCGACAATGAGGTAGCAATAAAAGTTGGGGGGCTTAAGTTAATGGAAAAAAGAAAAAAATTGTATTGGACGGCATGTGCTGCACATTGCATTGACTTAATTCTTGAAGACATAGGTAAGAAAAAAAGTGTGTCAAAGTTGATAGATGAGGCTAAATCAATAACGACATTCATCTATAATGCCTCGATGGTGTATCATATGATGAAAAGATATAACGCTGACTGAGAATTACTTCGCCCTACGATAACTAGATTTGCCACAAATGTTTTGGCTATTAAAAGTTTTGTAAGATATAGAGATAACTTGAGGACCATGTTCTCATCTGATGAATGGAGAAACTGTAAGTGGTCTCGTAGTGGTGCAGCGGCTAAGGTTCAAGACTTGATCCTCGAAAATAATTTTTGGAAGAAGGCACGTGATATACTGAAAGTGCAAGAACCACTGGTCAGGGCCTTGCGATTAGTTGATAGGGATGAAAAGCCAACTGTAGGATTTATATATGAAACAATTGATAGAGCAAAGTTAACAATTGAAAAAAGCACTCATCATTGGAAAGATTATTGGAAAATCATTGACAAACGATGGTCAAACCAATTGCATCATGAGTTACACGCTGCCGGTAAAGTCATTTTTTTAGTCATATACTTATATTTTGTTTAAGTAAAATTATTGTTTAAATTTATTAATGTATATTAATTTTTATATAAATGTAGGTTATTTTTTGAATCCACAATATCAATATGGCGGTTCTCATATTGAATCCATTGCAAAGGAAATAATGCAGGAAACACAAAATGTTATTCAAAAATTGAATTCAGATTTATATTTTCAACTTAGAGCAATTAATCAAGTAAGAAATGACAAAGTTATTAAAAAATTGATTTATAATGATATTCTAATTTAAAAAATTTAACTTTTTAGATGCTATTATTTCAAGAAAAATGAGAGACATTTGGTTCGCCTTTGGCATAAAGAGCAGTCAATTAAACTAATCCCGGTAATATATATTTATTCATTTTAGAATATGTCATTTACTTTTTGTTTTATTTAGAATATATAAACTTGTTAATTTAACATACTGGTTATTTGTTTTATAGCTGAATGATGGATTTTGTATGGTTCATATGCACCTGAACTTCAGCGCATTGTTGTGAGGGTATTAAGTCAAACTACGTCTTCATCAAATTGCGAACAAAATTGGTCTACTTGGAGCTTAATTCATACGAAAACTAGAAATAGGTTGAAATATATTAAGCTTCAAAAGTTCATTTTCATCCACTATAACATGAAGTGGAAAATTCGCAATACCATGAGGAAAACTCAAGAAGAAATTGATTCGAGCTTTAATCCAATTAATTTGGATTATATTTTTTAGGATGATGATCCATTGAGCCCCTGGTTGGAAGAAAGAGAAGACCCTTTGTTGAATGGAGACCTGAGAGTTCAAACTTGAATTGATGATTCTGATGCAGATGAAGACGAAGAATTACAACCCCCTCCAAAACGTGCAAATATTTCTAGCTCGGGGCCTTCAGGTGACGGTCGAGGTAGTGATGATAATGATGATGATGATCAGGGGGCAACATCAAGTGAAGGAGGTGCAACTTATGTTGATCCTAGTCATGCTGATTCTTATTCTGGTGATTATAGACTTCATGGTGCTCCAGATGATTATGATGTTGGAGAACATCCCATGAATGTTCAAAGGCACTGGGGTAGCAGTAGACCTCGATCAACCAAAAACAAAAATCAGACTGATCATACATCTGATTTGCAACAATCTCTGGGAAGCTTTAATCTTAATGAATCATCTCAAGGTAGTGTTTCTGATAGTTAGGGAAGTAATTATGAAAGTCAGGTACCATCTCATGAGTCACTCTACCCGTACATGGCTTTCCAAGATTACCCAGTCAATCCATCGATGCAGTACGAGCCATATGTTGCCTCATATTATTTTTCTCAACAAGATCAACAATACTCGTACTATCCCCCTCAACAATATTATCCCCAACAACAAAATGAAGATCAAGATCAAGTGCAAAATCCTTTCCGACACTCTTTTTGGTGGTGATATCAATGCTTCACATATATATAATTTGAATATTTATTATTGATGATTTATGTATATATAACTTGATTATAATCAATTTTAAAGTAAAAGACTTTAATATATTAAATTTATAGAGGTTGTGAATTGAAAATAAAAATTCACGACCGCGATGTCTGTTACCGTTACGTTACACCCGCTTCCGCGTCACCGCGTCCGTTACCATTACGGTTGTCGTTACCACGATTTAAAACTATGGTCCCATCCCCCTACATTTCAGAACAAGAACATTCGCATAGTATGATTAATGGTGATCATGGCACCAGTTCCGTTCTTCCACATCACCATTTTTCGCTAAGTAGTCTACCGCAATACAACACAAGTAATTATGGTAGTGAGTTTGATATAGTTGATAGTCACGTCGTGTCAGAAGAACAATTAGATGCAGATATTGCATTGGAGTCAGAAGAGGATGATGGAAATGGGGACGAAGATCTAGACGCTGGGCCTAACGGACAAGGGAGTGAGAGTCAACAATTTGAGTTGGACAAGGTCATTCCATTTTTCAATAACTTGGAGTAGGGTGATGAAGATGACATGGTGAAATACGAGCCAAAGTTGCGAAAAAACTTCTGGACACCGGAGATGGATGAATTTCGTATCGGTATGGTCTTTAAGGACAAAAAACATGTCAGGCACGCCGTGAAATATTATCACATCATGAAGAAAAAAGAGTTTGGTGTGGCGAAATCGACTCAAAAGATTTTGGTGGTTAAATGCCTGCATAGATGCGGTTGGAGGTTATGGGCAATTTTCAAAGAAAGACGCAGTATGTTTCAGATTACGCAGTACAATGACCAGCACACATGTTTTTATAATCATACGGCCTTAGATCATAAAAAATTGGATGCTGGTTTGATTTCGAACTTAATAATTTCACAAGTCGAGCATGATCCAGAATTAAAGATGAGTGCTATTGTGGCGTACGTGAAAAATACTCAGGGATTCACCATCTCCTATCGAAAAGTTTAGTTGGCCAGAGCTAAAGCCATTGAGACCGTGTTCGGAGATTGGGACAAATCATATTGGATTTTTCCAAAATCTATGGTCGTATTGCAGCACTACAATCTGGGTACGATTGTCGAGTAGAGCACTGTTTCGAGTGATATACCTAGCTACATGACGTTTGACATGTTATTTTGGGCATTTGAACCTTTAATTGACGGATGACGTTATTATCGGCCTATTGTCACGATTGACAGCACCCACTTGTACGGTAAATACGAGAGAAAGATCTTAATTTTCATTGGAATGACGTCGTCCAATAAATGCTATCCTTCGGCTTTCGCCATCGTACCGAAAGAGGACTATCGCTGCTGACAATGGTTCATGTACATGCTTAAGTGCCATATCGTCAAAGATTGTCCTGAGGTGACATTGATATCTGACAGACACGCGGCCATTCTTAGTGCAATTAACAATATGTGACTTAATCAACCGAACGAGCTCGTCCGATATCATCGATATTGTTTGCGCCACCTTTTGCAGTAATTTTAACACGATCGCTAAAAATCAGCATCTGAAAGATCTTGCTTAGAATGCGTGTGTTGCGAACCAAATTTAAAAATACAATGCAATCATGCAAGAGATAAAAGTAATTAATGTTGAGGCTTATAGGTGGTTGGATAGTATTGCAGCCTGCAAATGGACCAGGGCACACGATAATGGCAAGCGTTGGGGAGTGATGACTGTACGCGCGAGGATTCACAACCATCGTCCTCGCAGTAATGACTACTCGCAAGTATACGAGGTCTAGTTTTAATATAATGGATCTTGTAAGATCGGATTGAGTATTGCGATTTAAATAGTTTCATATTATCTCGACTAATCAAATTTTGTTTGTTTTCTATTTAATATACTAAGATAAACGACAACAATGAAGTTAGTTCTAATTACACTAATTACTTATGTATTGATTTCTTTCACATAATGCATAATCGACGTCATTAAGTTAGCTATAATGGTTTTCTAGTCTATTCCGACAATCTCTGTATCGATAACTCTTCCGCTACCTCTCCCGAGTGTAAGATGGGAGATTACATGACTTCGTGTTAACGAAGAAGTACCCTTCAACGCCTTTACGACCCTAGGTCGCGTGAGTCTTTAACCAACGTCATGGATTGCATACGTTCTAACGCCCTCCCGAGTCGTTAGAACGTCACGTTGTATTTATCCTAGTTCGAATCCAGAGTTACCTTTTCTGAGCGTCAAACCCCGTATTCTCGGTTTATCAATACAAGCATAATATCAATAATAATGGTAAACACAATCAGATTTAGACAAACAACACATTAGAGTAACGTTAATTCATTCAACTTTAACAATTACATGATTTCAACTACACCTAAGTAACATTTAACTAATACTATAAGATCTTAGCCATATACCATACAAAATAAGAGGGATTCAACATTCTTAGATATGAAAAAGTGATTACAAAGATAAAAACAAGAGAGAAACGATCAAATCTGGAAGTGAAACGGTTCACTGTCGCTAATGATCGATCTGCAAGTGATCTTTCTTTGTCTGAATGATGAACCTCCTTCTTGATCTTCAAAATATAGCTTAAGAGCTCTCTACTAGGGTTAGGGTTCTTCAACAACAGGTTTCAGAGGTGGGAAAGGGGTATAAATAGGCCTAGGGGTTCAAAAATATCTAAACAGATATTTTGGGCTGTTCTGCAAATTCCGCCTAAACAGAGTTTAAGTCGGTTAGAATTCCGCCTAGGTGATGGTTTTTTCGCCTAGGCAGAGGACTAACTTCTTGGTCCCCTTTCTTTCTGATGGAATTCCGCCTAGGCGGTAGCTACTTCGCCTAGGCAGATTTACAGCAGTTCAGCTCTTCTAGCAGTTCAGCACTTCCAGCGTTTTGATGGATTTCTGCCTAGGCGGTGGAAACTTCGCCTAAGAGGATTTCAATACTTCAGCCCTTGCAACCTTCTGACGGATTTTCGCCTAGGCGGTGGAAACTTCGCCTAGGAGGATTTCAATTTTTCAGCTTTTGCAACTTTCTGATGAATTTCCGCCTAGGCGGTGGATACTTCGCCTAGGCGGAATTGCGATGTTCTTTGAAACCTCCTTATTTTATCTTTTTGGCTACCATTTTCTCCACCATTAAGCTCGGTTTGCCGATTGTTTACGTCCCTACTCCTGACTAATAAAAACAGCTAAAAAGATATTCAAACTTCAATAAAATACTTGAAAACTGGCAAATTCGGTTTAGAATTAGATATGTATTTTACACCTATCAAATACCCCCAAACTTAGAATTTTGCTAGTCCTCGAGCAAAACACCCTAATGCTAAATAGCACTAACTACACTAATTAGCTACATTCTGAACTACAAATAAGTAATCATTAACAAATAAGAAGTACATATCTGTGAGATTTAAGTTTAGTCAAAGAAACCATGCTATTCTTCCCTCAACAACCCGTAATCAGATCCGGTTAAGGAATAACACACACCACGTGGTGTTCCAGAATTTCAACACTCAATATCAGTAAAAATCATTTTAGATCCAATTGAAATGTGTGTGTGTAAGAACTCGGATATATAACTAATCAAACGCCGGATTGGATTATTCAATGAATAAGGTCATGATTTAAACTTGTTAAAACATTTAGGAAAGCCATATGCTTGACTGGGCTTGACTATCCACTAATGTAGGTTCGGACATTCACCGAGATCAATAGGGCTTGGTTTGGTTTTGGAGAACTGCTAAGCGTATCGTAGAAATAGAAACTCGTTATAATTTTAACGATACCCGAGGTACAAACGCTTGTCGCTAAATCTTTCTCATGACCCCATTATCTTTGAAAATCTTACCCTGAACAAAATTTAATAAACTTGTATTCACTTGTCACAACAACCGAAATTAAACACTATATTCACATAGTTTGCTTCTTTTTTTTTTTCTTTTTTTTTTTAACACACACACCCCCAAACTTATTCAATTTTGTACAATTTTAGGGGCATGTAAATACAATTAAAGGATTGACAAGTGAATACTCTTATACTTAACCAAAAATATTTTAACTAAAACCCCGATTGCCCGCTTCAAGTTAACATAATCTAATGCTACTTGTTTTCACTCAATTTTCACTTTTATTCCTAGCGACAATGGTTCTGAAAGATTTACTTGGTTAAAGTATAGAAACAAGTTCAGAAGTGAAAAATTTTATGGCTTCGACAGGAGAATGGGGGAATAACTTTTCAGGTTAGTTTCAAACGGTTCAAACGATAAAAATGAAGGCCTATATCATGCCTTCGGAATTACCTTACCTATAATTTCACCTCAAGCCTCCCCCAGTCATGTTCTAGATTCCTCATTTCTGTCATGAACTTATTACTGAATAATCGACATCAAATCGTTCAACTAGTTATACAATGAGTTTATGCGATCGTGCGATTTAGGATCAAAATAATTTTTACCTAATCGACATGCTAAGCACATAAAACACACGTGAATGGAATTACCCCCGACCTTAAAATGCAATTTAGGGGGTAATTTTCATCATCGGGACATGGTTCGGACGAACTCAAAAACTCAGCATGCACGTACAACTATATTCATTAACAAATTTACTTTAATTCTACAAACTAACATTACTTATGCTAATGATCCTTACACATGCATAGCTAAACATTACACATGCATAACAAAAAGAATTTCAAAATTTACAAAAATTTAACATTAATATCATTATAAACAAAAATTTGTACACAAAAAGAATTTTGTCCCTTTTACATCAAAAAATTTGTCATCCTTCATATCCCCCCAAAAAACTACATGTTTGCATTTCATATCATATACCCCCAAACTTGAACGAGGCAGTGAACCCAATAGCATAATAGAAAAATACGTATTGAAAATTGGGGTGGACACATACCTAGGAGGGAAAACATACAAGTCTAACCTCCTACCGTTCATTGTGGAGGAGATGGCGGTGACGGCTCATTAGTCTCAGAAGGCGGCACGAGTGTATAACGTGCTATGTCGATTCTGAGATGTTCGAATAAAACTCTTTGGTTTTGATCTTGTTGCCGGATGTATGAATCCATGTAGTTCTCCATCCGAGCCAAATTAGTTTGAAGTTGGCTCATATCGAACTGGATACTACGGACATCTCGTGAAATTTGGATGAGCTGGCCGCGGCGGATTATGGGCGTTGGTGGCTCCGAAGGGCTGGCTTCTTCCTCTTCCTGACCCTCTTCTCCTTCACATGGTCCGCCTTTCTATAACCTGTTAATCATTGCAAGATTGAGTGGCTTTATAGGTGGAAAGGGGCTTGTGGACGTGATACGAACTCCGACTCGTTGAAAGAGAGCGGTGAGGAAAGAGGGAAAAGGAAGGCCACCCTTCTTCGTCCTGGCAGTATGAATTATTGAAGAATAAATGTGCCAACCGATGTTGACGGGCGTCCCTCTATCAATGCCGTAGATCATAAACGCTCGCTCCTTGGAAACATCGGACACATGGGTGGTAGGGAGCAGATTGGCGCAGATAAATTGATGCCAAATCTTTGGGATCAGTTTCAGAAACCTCAACTTGAAGATTGCCTGACCCTGCCATGTGTTCGTCCACTGGGCGTTTCCCGTTGTCAGGGTCTGAATCACCGCACTCATTGTCGGTGTGGCGGCATCGGATAAATCTCTAGAGGCTTTCGGCCCCGTCAATCCAAGCAACTCGTTGAAATGGTCCATACTGAACAGAACTGGAATGTTCCGGACCCTTGTCTGAAATCCCGTGACCTCCGTAATGTTCGCATAGAACTCTCGTACGAGGGCCAACTCCTCCGGTGGGGGTGGAGCACAAAACTGTTCTCATCGTCTTGGTCGAATGACAGTCCTGAATTCTTCAGGAAGTTCATTCAAAGGTCTGAACCCCTTCTGGAGAATACCGAGACGCTTACTTTCATGTTCTTTGTAATGGTCCTCAGCCTGCTTTGAGACAAATTTGAGAGAGTTGTAATCCGAAGTAGCCGGAGGTTCGTCTGTTCGTGGTTGCTTTGCTGCACAGCGCTTTACCATTTTCCCTGTAAATCACAATCACAACACCAACTACAATAATAACAATAGAACACGCAATCCAAACCCTTATCAAATTTCACAAGATATACCACCAACCATAACCAAATCACATTTTTGTCGCAATGTAGCATAAAATAAATGATTCACATTGTATATGAACACAAAAACATGATAGGGGTAATTAGTCATTCCTAAATCCCAAACAGCATGTAAACCGCAATCTAGGGTTTAAAGGGGTTTAGGGTTCTAACCAAATCTAATTATTTTTGAAATAAATGAGCAAATGAAACAAATATTTCAACAACTAAATAAAAAATAGGATCATTGACACTTATTTGTTGAAATTTTTTGATCAAATCACTGGAGGATGGCAATCTCACACTGTTTCACCATTCAAACCCTAATTTTAGAGAATGGAAAGAGGAATTCCACGTTTGGACAAAGATTTTTGGTGAAAATCCAAGTTTTTAGCAATGTAGGATGAATCTTTAACGGGAGGAAGGGATTTGGGAAGGTGAAGTTGAGAGGTTTCTTGAAATTTTTAGGAGGGAAGTGCCGTTTGCGAAGAGGACTGTTGCGTTTTAAAATAGGGCTCGCGTGAATTCGCCTAGGCGGTGGTTTTTTCGCCTAGGCAAAGTAGCGCCTTTTTCTTTTTAAAAACCTTCTGGTGTTAATTCACCTAGGCGGTGGTTTTTCCGCCGAGACGAATTTACACCAGTGTGAAACCCCTGATTTCGTTGTAAATCCGCTTCGGTGGTGGGTTTTCCGCCTGGGTGAATTTACGCTAGCGTAGAAACTCAGCTTTTCTTCATTTTTCCGCCTAGGCGGTGGTTTTACCTCCTGGGCGAGATTACGGTAGTGTAGAAAATCAGACTTTTTCTTCCTATTTCCGCCTAGACAAATTTACGCTAGTATGTTTTCTCAGCCTTTTGTCCAATTTTTGCCTGGGCGGTGGTTTTTTCGCCTAGGCGAATTTTCGCCAGTGTGGACTTTAGTTGGATTCCTTCAGGTTTTCACATTTTTGCTCTACACCTCTTACTTCCTCTTCATTCCTCAAACGAGTTTTAGCATGCAAATCAATCCTAAGTATCTAGCCTCATCAATTCACCACAAAAAATAGTATTACGATATCAATACGATCTCCAAAAAATAATTTATACAAAGGTTGGGAATGTTCGTTACCCTCGATGACATATCAAAAGATGTTGCTTGGTTTTACGTCCCTAGCATGGACGTTTATGAATTCCGGCTCTATCCTTCAACAAGGGAGATGTTCTCCACAACTCGCTCTTCATCCTTAAAGTAGTGCTTGATCCACTCCCCGTTGACTCGGAAAGTTCGTCTGTCTTCGCCTTCTAGCTCGATAGCACCAAATGGATAAATATGCTTGATCCGGAACGGTCCAGACCACCGGGACTTCAACTTTCCGGGAAAGAGTCTCAGCCTTGAGTTAAACAATAAAACTTGTTGGCCCGGACTGAACTCCCTTCGAATTATCATTTTATCATGTCACCTCTTCGTTTTATCTTTGTAAAGCTTGGCATTCTCATAAGTTTTGTACTGGAATTCCTCCATTTCATTCAAATGGAAGAGACGTTGTGTACCAGAAGCTTTTATGTCAAAGTTGAGTTTCTTAATCGCCTAGAATGCACGGTACTCCAATTCAACGGGTAAATGATATGCTTTTCCAAACACCAATCGATACGGCGATATACTGATCGGTGTCTTAAAAGTTGTGCGATAAGCCCATAAAGCATCATCAAGCTTCACCGCCAAATCCTTGCGATTAGTATGAACCGTTTTCTCTAGAATTAGCTTGATTTCTCAGTTTGAAACCTCAACTTGGCCATTTGTCTGTGGGTAATATGGTAGCGCCACCTTGTGTCTAACCCCATACTTTGCCAACAAAGCGCTTAGCATTTTGTTACAAAAGTGGATGCCCTCATCACTGATTAAGGCTCGAGATGTCCCGAACCGTGTCATGACATTATGCTGAAGGAACTTCAAAACCACTTTGGCATCATTGGTAGGTGTTGCTACGGCCTTAACTCATTTAGACACATAATCCACCGCTTACAAAATATACTCCTTGCTAAATGACGGCGGAAATGGCCCCATGAAATCTACGCCCCACATATCAAATAACTCATGCTCAAGAATTGACGTCAGTGGTAATTCATGCCTTTTCGATATGTTACCCACCTTTTGACATCTATCACAAGTTTTCACAAACGTATATGAATCATTAAACAAAGAAGGCCAGTAAAAACCTGATTGAAGTACATTCGATGCTATCCAAGTCATACCAAAATGGCCGCCACAAGGTGATGAATGGCAATGGTAGAGAATACTAGCCATTTCCTCATCCGGAACACATCTTCGGATCACCTGATCAGCACATTTCTTGAATAGCAATGGCTCGTCCCATAGATAATACTTTGCATCAAAAAGAAATTTCTTCCTTTGGGCTCCCGTCAACTCAGGTGGTAACACGTTACATGCAAGATAATTCACAATGTCCACATACCAAGGAAGTGCATTTTCCACTGAAAATAGTTGTTCGTCAGGGAACACTTCCGTGATGCTAGACTCCTCACCAACGTCTTCTTGAATCAACCTCGACAAATGGTCGGCAACAACGTTCTCACTCCCCTTTTTATCCCTTATTTCAGCATTAAACTCTTGCAATAGAAGAATCCACTGTATCAATCTCAGCTTGGCATCTTTCTTTGCAAATAAGTACCGGATAGTCACGTGATCCGTGTAGACGATCACTTTTGACCTAATGATATAAGACTGGAACTTATCACAAGCAAAGACCACCGCTAGCATTTCTTTCTCAGTCGTGGTGTAATTCTCCTGGGCATCATTCAATGTCTTACTTGCATAATAGATTGAGCGGAAGATCTTCTCCTTCCGTTGGCCTAACACCACACCAATGGCATAGTCACTCGCATCGCACATTATCTCAAATGGCATCTCCCAATCCGGAGCGACCATTATTGGAGCCGTGATCAACTTTTCCTTTATCGCCTTGAGAGCCTCCATGCAAGCCTCATTGAATTCAAATGAGGTATCCTTCTCAAGAAGGTGACATAATGGCTTCACCGTCTTCGAGAAGTCCTTAATAAAGCGCCAGTAAAAGCCAGCATGCCCCAAGAAACTTCGAACTCCTTTCACATTAATCAGTGACGGAAGCTTCTTGATTGTTTCAATCTTTGCTCGGTCCACCTCAAGCCCCTTGGAAAAGACTCGATAACCCAAGACGATCCCCTATTTAACCATAAAGTGACACTTCTCCTAATTTAGAACTAAATTCTTCTCCTCACATCGATAAAAAAACAAGCGCCAGATTGTAGAGACAGTGATCAAAAGACGACCCAAAGACTGAGAAGTCATCCATGAAGATTTCCATTTTCTCTTCCACCATATCAGAAAATATCGCCATCAAACACCGTTGAAAAGTTGCTGGTGCATTGCAAAGGCCAAACGGCATACGTCGATAAGAAAACGTTCCATACGGGCATATGAAAGTAGTCTTCTCTTGGTCCTCCGGTGTAATGGCTATTTGATTGTAACCTGAATAGCCGTCAAGAAAGCAATAGTACTCATATCCGGCTAATCGATCTAGCATTTGGTCAATGAAAGGAAGAGGAAAATGATCCTTCCTCGTCGCCTTATTCAATCTTCTATAATCAATGCATATACACCATCCCGTGATGGTCCGTGTAGAAATAAAGTTGTCCTTATCATTCTTCACCACCGTCATACCTCTTTTCTTGGGCACCACTTGCACCAGGCTAACCCACTCACTATCGGATATAGCATATATAATTCCCACATTCAAGAGCTTCAACACCTCCGCTCTCACCACTTCCTTCATAGATGGATTTAGCCACCGTTGATGTTCAATGGAGGGTTTGAACTCATCCTCCATCAAAATCTTATGCATGCAAACCGAGGGGCTAATTCCTTTTATATCTGAAATAGACCAAGCAAAAGCGGATCGGTGCCTCTTCAAGATTCTCAGCAACTTACTCTCATCTTCTTCCGTTAGAGTTGATGAAATTATAACCGGATCGGTCAAATTCTCTCCCAAAAAGATATACCGAAGGTGTTCCGGTAATTGCTTGAGTAATAATCCACCATGAGGTGGATTTGATTCCTCGGGAGAGTTTTCAACTTCTTCAATCTTCGCCACATGAATAGGATATTCTATGTCTTTAGATTGAGCATCCAAAGTCAGCACGTAGTCCACAACCTCAAGTTCCGTGGTAGAGCCTTCCTCACCAAGATCCCCCATAGATAAGGAATTTGTGAGTGTATGCTCTAACGAATCCATCTCCATATTTGCAAGAAAGAACTCCCTCACGTAAGAGTCCACAATGTCAACTCGATTGCAATTGAGAGGTTCATCCGAAAAGTTCATAGTTCTAAAAATGTTGAACCTTATCTCTTCATCATTGACTTTTAACATCAGATTTCCGTTATGCACATCAATCAAGGCCTTTCCCGTTGCAAGAAAAGGTCTTCCTAGGATGATCGAGATTTCTCTATCTTTTTCCATTTCAAGCACAACGAAATCCACCAGAAATATGAATTTGTCTACCTTCACTAGCACATCCTCAATGATACCTTTTGGATAGGTTAACGAACGATCCGCTATCTAGAGAGAGATCGTTGTCGGCTTTGCACTCCTAAGTCCTAACTTCCGATAAACGGAAGAAGGTATCAAATTAACACTCACCCCAAGATCACAAAGCGCCTTATCAAAATGAGATTTCCCGATAGTACATCTAATCATCATTTATGAGATGGAGAATAGGCAACAAGAACCAGTCTCCATTATCATCAACGATGTCAGTAACCTTAAGATCATAACATCACTATAGGTTTTAATCGGCAAGAGGACTGTTCCCACACCACCAATCCACCCAAAGATTAATATTACAACAATTACCGATTTTCCATTTTATACCCTTACTCAGAATTTTCCTGGACTTAACAACTTCTTTCCAAAGAAATGATTGATTTGGTTTAGTAACCCACCTAGTGGGACTACGCTCAACATTATATTTTTCCTTAACCACCTTAGCCCACAAACAATCCTTACCACTAATTAAGTTCCAACCAAGCTTGGCAAGAAACACTTTGTTATTCCGACATACATTTTTAATACCAAGACCTCCCAAATCTTTAGGCTTACAAACAGCTTTTCAGTTTATTAAATGATATTTTTTAGTACATTAGGAATCCCCTCAAAGAAACTTCCTATTTATTTTGTCTAATTCGTCACAAAATTTCATGGGCAAAGGAAAAATTGAATCGTATAATTTGGGATAAAGGAGATAACAACCTTAATAAACACAACCTTTCCCGCAATAGATAGCATATTAACTTTCCAATTAGATAGTCTTCTTTCGATTTTCTCAAGGACCTTGTTATAGTGCTGTATTTTTGTGTGTGTTTTTTTTGGTCTACCGTGAATTAAGGGGATGCCAAGTTTGGCACCCAAATCATTCGTGAGACTAATACCAAGTTACCTTCTAATAATCCTAGCCTTCATCCTATCCACTGAGTCAGTTACAAATAATTTAGATTTTTTTTTAATTGTTTTTACGAGATGCATTTGAAAAATTGTCTAAGGCTTCAATTATTGTATCCACGTTCTCATCCTTAGCCTTATAGAATAATATCAGGTCATCTACGAAGAACAGATAGTAATCAGGGGGCCAACTTTACCCACTTGCAGACCAACCCAATTTCTACACTTAGCATGATTAATGTGGTGTGAGACCATCTCCATACACAGATCAAACAAATATAGGAAGAGGGGGTCCCCTTCATAGAGGCCCCTAGACGGATTAAACTCCTCCAACGGTTCCTCATTCCATAAAATGGATATGGATGGGTTTCTAGCTTAACTCATAATCAAATGGGTCTAGAGACTAGGAAAGTTAAAATAATTTAGAGTTTCCTCTGGAAATTCCCAATTTGACTATATCATACGCATTTTCTAAGTCAATTTTGATAATGAGACCCCCATTTTTACTCTTACTTTTCCTCAGAAAATGTATAATTTAAGGATTGACAATGACATTCAGTAGTCATTCTACCTGGAATGAAGCTAGTTTGATTAGGACTAACAATTTTATTCAAAAATGGATGAAGCCTTTCCATCAAAATTTTAGTTATCAATTTATATGATATATTATAGAGCTTAATGGGTCTAAATTGACAAATCTTATCTAGTTCTCGATTTTAGGAATTAAAGCAATCAAAGACTTATTGTTACTACTAGGCATAAACCAGTTATTAGAGCAATTTTTGACAAATTCGGGTAAGTCATTTCCCACAATGTTCCAAATTTTCTTGAAGAAATGACTTGGTAGCCATCTGGACCCAGGGTTTTGAGATCTACAATTAAGGCTAGCAAAACCGGTATTTACACGATAGCACGACACGAAATTATTGGATATGGGTTTAGCTTATTGGGTAACGGGTCGTTATCGAGTTTGACCCGATAAGCACGATAAGAAACAGATCAGGTTATTGGATTTACCTGATAACCCGATAGGCGACACGAGTAATAAGATAATAATTATCGGGTGTCCAGGTTATACAATAACCTAAGATCCAATAAGTCACACGATAATTTAATAAATTATTATAAAATAAAAATATACTAAAAAATATTTACACATATTACCCCAATTTTTACACCCCTAAATTCTTCAATATTATAATTTAGTACCTAATATATATATATATATATTCACATTTCCCTAACCCTAGCTCAATTGATATTCATTCTCTCTTGTCTCGGCCGCTCACTTCATTCTCTCTCTTCTTTGTTGAGTGTTCGCTGCTCTATGAGGACCATGACGACCGTCGCTACTCTTGTCCAAGCTCCAGCACGATTGCACGACCAACACCTTCGATTGAACTATTCGTCGATTGTTCTCACTTCTTAGTCTCTTCCTTTTCCATCTGTTCCAATCTCGTCGATTTCACTCAAACGTTGGTCCACTACTACACGAAGACGTCCAATCCACTGCCCCAACCGCCGTCACCACTTATCGTTCGTCCAATCGTTCGAATCTCAACCGTTTGTTCGAATCTAGGTAGCACCGCCATTCGAATCTCAGTGAAATCAAGGTCATCGTTTGAATCTCAACAATTATAACTGTTATCATCGCAATTCAAATTTATTTATTTTTTCATTTTTGGTAGATCTGATTAGCTCAATTACTATGTACTCGTTTGGGTTTTGGATCTTATTTGTGTTTATTCTTGATATTTTGTCCACATATTCGTTATAATTTCTTATTGTTTTTCATTTCTCAGTTCCATCGTTCATTGTTCGAATCTCAACCGCTGTTCATCAAATCTTCTATTAATTGGTGAGTAAAATCAGGGTTTTTATTTTGAAAGTGCGTTATTAAATCTTACTTGTGCTTGTTCTTGATAGATCTCATTCTTTTATTCATCTATTTTATTTTATTTTTAATTTTGCAGAAATTCTTCTCAAATTCAACACAAAACATAAGCATGTATTGATCTCTGATTTTATCTACTAACTTAATATCGAATGTGTAATTTTTGTTCTTTTTTCATCTAATTCTATTGAGTTTATATCTCAATATGTGTGTATTTTTTTGCAGAAATTGTCCTCAAATAAAGTGATATTTGAGGTATGTTTTTAATCTTGTTTAGGCTTTATTTTCATTGATCACTATATTCATTTTTTATGAGCTTTGCTCTAATTTTTTGTATATATTGCGGTAATTTCAAATTATCACGTTTTTGCCGGTTGTATAATTATATATAATTTTCGTTTGGTTGTATTCTGAATTTTCTTTGAATTTTTTGTCCATTTTGTGCTAATTTCATCTTTGTGTTTCAAATTTGGTGGTATTAACCTCAAATCTACAATGTTCCCCAACAACGACCTAAGATGTGGTCACCTACGATATTATTTTTGAAATCTAGGGTTATTTTTAATCTGATTTTGATTTGAAATTTGTGTTTTAGTAATTGTTGAATAATGATATTATAAATTGTCTATTTAAATTAAATTTTTTTTGTTGTGTAGGAGAACTGGAGAAGTGCTTGGAAGGTCATCTCTGCAGTTTTAAGATATTTCAATTTTCATATTTGTTGGTTGCTTATATGAATGTTTGTTTTGTTCCATTGTATATTGGGAAAATTATCGGTTGAACCCATTATTAGCCTTAATCTACTAATAAAACCATCTCATGTTTTACCGAACAACGCAGTCCCTCGCCGGATTTACTGTGCACCGATCAGTCCCAAATTCGAGTACCGTACATATTTCGGTGACCGATTTGCCCTCCCGTTGTACTCAAAAATAATTTC
The DNA here is from genome assembly GCA_016647705.1 of Eucommia ulmoides. NCBI lineage: Eukaryota > Viridiplantae > Streptophyta > Magnoliopsida > Garryales > Eucommiaceae > Eucommia > Eucommia ulmoides. The sequence goes on along the minus strand of CM028325.1, from coordinate 33,451,523 downwards.
CATTTTTCAATCCGATTTTTCAGTTGTGAAAACATACTATAAATACCAAATCATGGCATTTTTCCTAATATACGTTGCATTTCGAATTTCAAAATCAAGAAATCGTCGTGGACGTAGAGAGAGACGATCGAAGCAGAGTAGCTATGGAAAGACAATTGATGAATCATTATGAGCCGATCAACAACAGGTAACACACATCCTCATTTGATATATGCCAATCGTAGTGATTTTTAGGGACATATTGATTATCAAGTTAGGGTTTTTCGACAGTAACGCGTACAAAGACCTAGTTTTTGGTTGATGAAGTTCTTGTTGTCGAACATATGTGTATGAAAATGCTTTACGAACCCATGATAAAGTGATCTTAGTTGTTGATCGACATACATAGTAGCTTTTTAGATCAAAATATAATGCAGTACAATAACACACATGACGTTGTACATATAGTGAGTTACATGTAACACAAGTATAATTGTGTGTTGATGTACATAACGTCATACGTATAGCGTGTTACATTCTTGATGGTGTTTTTAACAAGAAAAAGGTGTATGTTACATGTAACATAAACATAATTGTGTGTTCATGCACATAACAGTGTACGCATAGCGTGTTACATTCATATAGAGTGTTACATTTTTTTAACAATGAAATATACATGTTACATGTAACATAAGACCTAGTTTTTGGTTGATGAAGTTCTTGTTGTCGAACATATGTGTATGAAAATGCTTTACGAACCCATGATAAAGTGATCTTAGTTGTTGATCGACATACATAGTAGCTTTTTAGATCAAAATATAATGCAGTACAATAACACACATGACGTTGTACATATAGTGAGTTACATGTAACACAAGTATAATTGTGTGTTGATGTACATAACGTCATACGTATAGCGTGTTACATTCTTGATGGTGTTTTTAACAAGAAAAAGGTGTATGTTACATGTAACATAAACATAATTGTGTGTTCATGCACATAACAGTGTACGCATAGCGTGTTACATTCATATAGAGTGTTACATTTTTTTAACAATGAAATATACATGTTACATGTAACATAAGCATAATTTTGTGCTGATACACATAACGTTTGTACGTATAGCGTGTTACATGTAACATAAGCATAATTGTGTACTGATAAACATTACATTTGTACATATAGCGTGTTACATTATTAGGACGTGTTACATTTTAACGGCAAAGGGCCATGTTACATGTAACATAAGCATAACTGTATGCTGATACACATAACGTTTGTACATATATCGTGTTACATTCTTAGGTCGTGTTACATTTTAACGGGAAATGGGTCTGTTACATGTAACATAGGTACTCCACGGTGTGGATATATGGTGATATTAGATGTAACATATTTTATTTTGCAAAAAAAAAGGGGGATCATGTGTTCTGATGGTTATTGGTATGTCAGCAGGGGTCATTTTTCGATTGCATGTATGTACAATTACGAGAGGGTAAATGCAGTTTTGAGGATTGCCAACAACAACAACATTAGCGATTTGTGTAACAAGATTGTAATCAAATTGCCAGAATTAGCTAAGTCAAAATTTGACTTGTCATACGCATTGCATGGCCATTCCAACTACATGCTTGCTGACCAAAGCAATTTTGAGGAGATGATGTTGCCAACAGCGCATCAAAACATTGAGCTGATGGATATATGCATCCAGAGAAGACTGAAAGATTATAGTGGATCGAATGGTGCATCAACGAGTGCCACTGCACTGTTAAACAGTGGCGAAGACAACGAAGATGAACTTGACTACATAGGTAGTTATGGCAACATTTTGCAGCGGAGTAATGACAAGGTATTATTGTCATCTCAGTGGGCTAATAGGATCCAAGAGGAGAGTCAAAAATTCAGAGGTGGAACAAGCGAATTCTAGGATGTATTAAAAAAATATGCAATTGAGATTAGATTCAATTTCTATTATTTAAAAAACGACAAAGTGCACGTAACAGCTGCATGTGCACTTAGAGAGGAAAAGAAATGCCCATGGTTTGTGCACGGACGTGTAATGCTAGAAAAAAGTATATTCTACATTCAGAATCTGGTAAACAAACACACTTGTGGGTCTACTTTCCGCAAAAACAAAAACAAACGAATGAGCTCGGAGATTGTTTCTGGTTGTTTGATCGATGACGTACGGTCAAACCCGAAAATGCGCCCTGTTGATGTAGTTGACAATTTCAAGAGGCAATATGGTATTGAGATCTCTTATTGCAACGCGTGACTTGGTGTAGAAAAGGCCAGAAACAGCGTGTTTGGGGATTATTCAACATCGTATGACTAATTACGATGGTATGTTGATAAATGTAGACATACGAACCCCGGGAATCATGTTACACTCGATTATGATGAGGACACGGGACATTTCAAACGCATGTTTGTTGCATTCGAATCATATATTCATGGTTTCCACTTCTGTCGACCAATGGTGTTCCTTGACAAAACATTTCTTACCGGTCGATATAAAGGGAATTTATTAGCTGCAATGGCAAAAGATGGCAACCAAGGTGATGTCAGTAAATGAATTTTCATATTTAGTGTATAGTACAACATTTTTTCAGATGACAATAAAAAACTAAAACGTATGTTACATGTAACAAATATATCATATGTGTTTATTGATTGAAATTTTTTGTGATTAGGTTGTTTTTGCAGGGATGTTCCCAATTACATTTGCAATTGTGGATGCAAAAAATGATGAGAATTGGAATTGGTTTTTATCTGAGTTCAGAAAGATCGTTGCGGCGGGTCTTATGATAACGTTTATTTCAGATCGTCATAATGGTATATTAGAGGGAGTACGGAATGTATTCCCACATTGCCACCATGCATACTACCTATTGCATTTAAAGATGAATCTGAGGGCTGCAATGGCTGGGAGAAATACTACACTCAAGGAATTAATGATTCAGAAATTGAACGGGTTGGCGTATGCGCGCACACCGGAAGTTTATAAAATATTGTATGATCAAATAATGTATGAAGGCGGAGAAAAAGTTCAGTGATTCATGCATGATCTATCTGCAATGAAATTCAGTAATGCTTTTTTTTGGGGAAAACATTACGGTGAGATGACATCAAACATGGCGGAATATTTCAACTCTTGGATAAGTGAATATCATCATTTGCCTGAAATATTGTTGATTGACAAAATTAGAATACGGTGGATGGACCTAATGTCCGATAGGAGACAAGAATAAAAAAATATGGATGGTGATATGACACCGTTTTGGGATAACAAATTGTGCGAGTTGATTAATGAAGGAAGAACATAGAATACCAGCTCATCTGGTGATGGCTGTTATGAGATTCATTCATCCCCATCAGCGCTAGTTGATACGGTGGGATGATCATGCTCGTGTAGACAATGGCAGATAAAGGGGTTCCCTTGCGTACACAGTTGTGCAGTGATTAATAAGAGCGGTTTGCCGGCACATGATTACATAGAAGAATACTTCAGCGTCAAATTTTATCGCGAGACCTATTCGAGAGAAATTTATGCAATCCCTACAATCGAACGACCTATGTGGGTCGAGAGCGAAGCAATTATATTACCACCATTGTCAAAGAAACAACTGGGTCGACTGAAGAAAGTAAGAATACCGTCAAGGGGTGAGATAAAAGAAAGAAAGTGTAGGAGATGTGTAAAAATGGAGAGACACAACAAGAAGACATCCAAAGACCCGTTGGCAAAAGACTGAGTATATCAAGAGATTATGTTTTTGGATTCGAGAGTCGACAATTGAATTTCATTTTTTTTAACAAAAACGGATTTTGGCATATCTAGTAATTGACATTGTATTCAACAATGAAACAATAAATGTTTTTTTTTTTTTTTTTGCATTCTATATTTTTTGTAATTGTGTTTTTGCCGAAGTTGTTGATGATTTTTTCAACACGACAATAATGGATTTGTTACATGTAACACTATCATTTTTTAGTTAAACGTTTTTTTTTGTTACATGTAACATTAGTATTTTTTAGTTAAACATATATATATATATATATGTATATATATATATATATATGTATATATATATATATGTATATATATTTTGGCAGATGCTAAATGTAACTAACTTTTTATTTTCATACAAAATAATGTTACATATAACATAGACTCAACACCAAATGTTACATGTAACAATGTTACATTTTTTTGTTACATATTGTACAGGTCACATAAATAAATGCGTAATACAGGATTACACCCCAAAATTAAACTGCCATTTGATAACTTATCAGGGAAAAGATGTTTTTTTTTAAATAATGGGTTTTGGTATTCACGTCTCGTTAGCATAACTAATCCTTAGTTTTGGAAAAGAGAACCTTCCATATTCCCTAAACAATCGAAACCCTAATGTTCTGCAACGCCGTTGCCTATCATTGCCAGTCCCGTAACCTTTATTTTTGTATGAATTAGTTCACAATGGTGTCTACACGACGGAAGATGATCACTAAGAATCCCAATACTGCGGACGATCCCGTCAACCTCTCCGACGCAGATAAGATTGATGCAATTTTTTACGACGATCTCAACTGTTTCAGCATAGAAATTAGACGATAGGTCTTAGTTTACGCGTTTGGACTCGTAGTTTACGGCATGCAACCGTATATTGAACATTTAGGAGTGGCAATTTTTAGTTATCATTTGTCCGTGATAGAGTCCTGTTTTGCATATCGCGTTTTGTGATTTCTACAAATGATATTGCAATTTGTTTAGTGCAATTGTATATGTCTAGTGATTTCGCCATACAAGTACGTCAACATGATCTGGATCAATTTTTTTAGTGCACAGTTATGTGATTTTAGCCGTACATAATGATTTACTTGGTGTAGTGAAAATACGCCAGTCACAAATTTCATATATTTGGTGCGAATCGTTTTTTACCGAATTTTTGAAGTAGTACTTCAGCTATTGTCAATGTTTTTCAAAATTTTTGTGCACAAATGTTACATGTAACATTTCAGTTTATTACTGGTGTGTGCTCAAAATTTTGTTGGTGTTTTATAAGTTGTTCATAGATGTTACATGTAACATTTTCAGTTTTTATATCTTATTGTGTACAAATTTTTTTGATTTAGCTGTTGTAAAATGTAACATCAATACATGAAATGTAACATTAATGTACTTTTTCATTTTTGTCAATGTTTCAAATTTGTTCACAGATGTTACATATAACATTTTCATTTTTTTACTGGTTGTGTGCTCAAATTTTGTCGATGTTTTTATAAGTTGTTCACAAATGTTACATGTAACATTTTTCAGTATTCTTATCATATTGTGTACAAAATTTTTGATTTAGCTGTTGTGAAAATGTAACATCAATACATGAAATGTAACATTAATGTACTTTTTCATTTTTATCGATGTTTTCAAAATTTATTCACAGATGTTATATGTAACATTTTCGACTATTTTTGTTCTGTATACAAAAAGTTTGATTACATGTTGTTGGAAAGAGATTTAAAGTGCAGGAAATGTAACATTTTTTGTTGTGGGGTTTATGCATTAATATACATTTCGCAGATGACACATTACCTGCTGGTGATGCTCATCACAATACAGTACCGGTTGTTGATGCTTATGACACATATATAAGCGCAGATGCTATTGAGGATGGTAAAAAAAAACAAAAAAAAAAAAAACATTTTTACACAATTCTTATTTGCTTTATTTTTAGAACTTAGAACATTTTTTAGTATCTGTTGATTTATGTGTCTTCTATTTCAGGGGACCATGTCCCAGATGTGCCAATAGTGTCAACAAGCAAACAAGGAGTAGCGACAATTGGCCAAGCCCCATCAGGACTGATCAAATACCGATGTAACCTTTCACAGGTCTCATCAGTCATCAATGAATTATAACTAGGTGATGAACATATATCTTATTTACGTCGCACCCCCTTTTGGAACACCATGAAAGTACTGATGAATGATCAAGATGACAAGATTTTAGCCCATCGAATCGACAGTTTGATAGTGAATATTATCCGGTGCTATCATCCGGAAAAAAAAAGCATTCAAATTGGGGCCACGCATTGTGGAGTTCACAATTAATGATGTGCAACTTATTTTTGGTTTGCCATGCGGTGAAGTATAACTGCCCGGTAGGTACGCAAAGAAGCAAGATTGTGTATTCTTAGCGCGTCAAGGTTTGAACATGAACAAGGTAAGTGTTGTACAGTTAAAGCAAATGTTACATGCTGCCATCAGACAACAAGATGAAGAAAGTGTGAAGGATGTTGTTCGACTACTGTGTCTTCTTTTGTTGACAACCTGCTTCTTCAGTAATAAGGGGCAGTATGTTCAAGTATCAAACCTAAACATTGTCGAGGATTTGGATGTTATGCCAACTTACAAATGGGTTGATGTCATTCATTCAAATTTGATGTCATCAATTGAATGTGGATATCAGAGATCGAGCTCTATAATTGGATGTGTCATTGCTTTACAGGTAATAACAACCGTGCTAATTTTCAGTAGTAATTGTGCATAATATATAACTTTTTCTACAAAATGTTTTTATGTTGTTTTTTCAGTTTTGGTTGTGCGAACACTCAAGGTTGATCCCCCCCAGTAGCATCAAAGATGGTTGCAGTCCCTCATTTTTAAAATGGGATATGATGGCGTTGACATCGGTTGCTTCCAGACTAGATTTGTAGAATTTAACTGTTGATCATGTGTGTTTTTTTCCCTAATTTTCTGAAACGGGACATGATGACATCAATGTCGGCTGACCCTGGATTGCACAATTTAACTGCATACCAGGTGGTTTTTTTTTGTTAAATGTAACAGAATTTGTGTTACAATAAAAGCAGGGTATCAAATGTTACATGTAACACATTTTATTTTATTTTTTTTTGGGGGGGGGGGGGGGAGGATGTTTTAGTGTATTTCTGATACATAACATTGTTTTTGCACTTTTTTACTGATGATTTGGTTATCTGGGGACTAACATCAGAACTAGTGTCGAAGCTCAGGGCAGGTGTTATACTACCTGTGCATGGTGACACAGAGACTAGTTCATCTAATACCAGTGCTAAGATTAAGGGAGAAGATGAGGTGTCTGTTGTTGACGATATGTCTTTCTTTGATTTATTAATATCGCAGCCATTTGATGAGGACGTTGTTAAATTTTGTGGAGGTTCACAAAATTTAACAGAACTTGTCGAAAGCAATCAGAAACTGTTACGCAAGGTTGATAAAGCGAGGATGAAGTGCAAGAAGATGAAGAGAATAATGACAAAAGATATTCAACCTATGAAAGGTGAGATAGAGCGGATTGGTGATGAGAAAAACCAACTGCAGGCTGAGATAGAGAATAAGAGGTTGATGGAAATACAATCGTGTTTGCAATGCAAGCATGACACATTGACTGACTTGATAACCTTTTCGAGTGCTTTACAATGGTTATTCCAAATTGGCGAAGAACAAGTGGCGCATTTGTTTCGGTTTCTTTTGCAGCGTGATTGGCATGATACATGCTCATTGCCACACTAAATGTAAAGGCTTTGCATACTGAAAGCTGTCAATATTTGTTAAATATGACAAATTTGACTACAACTAACATACATAAATTTTCATAGTAAAATTTTCAGCACTTAAATTTATCAATTATGGCCTAAGATACTTTAAATGTCGAGAAATTGGTTAATTTTCAAGAATCGATTGCCATATATAGGGAATGATGGATGAGAAAGGAGAAAGAACAGGAGCATGCAAAAGATAGATACATTACTTATGCATTACAACACTAATTTATGAACATATTTAGCTATCATTCTTATCTATAAATAAATATATCAAGATTGAGAGAGAGGGGAGGGGGGGGAGATGTCTGTGCGAACCAAAAAAACTGGAATGCTTTAGGGTTCAAAGTAGATAGGGCAATCCAAAAAAATAGTTCAAGTTTTTCTAAACCATAAGTTGCTTTTGGAAATACAACATCAAATTTGTTAGCCAAATTTTCGGGCAAACTTGGAGTGCTCCCCATTGTGTCTTGGTGTTTCAGAATGCAATATTTTTTCTTTCGCGTAGTGAATTCATAAAGAAAGTGCTTATTCAAGATAATAGAATCCTGTCTTCCCTACTGAATACAATAGAATCCTACACATCAAAACAAAATTTTGTGGCGAAATCAAAGTGTTTGTTGTTGAAGTGGGGATACAAGAGAGACATGGGTCCAACAAAGTGGCAAGTGGTGAAATGAATGGAACAAAGGAAATAGAGACAATTTTCTTCATGATCATGATTGATGATGTGACTGAATGTAAAAGTGTAATAGTATTTGTGATGCCGGCATGGCACATTGACTGACTCAATAATCTTTTTGAGTGCCTTGCAATAGTTATTCCAGATCTGCAAAAAATAGGTGACACATTTGTTCCGGGTCTTTTTGTAGTGCAATTAGCATGATACAAGCCCATTACCATACTAAATGTATAAACTTTGCATACAAAAAGCTATCAACATTTGTTAAATATGACAAATTTCACTAGAACTAGCGCACCGAAATTTTCATTGTAAATTTTTCACAAATTAAATTTAACAAACATTGCCTAAGATACTATAAATGCCAAAAAATTAGTCAACGTTTTCAAAAATCGATTGCCATATGTGAGGAATGATAGATGAGATTGTTTTCTCAGTCAAGTTTCATCATTTTTTGTAAAAATCATGATGTCAAAATAGTAAAAGTGCAAGAGTAGGAACAAGAAAAATATAAAAATGTTGCATATGCATTGTAGTATTAATCTATGAACATATTTAACTACCATGATTATCTGCAGATAAGTATATCGAGATCGAGAGAGAGAAAATGAAAGGTCTGTGTGAAAAAGAAAAACGGAATGCTTTAGGATTCAAAACAAATAGAGTAATCCAAAAACGCAACTCAAGCTTTCTTGCACCATAAGTTGCTTTTGAAAATACAACATAATCCTTGTCGGGCCAATTTTTGGAAAATTTGGAGTATTCACCATTGTATCTCAGTGTTTCAGAATGTAATATTTATTCTTTCGCGGGGTGAATTCATAAAGAAAGCACTTATTGAACATAGGCGGGCCAATATGAAGAATATTCACCAAACTTCCAATAGGTTCCAGGCCACGATTGAGGACAAAGACAATACCTTCGGTCATTTCTTGAAGGAATAAAAACCTATATTCCCTACTCAAGATAATAGGATACCACACGTCAAAATAGAATTTTGTGGCGAAATAAGAGTGTTTGCTGCTCAAATGGGAATATAAGTGATGAGCTCAACAAAGTTGCAAGTCAGGAAATGACATGAACATGGGAAGTAGAGGCAATTCTCTTTATGATCATGTTTGATGATGTAACTGAATGAAAAAGTGTAACCGTGTTTGCGATGCTGACATGGCACATTGACTGACTTGATAACCTTTTCAAGTGTCCTACAACAGTTATTCCAGATCGATGAAGAGCAAGTGGCGTATTTGTTTCGGTTCTTTTCGTAGCTTGATTGACATGATACATGCTCATTACCACACTAAATGTAAAGGCTTTGCATACTTTAAGCTGTCAACATTTGTCAAATTTGACTAAAACTAATACATAAACTTTCATAGTAAAATTTTCAGCACTTAAATTTATCAAACATTACCTATGATACTGTAAATGCTGAGAAATTGGTTAATTATGCAAGAACCGATTGTCATATATAAGTAATAATGGATGAGATTGTTTTCTCAGTCAAGTTTCATCATTTTCTAAAAATCATGATGTTGAAGCAATACATGAGCAGGAGCACGAGCGTACGAAAGATAGAAATATTTCATATACATTGCGATACTAATCTATGAACATATTTAGCTACCATTCTTATCTATAGATAAGTATATCGAGATCGAGAGACAGAGAGGCCTGTGTGAACCTGAAAATTCAAATGCTTCAGGGTTCAAAGCAATTATGGCAATCCAAAAACACAGTTCAAGATTTTCTGTACCATAAGTTGTTTTCGAAAATACAACATCACCCTTGTTTGCCAAATTTTTGGGCAAATTTGGAGTGCTCACCATTGTATCTCGGTATTTCAGAATGTAATATCTTTTCTTTTGCGCAGTGAATTAATAAAGAAAGTGTTTATTCAAGACAATAGGATGTTATACGTCGAAATAGAATTTTGTGGAGAAATTAGAGTGTTTGTTGCTGAAGTGGGGATATAAGAGAGACGTGGGTTCAACAAAGTTGCAGGTGGTGAAATGAATTGAACACAGGAAGTAGAGGCAATTCTCTTCATGGTCATGTTTGATGATCTGACTGAATATGAAAGTACAATAGTATTAGCAATGCCGGCATGACACATTGACTGACTCGATAACCTTTTCGAGTGCCTGTAACAGTTATTCTAGATCTGTAAAGAGCAGGTGGTGTATTTGTTTCAGACTTTTTTGCAGTATAATTGACATGTTACAAGCCCATTGCCATACTAAATGTATAGACTTTACATATAAAAAGCTGTCAACATTTGTTAAATATAAAAAATTTGACTCGAACTATACACCAAAATTTTCATTGTAATTTTTTCACAAATTAAATTTCACAAGCATGGCCTAAGATATTGTAAATACCGAGAAATTGATCAACTTTTGCAAAAATCGATTGCTATATGTGAGAAATGATGGATGAGATTGTTTTCTCAATCAAGTTTCATTATTTTTGTCAAAATTACGATGTCGAAGCAATAAAAGAGCAAGAGCAGGAGCAAGAAAAAGATAAAAAAAAAAAAATTGCATATGCATTATGATACTAATCTACGAACATATTTAGCTACCATGCTTATCTATAGATAAGTATATAGAGATCGAGGTAGAGAGATATGGAGAGGTCTGTGTGAACCTGAAAAACTAGAATGCTTTAGGGTTAAAAGAAGATAGGACAATCTAAAAACGCAATTCAAGCTTTCCTGTACCATAAGTTATTTTCGAAAATACAACACAACTCTTATCAAGATAATTTTTGGCAAACTTGGATTGCTCACTATTGTATCTTGGTGTTTTTGGATGTAATATCTATTCTTTTGCGGAGTGACTTCATAAAGAAAGTGCTAATTGAACACAAGCGGGCCAATACGGACAATATTCACAAAACTTCTAATAGGTTCCTGGCCATGATTGAGGACAAAGATAATATCTTCCGTCATTTCTTGAAGGAATGAAAATCTGTCTTTCCTACTCAAGACAATAGGATATTGCACCTCAAAACATAATTTTGTGGCGGAATCAGAGTATTTGCTGCTGAAATGGGTATATAAGAGAGAGTGGGTCCAACAAAGTTGAAGATGGGGAAATGACTTGAGCATACGTAGTAAAGGAAATTCTTTTCATGGTCATGTTTGATGATGTGACTAAATAAAGAAGTGCAACTGTATTTGCTATGCCGCCGCCACACATTGATGACTCGATAACCTTTTTGAGTGACTTGCTGCAGTTATTTCAGATCAGCAAAGAGCAAGTGGCGCATTTGTTCTGAGTCTTTTTGCAGCGTGATTGAGATGATACAAGTCTATTTCCATACTAAATGTATTGACTTTGCATTCGAAAAACTATCAATGTTTACTAAATATGACAAACTTGACTAGAACTAGCACACAAAAAATCTCGTTGTAAATTTTTCACCAATTAAATTTAAAAAATATTGGCTAAGTTATTGTGAATGTCAATAAATTGGTCAATGTTTGCAAAAATTGATTACCGTATGTGAGAAATGATAGAATAGATTATTTTCTCAGTCAAGTTTCATCATTTTTATCAAAATCACAATGTTGAAACAGTAAAAGAACAGGAGCAAAAGCAAGAAAAAGGTGAAAATATTGCATATGTATAATGGTAATAATCTATGAACATATTTAACTAACATGTTTATCTACAGATAAATATATCGAGATCGAGAGAGGGAGAGGTTTGTCTGAACCTAAAAAAGTGGAATGCTTAAAGGTTCAAAGCAGATTGAGCAATCCAAAAATGTGTTACTTTTCGAAATACAACATAACATTGTTAGACCAATTTTTGGGCAAACTTGGAGTACTCACCATTGTGTCTCGATGTTTCAGAATGCAATATTAATTATTTCACACATTGATTTCGTAAAGAAAACACTTATTCAACAAGCACGGGCCAATACAAACAATATTCACCAAACTTCCAATATGTTCCAGGCCACGATTGAGAACAAAAACAATACATTTGATCATTCCTTGAATGAATAAAAATTTGTCTTCCATACTCAAGAAAATATGATCTTACACGTCGAAACATAATTTTGTGGCAAAATTAGAGTGTTTGCTACTGAAGTAGGGATATAAAATAGATGTGAGTCCAACAAAGTTACTAGTGGGAAAAGGACATAAGCACAAAAAGTAGAGGAAATTATCTTCATGGTCATGTTTAATGATGTAACTGAACGTAAAAGTGAAACAATATTTGCAATGCCGGCATGGCACATTAACTGACTCGATAATATTTTTGAGTGCCCTGCAATGGTTATTCCAGATCTACGAAAAGCAAATGGCGCATTTGTTCTGGGTTTTTTTGCAGTGTGATTTGCATAATACATGTCTATTGTCACGCTAAATGTATAGATTTTGCATACAGAAAGCTGTCAAAATTTGTTAAATATAACAAATTTGACTAGAACTAATACATAAATTTTTACAACTTAAATTTATCAAGCACAGCCTAGGGTAGTGCAAATATCAAAAAATTGGTCAATTTTTGCAAGAACTGATTGCTAATATGAGAAATGATCGATAAAATTGTTTTCTTAGTTACCTTTATCATTTTGTCAAAATCAAGATGTTGAAACAGTAAAGGAGCAAGAGCATAAGCAAACAAAAGTTAGAAAAATTGCATTTGCAATATGATACTAATTTGTAGTGGAATAATAGTGTTTGTTGCTGTAGTAGGGATATAAGAGAGACGTGGAACCAACAAAGTTCCAAGTGAGGAAAGAAAATGAACAAGTAAAATAGAGGTAAATCTCTTCATGGTCATGTTCGATGATGTGATTGAATGGAGAAGTGAAACTACGTTTGCGATGTCAGCATAACACATTGACTGGCTCGATAACCTTTTCAAGTGCCCTGTAATGGTTATTCTCGATCAACGAAGAGCAAGTGCCGCATTTGTTTTAGGTCTTTTTGCAACGTGATTGGCATGATACATGCTCATTGCTATACTAAACGTACAAACTTTGCATATATAAAGCAGTTAACATTTGTTAAATATAACAAATTTAACTAGAACTAACATACAAAAAATTTCATGGTAAAATTTTCAGCACATAAATTTGTTAAACATGGCCTAAGATATTGTAAATGCCAAGAAATTGATCTATTTTTTCAAGAACCGGTTGCCATATATGAGAAATGATATATGAGATTGTTTTATTAGTGAAGTTTCATCATTTTGTCAAAAACATGATGTTAAAGTAGTAAAGGAGCAGGAGCAAGAGCAATAAAAAGGTAGAAACATTGCATATGAATTATGGGACTAATTTATAAACATATTTACTACCATTCTTATCTACAGAAAAGTATATCAAGATCAAGAGAGAAGACTATGCGAACCTGAAAAACTTGAATGCTTTAGGGTTCAAAAAGATAGAGCAATCCAATAACACAACTCAAGCTTTCCTGTACCATAAATTGCTTTTGGAAATAAAACATAAACCTTGTTAAGCCAATTTTTGACAAACTTATAGTGTTCACAATTGTATCTTGGTGTTTCAGAATGCAATATCTATTCTTTTGTGTAGTGTATGAAGAAAACACTTATTCAATACAGGAAGGCCGATACAAAGAATATTCACCAAACTTCCAATAGGTTCCAAGCTATGATTGAGGCCAAAGACAAAACCTTCGGTCATTTCTTGAAGAAATAAAAACCTATCTTCCCTACTGAAGACAACAGAATCCTACAAGTCAAAATAGATTTTTATGACAAAATCAGAGTGTTTGTTATTGAAATGGGGATATAAGAAGACGTGGATCCAACAAAGTTACTGGTGGGGAAAGGACATAAGCACAGGAAGTAGAGACAATTCTCTTCATGGTTATGTTTGATGGTGTGACTAAATGTGAAACTGCAACAGTGTTTGCGTTGCTGGCATGGAACATTAACTGACTCGATAATCTTTCTAAGTGCCTTGCAACGGTTATTCTAGATCTGCAAAGAGCAAGTGATGTATTTGTTCTGGGTCTTTTTGTAGCGTGATTGGCATGATACATGCCCCTTGTCAAGCCAATTTTTGACAAACTTGTAATGTTCATAATTATGACTCGGTGTTTCAGAATGCAATATCTATTATTGCGCAGAGTAAATTCATAAAGAAAACACTTATTGAACACAGGCAGACCAATACGGACAATATTCACCAAACTTCTAATAGGTTCTAGACCACGATTGAGGACAAAGACAATACATTCGATAATTTTTTAAAGGAATAAAAACATGTCTTCACTACTCAAGACAATATGATCCTAAACGTTGAAACAGAATTTGGTAATGAAATTAGAGTGTTTACTACTGAAGTGGGGATATAAAATAGACGTGGGTCTACAAAGTTACAGGTGGGAAAAACACATGAGCACAAGAAGTTGAGGCAATTATCTTCATGGACATGTTTGATGATGTGACTGAATATGGAAGTGCAACAGTGTTTGTGATTCCAGCATGGCACATTGTCTAACTTGATAACCTTTTCGAGTGTTCTGCAATGATTTTTTCAAATTTATGAAGAGCAAGTGGCGCATTTGTTCTAGGTCTTTTTGCAACGTGATTGGCATGATACATGCCTATTGTCACACCTAATGTATAGACTTTACGGGTAGAAAACTATCAAAATTTGTCAAATATGAAAAATTTGAATAGAAATATACACATAAGTTTTCATATTAAAATTTCCACCACTTAAATTTATCAAACATGGCATAAGATACTGTAAATACCGAGAAATTAGTCAATTTTTGCAAGAACTGATTGCTATATATGAGGAATGATGGATGAGGTTGTTTAATCAGTCAACTTTTATCATTTTGTCAAAATCACGATGTTGAAGCAGTAAAGAAGTAGGAGCAAAAGCAAGCAAAAAATAAAAACATTACATATGCATTACGGTACTAGTCTATAATTATATTTGGCTACCATGCTTATTTACAAATAAATATATCAAGATTGAGAGAGGGAGAGAGGGAAACGTTTGTGTGAACTTGAAAAACTGGAATGCTTAAGGGTTCAAAATAGACTGGGCAATCCAAAAACGTAGCCCAAGCGTCCTTATACCATAAGTTGCTTATAAAATATAATATAACCCTTATCAGGCCAATTTTTGGGCAAATTTAGATTGCTCACCATTGTGTCTCGGTGTTTCAAAATACAATATCTATTCTTTCGCAGAGTGAATTCATAAAGAAAGTACTTATTCAATACAGGCGGACCAATATGGACAATATTCACCAAACTTATAATAGGTTCCAGGTCACGATTGAGGATAAAGACGGTACCTTCGATCATTTCTTAAAGGAATAAAAATCGATCTTCCCTGCTCAAGACAATAAGATTCGGCACGTTGAAACACAATTTTGTGGTGAAATCAGAGTGTTTGCTGATGTAGTAAGGATATAAGAGAGACGTGAGTCCAACAAAGTTACAGGTGGAAAAAAGACATGAATATAGGAAGTAGAGACAATTTTTTCATGGTCATGTTTGATGATGTGACTAAATAAGGAAGTGTAACTATGTTTGCAATGCCGACATGACACATTGATTGACTCAATAACCTTTTCGAATTTCCTACAACGGTTATTCGAGATCGGCGAAGAGCAAGTGAAACATTTGTTCTGAGCCTTTTTTGCAGCGTGATTGGCATGATACAAGCCCATTGTCACACTAAATGTATAGACTTTGTGTTCAGAAAGTTGTCAACATTTGTTAAATATGACAAATTTGAATAAAACTAACACACATAAATTTTTGTTGTAAAATTTTCACTAATTAAATTTAACAAACATGGCCTAAGATACTGTAAATGCAAAAAAAATGGACAAATTTTGCAAGAAATGATTTCCATATATGAGGAATGATGGATAAGAATGTTTAATCAATCGATTTTTATTATTTTGTCAAAATCATGATGTTGAAGCAGTAAAGAAGCAGAAGCAGGAGCAAGCAAAAGATAAAAACATTACATATGCATTACGGTACTAATCTATGAAAATATTTAATTACCATGCTTATCTACAAACAAATATATAGAGATCGAAAGAGGGAGAGGGGGAGAGGTTTGTGTGAACCTGAAAAACTAAAATGCATAAGTCAAAATAGACTGGGCAATCTAAAAATGTAGCCCAAGCATCCATGTACCATAAGTTGCTTTTTGAAATACAACATAACCCTTGTCAGGCTAATTTTTGGGCAAACTTAGACTGCTCACCATTGTGTCTCGGTGTTTCAGAATGCAATATCTATTCTTTCATGGAGTGAATTCCTAAAGAAAGCACTTATTCAACACAGGAGGGCCAATACGGATAATATTCACCAAACTTATAATAGGTTTCAGGCCACGATTGATGACAAAGATAATACCTTTGATCATTCTTGATGGAAAACTTGTCTTCACCACTCAAGATAATTGGATCTTGCGCGTTGAAATAGAATTTGGTAACGAAGTCAAAGTGTTCACTGCTGAAGTGGAGATATAAAATAGACGTAGATCCAGCAAAGTTACAGGTGGAAAAAAGACATGAGCACAAGAAGTTGAGGCAATTCTCTTCATGGTCATATTTGATAATGTGATTGAATGTGGAAGTGCAACAATGTTTGCGATGACGACATGACACATTATCTGACTTAATAACCTTTTCGAGTGTCCTGCAATTTTTTTTCCAAATCTGCGAAGAGCAAGTAGTGTATTTGTTCCGGATCTTTTTGCAGCGTGATTAACATGATACATGTCCATTTCCACATTGAATATGTAGACTTTGTATGCAGAAAACTGTCAACATTTGTTAAATATAGAAAATTAACTAGAACTAACACATAAATTTTTATATTGAAACTTTCACCATTTAAATTTATCACACGGCCTAAGATACTGTAAATGCCAAAAACAATGGTTAATTTTTGCAAGAACTGATTGCTATATATGAGGAATGATCAATGGGATGGTTTTCTTAATCAAGTTTCATCATATTGTCAAAATCACGATGTTAAAGTAGTAAAGGAAAAAGAGCAGGAGCTAGCAAAAGATAAAAATATTGCATATGCATTACGGTACTAAACTATGAACATGGTTAGTTATTATACTTATCTACAGATAAGTATCTCAAGATCGAGAGAAAGAGAGAGAAAGGTATGAACCTGAAAAACTGGAATGCTCAAGGGTTCAAAGCAGATTGGGCAGTCCAAAAACGCAACTTAAGTTTCCCTGTACCACAAGTTGTCTTTAGAATAACAACATAACCTTTGTCAGGTTAATTTTGGGCAATCCTGAAGTTTTCACCATTATATTTCGGTGTTTCAGAATGTAATATCTATTCTTTCGCGCAGTGATTTCATAACGAAAACGTTTATTCAACAAGGGCAGACCGATATAGACAATATTCACCAAACTTTCCAGGGCATGATTGAGAACAAAGACAATACATTCGGTCATTTCATAAAGGAATAAAAATCTGTCTTCCCTATTCAAGATAATAGGATGTTGCACGTCGAAACATAATTTCGTGGCGGAATCAAAGTGTTTGCCGCTGAAATTGGGATATAAGAGAGATGTGGGTCCAACAAAGTTGTAATTGCAGAAAGGACATGAGCATGAAAAGTAGAGACAATTCTCTTCATAGTCATGTTTGATGATGTGACCGAATATGAAAGTGAAACTGTGTTCGCAATGCCGGCATGGCACATTGACTGACTCGATAACCTTTTCAAGTGCCCTGCAACAGTTATTCCAGATATGTAAAGTGCAAGTAACGCATTTGTTCTGAGTCTTTTTGCAGCATAATTGACATGATACATGCCTATTACCACACTGAATGTATAGACTTTGCATATAGAAAGTCGTCAACATATGTTAAATATGACAAATTTGACTAGAACTAACACAAATAAATTTTCGTAATAAAATTTTTAGCACTTCGATTTATTAAACATGACCTAAGCTACTGTATATGCTACGAAATTAGTCAATTTTTGCAAGAACCGATGGCCATATATGAGGAGTGATAGATGTGATTGTTTTCTCAGTCAAGTTTTATCATTTTGTTAAAATCATGATGTTGAAGCGGTAAAAGAGTAGGAGCATGAGCAAGCGAAAGATAAAAACGTTGCATATGCATTATGATACTAATATATGAACATAGTTAGATACTATGCTTATTTGTAGATAAGTATATTGAGATAGAGAGAGAGAATGAGAGAGGTCTAAGTGAACCCAAAAAACTGGAATGCTCAAGGGTTCAAAGCAAATAGGGCAATCCAAAAACGCAGCTCAAGCTTCCCTGTACCATAAATTGCTTTTGGAAATACAACATAACATTTGCCAGGCCAATTTTTGGACAAACTTGGAGTGCTCACCATTGTATTTTGGTGTTTGAGAATACAATATATATTTTTTCATGTAGTGATTTTATTACAAAAAAAAAAAAAAAAAAAACACTTATTCAACAAGGGCAAGCCAATACAGACTATATTCACCAAACTTTCCAGGCCATGATTGAGGACAAAGACAATACTTTCGGTCATTTCTTGAGGGAATAAAAACCTATCTTCTCTATTCAAGATAATAGGATCCTGCATGTAGAAACATAATGTTGTGGCGGAATTAGAGTATTTGCTGTTGAAGTAGGAATATAAGAGAGACGTGGGTCCAACAAAGTTGCAGGTGGAGAAAGGACATGAGCATGGGAAGTAGAGACAATTCTCTTCGTGGTCCTATTTGTTGATGTGAGTGAATGTGGAAGTGCAGCTGTGTTTGCGATGCCGGCATGACATATTGACTGACTCGATAACCTTTTCAAGTGCCCTGCAACGATTATTCCAGATCGGCTAAGAACATGTGGCGCATTTGTTCTGAGTCTTTTTACAGCATGATTGGAATGATATATGCCCATTGCCACGTTGAATGTATAAACATTGCATTTAGAAAGTTGTCAACATTTTTTAAATATGACAAATTTGACTAGAATTAACACACATAAATTTTCATAGTAAAAATTTCACCACTTAAATTTATCAAATATGGCCAAAGAAACTGTAAATGTCAAGAAATTGATCAATTTTTGTAAGAATTGATTGCCATATGTGAGGAATGATGGATGAGATTGTTTTCTCGATCAAGTTTCATTATTTTGTTGAAATCATGATGTTCAAGCAGTAAAGGAGCAGTAGTAGGAGCAAGCAAAAGATAGAAATATTGCATATGCATCACGGTACTAATATATGAACATAGTTAGATACCATGCTTATTTGTAGATAAGTATATTGATATAGAGAGAGAAAAGAAGAGAGGTTTGTGTGAACCTAAAAAACTAAAGTGCTCAAGGGTTCAAAGCAAATAGGGCAATCCAACACATCTGGATTGGTAACAATCCAATAATTGGACATGTCTTCATTGATTACTGTCAAGTCACTATCATTTCTCTTCTCACCATCATCCGATGCATCTACCTTATTCATATCTTCCTCCTCTTGTTTTTTGTGCTTCTTCTACTTCCCCTTTTTGTTCTTGATTTTCAGATACCAAATCACCTTTCTCCGTATCATTTTCTTCTTTAATTGGATTTCCGAGTTCTTGATGTCCTTTTTGGGGAATAATGACATGCTCATGCCAGCTGCTCAATTCTTTAACTAGCGAGAGACGACTATTATTGTTCCACATTTACACGATATAATACTATTAATTTAAGTTTTGTTAATTTTTTTTTAATCAAATAAATTAGTTTGATTGATTTATTTTATTTGTTTTTGTACATTTTAAGTATTGGATAAAAAAAGACAATATTTGGAAGCAAAATGCGCAAGAAAATTATTAATCGGATAAAAGTCGCGGTTGACGGTAGTAGAATGAAGACCATTGTCTACTCTTTTGTTCATAACTAATTGTACAGTTATAATTTTTGGATGACATGAGCTGCATATGAAATTAGACGCCCTAAGCTTTCTGACGACTGGTCATATGACAAAATCGGGATTCATATGAGAAAGATACACATATCTGAAGTTGATATTACTTGCCAAATGTCGCACACACGATGAAAGCGCGCCCTGCCTGTAGAATATTTTTGCTCCATTTGAACCGTGACAAAGCCAAAATTGAGGGGCGGGGTTAGCTAACTGTTACAATTGATCGTCACATATGCAATTAAGAGGCCATTGAAAATGAAGACAATTAAGGAAAACAAAAAAGAGGACTTTTGGATGGTAGATATTTTCCTTCCTCTCTTTATTTATCATTTTTTTCATTCTTTATTTTGGGGGGTTCTCCCTTTTTTTTTTTTTTTTTTTTTTTTTTTTTTTAACAATGTGCTTCGGCACTGTTTCTATTTCATCTTTTCTTAGTTTTTTTCTTAAGTTTTTTTTTTTTTTTTTCCTCTTTTCTTAAAAAATACACTATTCAGAATTTGGCTGACGATTTTCTTGGGAGTATTATTAATAAAGCTTTTGTTGAATATTGTTGGAGAAGAATATCATTTCATGGATGCCTAATCTTCTTTGAACCGGGTTAGGATTAGGGTAAGTGTTTTTGGTTTCAGGTAATATCGTTATTGATTCGGTTTATTTATGATTGAATTTATTTTCAAAGTGTTTTTGTAAAAAATTTGGATTTTAGATTCAATTATTTCTAAAACACTAGATCTAGTACATGTGGTCTAGATCTAACGATCATACAATAGTATTCTTGGCATTTGATTATTGGTTTGGATAATTTATTCCCAAATTTTAATTTACCTTAAATTAGAGTACTATAAGAATTAAGTACCGAAGATAAATCATACCAATGAATAATCAATCTAATATTTCTGAGTAGTTCCGACTTGTAATTAGGAACACTTGTTTGCACAAATCTGAATTAAAAAGAAAATACGAAAACAACATAAACCAAAAAATATGAAATCCCAAATTCTTAACCCGGTCCTTTATTTTATATTTGTCTAGATTTATTATTTTATATTCTTGCACTTAAAAATCAAAGTTTATTTTCGTGAAAGAATGAAGAATACTTGAAAATCGATAATTACAAAATTGATTCATATGGTTCAATATCCTACTTGAACACCGTACTATATCAATATTGCGGTACCAAATTAAGAATATTATTTTTTAGCAATCAAACTTTAGCGTCGTTGCCGGGATCGACATCGCTAATTGTTGATTTCTGTTTTTTTTTTTTTCTCTATCTGTATATATCCATTCTTTTGTTTCTTGAGTTTTATTTTACAGGTTTAATTAAGATCAAATCGGTAAGTTCAGAGCTATAAGCAAGGATTCAGGTTATTTCGTCCAAATTTTTTTTTATATATATAAAAATTATATGAAAAATTATAATAAATAAATAAATATTCATTAAGATTAGGATAAATGGATTATGACTTTGAGAGATTAACCACGTCAATTTCGGCACTTAAATATTCTAATCTCTCAAGATCGCAACTTGATCCATATTCATGTAAGGTATACAAAAATCCCAACCATTTTACCAATCAGTGTCCTTACAATTACCAAAATCCCACATATCTTTATAATATTGCTTATTCCGATCCATATTATCCGCCACCAGAGTATAATCAATACTTGAATAATTATGGATGTGATTAACATTATTATAGTGAGCCTTCAGGGTCTTTCTTTTTCGATTAATCCTACTACCAACCGCAATGTCAAACCATTGTTTCCCGAAGAAGATACGAATGCTCAATCTATTAAGTTGCAACAGATCCTTAAACTCTTAGAAGAATAACAAGTCCTTACAACCTTGGAAGAGCAAACCAAAAGGATAGACTCACTAGAAGCCCAAGTCAAGGGAATTGTAGAAATATTAAATGAGAAAAATGCAAAGAGTGGTTTGGAGGTTGACAATTAGATAACTATTGAGGAGAGTGGTCTAGAGCATGAAAGTAAAAAGAGATAATTGTCAAAAAGACCACAGTCGAGCGAAACTAGTAATGAACCCCAACAATATGATCTCAAGCTTGAGCCATGCTTGGCTCAACCATCACCATTTAGTGAGATAAAAAAGAAAGTGGGATACGAAAGTGAAAGTGAGAGGATAAGCTTAGAAGTTGAAATTACGTACATAGATGAGGTTAAGGTAAAACATTATAAGGAAGATGAGATTCAACCATCAATGTCACAAATAAATAATCTTCATTTGATTGAAACATCCGTTATACCCATGCCACCACATCCAATAATTAAGGTATGTATTTTTTATGCGATGGACCAATCGTCAACCCTGATCCTAGACGATTTTTGTCATATTCGGTGGGTTGACGAAACTCATCTTTTCTTAGGGGTCTTAATAAAAAGACTACCAAGTAAGTCCCATCAGAAAGAAATGAAATTTGATCCGGGAAAGAAGTTGAGAAATATGAATGTCACCTGCTACTCAACACTCACCAACTGGAGAGTCACTCAACAGAATGTGAAAAGTGGATTACTCCACTACAGATAGGGGGTTTAATCCACTTATCGTCTAGATGAAGACGCTAAATTTAGCGTTGAGTAGGAGGCAACCCACGCACAAAAAAATAAAATAAATAAATAAATAAAAAAAAAAAAAAAATAGAACTTGGTGAGGATTGGATTGATTAACTAATTCCTTTAACTCATCAATTTTTGTGATTATTTTGATATTGCAAATGCACAGGTTTAGGGGCGTGTTCCACTCCATCAAGTGTGGTGTTTTTATCAATAAACCAGGTACTATTGTTCAATCCCTTATGATTTTGTGTGCTTTTATCATTGAGGACAATGTTAGATTTAGGTTTGGGGGTAAATGCTTGTATTTATTTTTATTCCATACTGTGATATTGTCAATCTATCCTATGAAAACACATATGTTAGATACAAACTTGAGTCAACTGAATAGTCATTGGGTGTAGCACTGATTTCTAAAAGTATATCGATTTTCGATCTTCACATTCAACTTGACTTTTATTTATTTTAAACTTAATACATGCATTGGTTTGTTGAGTTTTGGAATGATAATATCTTACCCCTGGAGTATTATTATCATATATATATATTTATAAATTGTGTTAATAATAATGATTTTATGTCTTAATGATGAACTTTCACTGAATAACTGACATTTTGCCTCAGTAAGTTTTGAGTGTTCACATAAAAAAGAAATAAACGATTTATTAAGATAATAAGTGACTCGTTAATCTCGAAACCTAAGATGTTCGAGTTATTAAATTTGAAGGGTGTCTTAACACCTAATGCCTCTAACCAATTGGAATGAAATCATTGGTCAAACACTCGCTACACGGACGTCTTAGAAAGCCCAGTGTGATTAACATTGCATACATCACTTATTTAAAAGAAATCGAGATATATAAAAAAAATTAAAAATAAAACAAAATAAATAAATATTTCTAGGGAAATGTTATTTAATTCTTAAAATTCAGGTGACTAATGACTTTATAATAAATTCATTATAAATGAAAATCATATGTATGTTGTGGGTGAAAAAATGAATATTGTTAAGACTCAAGTACTAGGAAATCAATGGTTAATTTACTAACACTAGAACAAAAACGGGCTTTAACAACAATTCTGTTAGCCGCTAAAAATTCATTTTTTAACCGCTATAGATTTTAGCGACAATTCATACAATTGTCGCTAATAGTACAATCATTATAGGTTATAGTGATTAATTTATAATTGTTGCTAAGATTTAACCACTAAATACAAAGATTTAGCAACTATTTATATATTATATAGTGGCCATTTTAAAAGCCACTAAAAATAAACAAAAAATATTAACTATTTTTTTTATATATATTTAGTGGCAAAAAATAATTTCCGTGCTAAATATACAAAATATTTAACGACTAACTTACATTTCATATAGCGGCAAATTTAAATACCATTTTTTTTTATATTTAGTGACAATTAACGATTTAGCCAGTAAATATTTTGCACATACCAACTATTGCATTTTTTGTACATCGACAACTTTAAATACCATTAAAATTAATATTAATATTTATCTTTACATTTAGTGGCAAATGATGACTTGGTAAATATTTCAAAAGAATCTCAATAAAATAAAATGAGCCTTGGTAATTAATCACCGACAAAAATTCAAAAGAGAATACAAATAATTGAGAATATAAATCTAATATCTCCAAACAATACCAAAAAAAATACATGGATGAAATATTATAAATTGAACTCCTAATTTAACATAAATTAATAATCTAAACTAATAATCTCAAAATTCCCTTGAAAAAGTACAACCAACATCAAATGTCCAATTAGCAAAAAAAAAAGCACCTATATGTATACAAAAACAGAAACATCATAAACACACAAAAGTAAAAACCGAAACGTAAATTAAACTGACATTCATATAAAAAAATTTGACATAACCCGCTTTGTTTATGCAACATTCTAAAATATTTATCACTTAAATGACACTATCAAATACAAGCGAACACCAAACAAGACAACAAACAATACAACTACAACAACCAAAAAAAAAAAAAGTAGTTTCCAACACTTATTTTTGAAATAAACAATATATAAGTTGACCACCGAGAACATTGGAACCCACCACCCAGGATTACTGGAACATACCTTGAGTATAGATTGTCAAACCATAAAATCTCTCTTATATTATTTATTAAACACTTCTATTTTTCTTCGTCTTTCCCATCTACAATCTAAAATGAAATAAAATATTAATACTACATTAATATATTGAATTGTGTTTTGTTTTGAAAAATTTATGTTTTCAAAAACATAACAATGTTTCTGTTCCAGAACAAAAACATAATAACCACAATTCTGGAATAACTTTTTTCACCTAAATTCATCACAATTTCAGCACAATAATTTCAGCAAACAATCAAAATTTCTACACAACGATTTCAGCACAATTTCAACACAATTTTCCGTATCACCCAATTCAACAAGAATTTATAGATGCAACTTATTAGACAAACTAAAAATTACCTACAAGATTTTTGGAAGGTCGAGTTGAGTCATTCGAAATATAAGTAGCTTAAACCTACAAAGATCAAGTAAAAAAATACACATAATAACTACAGCATAACATAATGGATAAAACAAGAATTAATTACTTCATTACCTTCTTTAATTAAAACTTATAGTTTGATGATGAGACTTTTTTGCAAGATTGAGTTGAGTCATTCGAAATATAAATAACTTGAACATATAAAGGTAAAACAACATAAATGCACATGAAAATTACAACAATAAGACAAAGGAATAAATATGAGTTAATTAGTTAGTCACCTTTCTCGTTTGAGACCCATAGTTTAATGATGTCAAATCTGACTGTTTCATTATCTGCTCAATTTGATATTCAGACAAATTTATTCGAGATTGACTTGAGATATCTACAATTTCTAACATCCCACAAACCTACCAAATAAATTCACATATAGGCGTTTGTCAATATATATAATGTGACAATGATAAAATCGGACATTGACATATCAAATATTAGTTGAATCAATCATGTTATTACCTTCTCCATTTAAGATTTATAGTTCCACAATGACATTTTTTTTGGAATTTGGATTTAAGGGATTCTGAGAGTTAGAAGTGACTTGAACCTATCAACGTATAATTCACATATACCACAAATTGACAATAACTCCATCTGAGACTTACAATTCCACGATAACAATAATATAAAATTTACTATGTGAAAAACACTAAAATTAAAAAATCAGTAAAAGTTCTAAAATTAATTAAAATATAGAAAGGGAAGTCTACATTTTCTGAGTTATTCAAACTCTTATCATCTGATGTCGGCAATAAGTCATTCAAACTATCATCGGTATCTGATCTACTTTCATATTCCTTACGCTTCATGTCTAAATATGTTTCTCTATCAATTTACAATTGAAAATCAGAAACAATTTAACAATGAACAGTTCATGGGAAATAACAATATGTACTCAAACAATTTCACAATCAAAACTTTATGTTTCCGTTCAATCCCAGAAACAGAAATTGTTTCCTATTACAGAAACAACAGTAGGTTCATGGTATTTTGTTTTATTGCATTTTTTTTTTTATATATATTTTTCACATAAAATCCCAAGCTCTTTCAATAGGCAAAAGTTGCAACCATAAGATGAACAGGAAATAATGGAACTAAAATAAGACCTGCAAAACATGAAGCAACAAATTAACCTTGTTGCTGATGAGTCAAGTAGCCTTTTATGCTAGTTCAAAATGCACTCTTGGGGACATGCTTTACAATTATAATAGGGTTCCCGAGAAACAACACTAGAGAACAACAGAATCTTAGCCCCAATAAGCGTAAAATATCTGTAGCAATAGAGTTCTAGATCGATTTAAACTGACTATTTTGAAACATAATATAATTTTTGTTTTTGGGAAAAAAAAAAAAAACTCCAGAATCAATGGGAAACCCATTGAAGTTGTTTCCGCAAATTAAAATTCATCTAATAGAGGTATTCTACAGGTGTAGTTTAACCTTTGAAATAAATGCAGAATATAGAAACAAAGTTCAAATGAAGTACAAAACCCTAAATATCAATCCCTTAAGAGCTCTTGGAACTTATTACGGACAAATTCAGCAGAGTGGCATACATCCCCGGCCAACCACCGTGATTACAGAAACACATATATACACACAGATAATCACAAATGAACAGAATTAATTGCATACAGTGTGCAACGATATTATAAGAGATGAACCAAATACAAACAGTGATAAATCAAAATTAGAAGAAGCCAATTCAACCCCAATGTCAATCGAACGAATTAACCCTAAATTTTCAACCCCCACTGACAATCGAACAAATTAACCCTATATTTCGCCAAACATTCAACTGCTTCTAGAGCTAAATGCTAGTAATCGGCACAGACATAAACTCAGAATTTTGATGAGGCTACATCAGTAGACTCCAAATGAAATCAGATGAGAAATAGCGATAAATTAGAAAGAACAATGTAAGGTCTGCAGAAGATAAAATAATTCAATAAATCAGCATACCTAATTCAAAATCTCGAAGTCTGAACAGTGATGCTCTGGGTATGGAATATTAATGGCGTTGTGTGGGAGGGAGGCTGAACAAAGGTGATGGACATGACGACGAAGGACAGTTGCGAAGGTTGCGAGTCTGCTACGCGAAGAATGACAGCGAGTGTTGTGACGATGAGGACTGCGAAGGCTACGACGACGACAGTCGCTATGGTTGCGACGATCTGCTTGTGACGATTGATCAGCGAAGTAGAGAGGCGGCAAGTATTCGAGTGAGTAAATGAGAGAGAGAGATATGAGGTTCTGATCTAGGGTAGGAACCAAATAGGGAGCGAATTGAAAGCAGAAGGGGAAAAAGTATGGTCTGCGGAGCAAAATTGAAGAGCGGGAGACGAAAATTGTGAGGGCTGAGGTTTTCATCTGGCGTAGGAACAAAATGGGGAGCGAAATTGAAGAGCGGGAGAGGGAAATGTTTGGCGCTAATTCATAACAAAAGGAGGATTGAGGTTTTTAATATAAAATTTTTAATTTAATTAATTTATTAATTTTTTTAGAGCATTATTATTTGTCATTTGAAAATAATTTTTGTTTTTAGAACACCATTTTTATTCCTGTAAACGTTTAATTATATATCAATTTCTAATAAATTAACAAAAATAACATTATTAAAATATCAAATTGATTTTTATGTGACACTTCTAATTTTGTGCCTCAAAAATAAATTTATAAGTCAGTAATGTCTCCCAAAAAATACTCTCATATACATTTTTTGTTGTACTGTGAGTGAGAGGCGAGAAACACGATTATTAGTGTTTATTTCCCCTCTTGCTATGTTGATCGGTTTTGGAAGACTTGTTCTTTCTATTTTTTAATAATTAATGGTCTCCATATTCAATTTTAATTTTTTTTTCCAATAATTGAATAATTCTTTTCAATTTTTATTTTTTATATTAAAGATATCGATATCAAATTTTGGCACCAAAATTTGAAACCAACACTATAACATTTAGTGGCAATTGGAATAAATTAACGACAATTAAATAATTTACCTCTAAAAGTCTATCATTACTGGCTATTTTTCAACTGCCGCTAAAATAATTGCCGCTATAGCTCATTTTTGTTGTAGTGTAACTTTTGAATGTTCTCAATTTGGTGTGCTAGCATTAGAAATGATTGACAAATCTTTTGTGAAGAATACAAATAACAATAAGAACTGGGGATGTTTGTGGATATCATCACTGTAAATCCTCACGAGACTAAAACTCCTCCAATAGGGGTGACTTAGGGATTTAAAGACTTGTTGAATGCGCTAATGCAACCGTATTCCCTACGAAAGTGGCTTTTTATTTAATTAATATATTTCATTTTACTCGAGAACTAACAAAATTTAGATTTGGGGGTGTAATCGCGCCACATTTATGCCGACCTAATACTTTTAATTTAAGTTTTGTTAATCTTTTAAATTAAATAAATTAATTTTGTTGATTTATTTCATTTGTTTTTGTAGATTTTAAGAATTGGATAAAAAAAAGATTATATTTGGAAGCAAAATGCGCAAGAAAATGATCAATCAGATAAAAGTCATGGTTGACGGCACTAGAATGAAGACCATTGTCTACTCTTTTGGTCAAAACTAATCACACAGTTGAAATTTTTGGTGATATGAGTTGCATGAAACTAGACTCTCTAAGCTTTTCAACGACTAGTCATATAGGAAAATTAAAGTTCATATGAGAAAGATACAGACATCCGAAGTTAGCAATACTTACCTGCCAAATGTCGCACGCGCAATGCACGCATGCCCTGCCTGCAGAATATTTCTGCTTTGTTTTGAACCGTGACAAAGCCAAAATTGAGGGGCTAGATTTGTTATTTTTTGGAATGAGCTGACTGTTACCATTGACCATCATATATGCAAATAAGAGGCCATTAAAAAAGGAAGGCAATTGAGGGAAAAAAAAAAAAAAAGGATTTTCGGACAATAGAGATTTTCCTTCATCTCTTTATTTATCATTTTTTTTCCTTCTTCATTTCGGGGGTTCTTTTTTCTTAAGTTTGTTTGTTTGTTTTTTTTTTCCTTAAAACAAAAATCTATTTAGAATTTGGCTGCCGATTTTCTTGGGAGTATTCTTCATCAAGCTTTTGTTGAAAATTATTGAGGAAAAACATCATTTCATGGACAGCTAATCTTCCTTCAACTGTGTTAGAATTAGGATAATTATTTTTGGTTTCAGGTAATATTGTATTTTTAATTTAATTTTAGATTGTGTGCAAACAATTGTATGATGAGGAATATCGTTATTGATTTGGTTTATTTATGATTAAATTTATTTTCAAAGTGTTCTTATAGAAATTTTGGATTTTAGATTCAATTACTTCTATAACGCTAGATCTAGTATCTGTGATCTAGATCTAACGATCATAAAATAGTATTCTTGAGATTTGATTATTAGTTTGGATAATTTATACCTAAATTTTAATTTACTCTATAGTAGAGTAACATGTGAATTAAATACCGAAGATAAATCATGTCAAAGAATAATCAATCTAATATTTCTAAGTAGTTCCGACTTGTAATTAGGAATATTCGTTTGCACAAATCCAAATTAAAAAGAAAATACGAAAATAACATAAATTCCAAAATACAAAACTCGAAATTCCTAACTCGATCCTTTACTTTATATTTGTCTAGATTTATTATTTTATATATTTGCACTTCAAAATCCAAACTCATTTTCGTGAAAGAAAAAAAAATAATTGAAAATCGATAATTACAAGATCGACCTCTGTGGCTTGACACCCATATTTGAATATCGTATTATATCAGTATCATGATACCAAATTAAGAGTATTATTTTCGAGTTTCTGCTTCTTTGCCCTGGAATGTGTTAAAGTTTCATCCATTTTATTCGTTAGGCTCTCTTGCTTTTTCTCGACCCAAAAGTAGAACGGCGCTTTAGCAGCTTAGCTTGGACGTTGTTGCTCTTTTTCCCTCCATTTTTTTGGTTGAAACGTCCCTCTCTTCTCTGGTAATTCGGTGGCATTAACAGGAGGCTATTATGGTTTAACTCGTGGGTTTGAGTATGGTGATGGGGATGGGTTCGGTTGGACCCAAGTTAAAAATAGGGATAATGAATAGTCTAATTAGAGATTCTAATTCATAATTTATTTTATTTTAATTTTAAATTAACTATAAATATTTTAAGTAAAAATATATTTTATTTTATTTTTATTTTAAATTAACTATAAATATTTTAAATATATTTTTACTTGTGTTTTAATCACATTATCAATATTTTCTTATATCTCTAATTAAATATTTTCAATTAAAGTATGTATCGTCGACCGCTGTCGCCACTTTCCATGGTCACCCGCCATCGTCTGTTGTCGGACTTCAGGCCTCCGGTCGCTGGAGTCTGACCACAAACCACCGATTTTATTTTTTTTGTTACGTGTAACTAATTTTGTATTTTTCAGTTATACGTAACTATTTTTTTAATATATTTTTCAGTTATGTTTTTTAAATGCATTTTTAGTTATATTTATGTATATTTTTTTAGTGTATTTTTAGTTATATTCATGTAATTTTTAAACGATCAATATTTGAAAATTAGTTAAACGTAACTAAAAAATATAAGTAACAAGTATATTAAAAGATGTTACTAAAAATTAATTCATTGTAACTAAAAGAAATTATGGCAACATGTGACTGGAGTTTTGGTGACTAGCTGCCGGAGTTTGGTGGGCGGCGGTTGGCGATACAATTCTAATTGAAACTTAGTGTTTCAATGAACTCCAACAGATAAGATTAAAACTAAAATAATTATTTGTTTTAAGAATTTTTATTAATTTAATGTTATTATTAGCACCTCCCATCAATTATCTCTTAAAAATATGTTTTAAGTGGAGAACTATTAGTGCATTTTAGTATTTTATTATTATTTTATTTTATTTTTATTAGGATTCTAAAATTTGTAATTTCACTATTCTAGCAACTCGCCTTGTATACCAATTTATATAAATTCAATAATTTTTTTATAAATTAAAATCATTACAGTATATAAGAATTATTATGTAATTTACATAAAAAAAAATTACATTAGTTTTAAGTTTGTGATTGTTTACTATTTTTTTTTTTTAATTCTTGAGTACATGATTTCATTAATAATATTTAATTATATAAAAGTGTTACAAAATATGTAATGATTTTTTTTTTTTGGTACACACAAGAGAAAAAGGACACCTAAGGCATCCTATCAGAAGTCCCTGGGCCCATCTCTGCAAGGAGCATGAGCGTCATGTTTTCAAGGGGGATTCCAAGATCTTCAAGTCTAAATTCCCTCTTGTTCCTTTTTTTTCCAAATGGTCTGCATATTGGTTAGTCTCTCGTGAAACATGCTGGAGAATATGGTTATTATTTTTGGGGAATATTTCAAAGTCAGCAACCCACAGTTTCAGGGCATGAGTATGAGGATAGTTTTCCAAAATAAGGGACCACCGCTTTAGGTGAATTTGTTTCAACAATAAGTCGAAAAATGTCCCTATTTGATGCAATGCGGATACCGGTATAGATTGATCTCATTTCCACCTCCAAAGCAGGGCACAAAGGAATTTGTCCGAAGTACCCAACAATCCAGATCCCAATACTATCTCAAATCACTCGTCCCATTCCACCATCGCCGGGGTTTCCCAAAACACTTCTGTCGGTAAGTTTGAAGAAATATGTCATAGGAGGACACCAATTAACAGGAGTACGAGTTCTAATGAGAAATCTGTTTAGTAATTCTTTTAAATAATAACAGTAGGAACTGTTTTAGTACCCTCTATCACCTCTTTATTTCAATTTTTCCATATCTCTCAAATGATAGAAATGAAAGTACAAAAAAGAGAAGAGTTAAGGGAACTCCCTTTGAATCTATTTTTTATCCATCTATGAAGGTCTAGATCATGATCGTTCAATTAAGAAAATAAACCAGTGAAGGATGACATCATTGACGATGTCAACTACTTTGAGGTCGAAAGCCTTTTGGAAGTTCCCTTTTCCTAGAGTGCCATCTATGCACCACCAATTGGTCCAAATAATATTACACCCATAGCCAATCTTCCATTTAATTCCTTTATTGAGGATATCTTTAGCTTTGATAATTCCTTTCTAGATGAAGGATTGAGTTGGTTAAGCTTGCCAATTAGATACGCTTTGGTCCATCTCATATTTCTCCTTCATAACTTCAGTCCATAGTCAGTCATCTCCCTTAATCATATTCCATCCTAACTTGGCGAGGAAGGCCTCTTATTACGCTTTCTATTCTTAATACCAAGGCCTTTGATTGTTCTCAATTTTTGTACTAAATTTCCACCCTAAATCTATAATTTTGTTAATCTTTTTATCAATTTTCAATTTGTAATAATATGATTTGGAAGTCACACTCCTTACCCTGACCATTAAGGGGCAAGGAGTTGAGAATGGGTCGTAATCCCTATAGACAGGGACTACGCAAATCCATGTTCCGCGAACCTATAGGTCCGCAAATGTATAGATTTCACAATCAGCCATTGAGAATCTAGATTTGCCGACAACGGTCTTATAGGTCCACGCAAACCCATGTTGCACTGACCTGTAAGTTCGCAATGTATAGAGTTACTCGGACTTATTAGTCCAAGTAGAACCTGTTGCCTTGAACTTGTACTTTGCCTGATTATTTTTTTTTTTGAATGTGTGTTTGTGTTACACTTTTTGCTAGGTGGTGGTGGTAGTAGATAAACATGTCTCCCAAAAAATATATGTGTGTGTGTGTGTGTGTATTTACGTGTGTGTTCTTGCTAGTTTATGTTTATATTTTTGTATTTTAAGTAGTTACTTTTTATTTGTAGTATGGACAAATGAACATCTAGAAGACAGCGTGTCCCTCATAAGACTTCTAATCGAAGAAATCGTTCAAGACGTGAGGAGGTTGTGGCCAATGAATTGTTAGGTTATCATAAATGGAATAGTCACAATTACGTAACGTGTTGGAAATGGAATAATCAATTAAGAACTAAGCTCCCTCTTTAATTTATTACTGATAATTAAATGCTAAAATTTATGTTATATTGACATCGAGTTTTAATTGTTCGTAACATGGTGAGCCACTTAAATGCATTAGCCATGGCTAGAAGTACTAAAATTGTCGTGGGAGAATAATAGTCATTGTGAACATGGTCAGAGTCGTAGAGAATGAAAGTGCAGAGAAATCTCTCAGTACAAAAATTCAAATTTATTATCGTAGACGAAGCCAGTCTTAGTTGTTTAAAGATGTAGACATATTTTTAATTGATAACAAATGTATTTTATTAAATTATTTGCTTGTATTGGATGTTATGTTTACTTTTGATCATTATTGTTGTTTATTAAGGTGGAATTCAATTTAATGGACAATATATTTTCTAGGGGATTTTAATATGGGCCCCAAGGCCCACTAATATATTATAGATATACCCATCCATATATTGTATTTAACATAAAACCCATATTGATTCCGTGCAGTGGACTTGTGAGAATCGCGCGTGAGAGCTGATGCGAAATGGTAAGTGTTCTTTCTCAAAATTCCATTTTCGAACCTTCCATCCTCTAATCCATGCTCAAAATCTTGTAATGGAAAGTGGATATTCACCTTCATCTCCAAATAAATAGCAATCCCCAAAATTGTAACCGTTCGTTCGCCGGTTGTCTGCAATAATTAGGGCGCCGATGTTATTCAACCGTCTCCGCCTACCGTAGCCGTCGCCGTCACCTGCTTCAGTCGTCGCCGTCGCCGCAAACCTGCTGTAGTCGTCGCCGTCACCTGCTTCAGTCTTCGCCGTCTCTGCAAACCTGCTTCAGTCTTCGCCGTCGCCGCAACAACAGCACCGGAATCTCGCCTCACCGTCGACGTTCACGCGTCGTCGCCGTACAAATCCAGCCGCCGTCTCCGTCGATTTGAGTCCGTCGGTTTCAATTTCTGTAAGTTTCATATCAATTAATGGTTTTTGATTTTCTAGGGTTTGGGTAATGCGAACAATGAGCAGTCCACTGATGGCATGTGGTTGAGATGATGAATGCACAGTAAGAATCATATATTATTTGGTGTGTTCTTGATTTTGGATTGTTAGGAATTTTAATGCACAGCAAAAATCCATCTCCCCCCCTTGCATTGTTCATATTTCGGCCATCTAAGCACCAAAATTCGGATTCTAACATGCTTGTTGATTGGAGTTTAATTCAAAATTAGGGTTAGGAATGTGGAGAAATTAGAATCGGAATTTTGGTGTGTTGAGATGGTGAATGCACATTAATAATCATATATTGGTTGTTGCGTGAGTTATTGAAATAGTTGTTGTTCGGGTTGTTAAATTGTTGATGTGTAGCAATATTACGTATATGCAGTTGTCTTCTTGAATTTCGCTTTTGGTTGCATCACAAATAGAGATGGCCATTTTCTTGTTATCAATTTATGATTGAATAGTTAATGTGTAGCCACTAATGTTGAGGTATTTTACTATGTAGCAAAATTCACGAATTGAAAGATTTGTTTTGGATTGACAATTTGTTACATTTCACTGTTCATGTGGGATTTCTATCGAATTGTTGCTGTGGTGTAATAATCGATATTTAATTAGTGTATATCAAAAAGAATATGTTCGATTTATATAGATTATTAATGTGTATCAAAAAACATTAAGTGAGGACTTGGTTTAGATACACAACTTGAGACTGTTTCGCTATTGGTTTGTGGTGTTGATAAAGAGTTACTGGGGTGTAAAAATTAATGTGTATTTAATTAATAAAGAGTTACTATTGATAAAGAGTTACCATTGATAAAGAGTTGGTTTGGTTCATGACTTTTTATGATGGATGTGATAATACTCTAAAAGCACACAGCTGATTAATTACAATATATAGACCATCAACGTCAGATTCTGTACATGCATAATGGCAACCAATAGTTCAGAATGTATCAAAGGGAACCAGGCTCATAAATGTGAATTCGGAACTAGGCTCATAAATGTGTATCAAAAATTCATGTTTGGTTAATAGAGTTTGAAATTGTGATGCAAAATTCAACAATTAAATATATGTTTTTTAATTATACCGTTCGACCTCTACATTGTTAATATTTGGATGTTGATTTTTTGTCCGACACCGGAATTGTTTCTCAGGTAATGGCAGGTGCATCCGAAAGCGATCCAATGACCCATAATCAAATAAGGGGTAAACAGTTCCGATGTAATTTGCGTAGCTTTTGCGATTTAATGGGAAAAAACCGAAGGAAGTTTCGTCCCTGCCATATTGATGTGATGTCGTCCACTCCGCTTTGGCCTTTCTTTAAGGCATTCGTTGACGGCAATGTCGTGGTCCAACAATGCACCAAAAGTGACCAAGACATCTTTGCGCTGTTGAAGTATTATAATCGGTAAAAATTGTTTATTTTGCATATCGAAACAATTATGTTGCAATGATATTTACTGGTTTACTATAATTTTCTGAACATTTTTCTATTGTTTTGCGTATTGAGCAGATGTAAGAAAGCTTTTGTGTTTGGTGGAAAGAGTATTTCTTTGAGTGCGAGAGATATATCATTATTCTTCGGAATAAAAAATGGGACCAAAGTAGTTGAACATACGTATGCGAAGAAGATTATGAGTCCGTTTGTTCAACGACGTTTTGTTGGAGTGGACCAAGTCTCTACGAGAGTGATATTACAGACGATTGACACGATTATTGATCGGAACGATCACGATGACGTTGAGGATGTCGTAAGGTTGATGTGTTTGTACGCTTTTGTGACTTGTTTTTTCGCAACTACTGGTACAAATATCGGATGGTCGTTTGTTCAAATGGTAGAGGACTTGCATGCAATGTCTGAATATGCATGGGCTGATGCTATTGCGAAGGGGGTAAATGATTCTATCCTTAATAACATTGACAAACCTTATGCGATTCGTGGCTGCATCATTGCTATATTGGTAAGTTGTTTATAGGTGCAATGACAAATGTTGTATATATTCTTGTTTGTTGATTTAATAATTTTTTCTAATTTCTATATGTTATTACTCTTAGTATATGTTTTGCGAGCGTTCAACCTTGTTAGATCCAGACTACAATCACCAAGCTATGCCAGTTGGCGGTGATGTCAGTTGGATCGGCATTCCTCGATTCACCCGTTGGAATTTGTCTTCGTTAAAGAACGTGTTGCATGGGGTGAATGATCTCAATGAAAATCAGGTTAGTGCCAATAGTATATTTGAAATATTATATGTATGTCATTAAATGGCTGTTTGTAATATATATAAGAATTTTACTGCATAGCAAAAGTTACGTGTATTGTGTCATTTATAAGAATGTTACTGTATATTGACTATTAATGGTATTATACCGTTTTCAGATAATCTCTGACGATCTGGTGCCATCATCTATGGAAGAGTTGTATGTATTCGGGGCCCACCCAACGGAAACATCAGCTGGCTTACCTCCCCCCGAGCAACAACCCTCGGACGAGCTCACTGAAATCAAGAAGCAATTGGAGTGTTCGTTGAATCAAAATAGTGAGTTGGTTGCGGAGAATGTCCATCTTCGCTCTGAGCTGAAAAGCCGTGAAGAGTTGATAACATCGTTGATGAAACAGTTAGATGATTTGGCGGAACGGACGACGATCATTGATGCGGAACAAATACGCGAAAAAAAATCCGTTGCCAATTTAGCTTCATCTCCAAGTGTGAAACCTCTTGAACATGCCGAACTACAAACTTCTATGGTAAGGGAGATTAAACGGCAAAAAAGAAAACCCGCAAGAAAGTCAGATTACGTGTATGAGAGGGTTAAAAAGCGAAGTAAAAAGGAGTGTGTTCAGGTAGTGATTGATGTGGATGAGATCCCGTTGATACATCGCATGACTAGAAGGAAACCCGAAAAACTTCCAAACAAAAAAAGAAGCGCGGTGGCCAAATTACTAGACGAAAGTGATTGGGATAAAATAAAATCCATACATGAAACACATGATGATGAGTATGTATTCGTTATATTTACTTCGAATCAATTTGTACTTTTTTCTTAAATTCCCTATTCACTTTATTGATTTAATTTTTTGCTCTTCAGTGACCTAGCATGGATTGGATTGGATGGCTTCCTTGGCGTCCGTTTTGGCGACATTATCGATCTCCTAAAAGGAGAACAATTATCTAGTAGGGTAAGAAAATATACTGGATGTCATGTATTTTAATGAACACATAAACTTGAATTTTTTTTGCCTCGTTCTTTTGTAGGTGATAGATACGTTTGCCGAGATAATACACCATCGCCAAATTGAAATTTTTAATGGCAGTTCAAATGTTGATGCTCCCCACAGAGTGTTTGTTATGCCTAGTCTTTCTTGGGTAACTTCCTTTTTTCCATGGTGTTTGATTATGGTATATTTTGGTGCATTTGTATTTGTAGTCTTTTAATGCATATTAAATTTTGTGCCGATTTTGATGATAGACTTACATTAAAGAGAATAGAGAGGCAATCGTTCGGGAACAAATTGATAAACAATTCAATATAGGTGTCGCTGGGAAGTACGAGACGATAATGTTCCCAATAAACACTCCTGGGAGGAAATCTGCACCGTCGCACTGGACATTACTTGCTTTCGAGATGGAGCATGGGACTTTGAATCACTACAACTCGCTATATAGTCTAAATTCACATGATCCGCATTTGGAGAGCGCCAAACTTATAGTAAAGTTTTAGATATTTTACAAATTAATTGATTATGAGTTTACAATAATAATCTTACAATTTAGTGTTATTATTTGTTTAAACTTAATTGGTGATATCATTGTTTGCAAAATATAGGTGGATTATATTAACAGCTATTTCACTCGGTATGCGACTTCGTCGAGCGCTTCTACACAAGAACGATCGATAACTTTGGAGCCTGTTTATGACACGCCTCAGCAAAGGGTTGATCGGTAAGTGTGGATTTTGATTTGAATTAGGTTTGTAAAAATATGCGATATTTATAATAGAAATTTGTATGGGTTTTTTTTTTGCCAGACCTGACTGCGGAGTAATTGTTACCTATATAATGAGGCAGTTTGTCATTGGGCAACGAGCGAACGTCAAGCGTGAATGCAAAACCAGAATAGCGACGGTGGAAAGGGCGGATCTTATCAAGGACATAATAAATGACAAACATGGGTGTTGGGCTTTTGATTCTTGTTATGCGCAGAGCAGTTGAGCGTGTTGGGTTCGTGTACAATTTTTATTTATTTTTAAAATTATTTTGATTAAATCCCCTACTTGTTTCTACACTTATTTGACGTTTGACTTTTTTAGGATGGATGTGGTTCATGACTAACCTCAATGCGTGTGTGTATCTCTTGTTTCGTAATCAATTACTTGTTTTAGTGTTGAAATGATGGGTGTGATGAACATGCACGTAGCTTATAATTATCGTGAAAGACGTCAACTTGTGATCACAAATGGCTGATTTTTTTTGTCTCCATTTTCAGATTTTTTGTTTCATCTCAATGCGTGTGTATCCCTTATTTTTGATTCAATCACTTTCGTCTAGTAATTGTATATCTGGTTTCGTAATCATGTTCGTGCATGAAATGTCTAAGACGAATAATGTTATCCCTTATTATTGTTTGTTCTATTAAAATTTACTGTGATCTAATTATTCCGGTACAATAATCACTTATCACCGGAAAAATACCGAATCCTCATCGGAAAAATTCATAATTTGAACGGAATTAGCAGAAATTCGTACTTAAATTTCATGTTTGCAAAGCCAGACAAATAAAAATGTAATAATCAGCACAAACAAACATCTTTTGCCCAAAGAAGAATTATTAAATCACCGGAATTAAATATCAAACTACATCAATTTAGACAGAGAAAATGAGAGTTTATCTAAAAATCAAGTGAATACAACATTCTAGTTGAGAATGCTGAAAAAATTTAAAAATTAATTATTATATAAAAGTATCAACTACATCGTTATATACTACATCCGGCACAACCAAGGGGGAACAAGTGACTGGACAACGCCGCTAAGGGGATCGAGAATCAGCCGAACAGCAAAAAAGGAGCAAAGCATCACACTAGGGCTGAAAAACTGCTACTGGCCGAACAACAGGGGAGAATTTTTTTTTTTTTTTTTGGGTAATAATCATTTGATGCATGTTAAGTGATGGTGATCAATTTAATACTAGTGAAAAAGGAAGATTGTTGTGTACAACACAATTATGATGTTAATATGAGTGCCCTAATTTTAGCAACAACAGTGGTTTATGAACTTACTGAATCCTTCGGCTCTACCCTCCTTCAATGTCATGCTCGGGACGGCAAAGGAACTGGTCCACTTGCACCACTCGTTTTCGGCCGCCGATCGTTTCACTACCGGATCTTCGGAATCCGAGCATGATTAAAAATTACTGTGTATTAATTATTCCACTACAATAATATATAACTGTGAAGTAATATTCATCTATTACTCCTTGTTTTTTATTTGCTTAATAAAGCACTGTATCCGCCGAATAAAATCATGTCTTGTAATCATTTAATTTATCTTTATCAAACTATTACGTAATTTGGCACAAAAATAGGTTCAAAACATAAAATTACCATACACAACTATAAAAAATGAAAACCAATTGCTAAAACGATTCTAGTTATGAAAACATCCACACGATTGTTGAATTTTTTAACAATAAATAGCAACTATTGCTCTAAAAAATAATGAAAGTCTAATAAATGATGTCATTTCATATGGGTTCTTTGCATGTTTTCCTATTGTGTCCTTTCCCACCGCAACGACTGCACTTCAATGTTCCTTTCTTGAATTCTCCCTTTGATGGGATCCTTGTTTTCTTCGGTCGTCCCCTAGGTCGTTTGGTAACTGGTGGTAGTATTACAATATCTTCTTGTTTCGTCTCTTTCTTCCCCGCAGTTGGCACAGCAAAAATTCCATCCTCGTAACTTAAACGGTAAAAGGACATGTGGAAGTAATCCTCTACATATGAGTTCAAATCTCCACCGGTCTTTGTAATAGCAGCGCAAGCGTGCGCACACGGTATCCCGTTGTCCCTCCAATCGAAACAAAAACACGTCTGTTTATTTAGGTCCATGAGTACAGAAGGGTCCGATTGAACCTCGAAAACTCCATTCACAGATTCACGCACCACCCATGTTCTGCATTCTTCTAATCTTTTTAGCATTTGTGTCTCGATTATCTCACACAGAATATTGTTCACCCCCGCAGCCATGTTACGTCGTTTTGTCCGTTGTTCCATTAAGTCAAAACGAATTCGATCGACAACTTTGTGAATTGGCAGGTGTCTAGCTTCAGCAATCCATCCATTGAATGACTCAGCGGCGTTAGACGTCAATTCGCCGTATCTTCGCCCTTTGAAGAACGCATTTGTCCAATTCTCTCTAGGCAAATCATCAACCCAATCAGAAATATACTTGGATCCCTCTGTTTTTAAATCTGCCAATCGTGTGTAAAAGTCGAACTCCGTTTTTGCTTTGTAACACTCACGTAACAACCACAACAACCGTTGTTTTACCACTGGTAAACGAGCTCCAATTTTTTCCTTCAAATTCATTGTTAAGTGGTTCAAACAAAATGAATGGTATGCATCTGGGAATACCTTTTTCACAGCTTTTATTAACCCAGCATGTCGATCAGATACGAATGTCATTACTCGTTCCGGTGGTATAACATTAACTAGTTGTTTT
The DNA here is from genome assembly GCA_016647705.1 of Eucommia ulmoides. Lineage (NCBI taxonomy): Eukaryota > Viridiplantae > Streptophyta > Magnoliopsida > Garryales > Eucommiaceae > Eucommia > Eucommia ulmoides. The sequence goes on along the minus strand of CM028325.1, from coordinate 33,410,521 downwards.
AGAAACCATTCCCAATGGACTTCCGTTTCTGAGTCAACGATTCCAAAAGCTAGTGGATATATACCTGTCAGAAAATGACAAAAAGACTAGTTAGTCAATATGAAATATTTAATGTACACCCAATATTATTACTAAATTAACAGTAATAATTATTTTTTACGCTGTATAAAAAGAATATTACACCGTATAGAACAACGAGAAATTGATTAGCACGTCAAAAAAAACTAGGTTTTATACCCCAGCTTACCGTTATTCCCGTCTTTGCCGGTCGCGCCAAGCAACGTGCCTTTATACTTTGCTTTCAGAAACGTTCCGTCGAGAAATAATAGAGGTCGTACATATTTAAACCCGGCTATGCTAGCACCGAAAGAAACAAAAAGTCGGTTAAAACAACCAGTACTCATATCATATTCAATTTCAAAACAAGTCCCCGGGTTTGTCTCCATGCACATTTCTTTGTACCATCTCAACTCGTCGTATCCACTACGATAATCCCCAAAAACATCTTCTCTAGCCTTTTCAACCCCCCACCAAGCATGATGGTAACTTATGTCCAACCCATAGTTATTTTTAAATTCTTTGACGACGTCAATAGGGCGTTTTAGTGGTTGAATCTTTAGCGTGTTTTTAATACAATTCGACACAATTTTGGAATTAATTCTACCATTTTGCCTGGTTCTAACTGCAGCACCACAAGTATGAATATTGTTTATTTTCTTGATGTAAAAAAATCCATTCTTACTATCAATGCTCGCACGTACGAACCATTCACATCCTCGCTCAATCTTATATGCGCAATATGCTACAACACGAGATGGTTCATTCTTATGGTAATCAAATTTGAATCCAATTTCAATGGAATACTTTATCAAACAATCCCTAAAATCATTAGCCCCACCTTTAAAAACTTGCCCTACCTCACGAATTAAATACCTCCAATCAGCAGACATTGTTGTCGACTTATTTGGGCGATACGGTATCAATAGATTTTCATCTTCGTCACTCCCTGTATTTTCGCTGTAGTAATCATTATTAGTTCTAGTTGCATCTCCGATACTCTCTCCAACATGCATCTCGCCTGTTCAAACAATTTTAGATGTACACTCAAACATGAAAGGTTATCGACATAATATTTAGATATGAAACGGTTGCTCAACATTTCGTGTTGTACAATAAAAAAATCAATCAATTGTAACTGTATATTAATATTCAGCCCAATTATAGGTGTATATCGAATATTGAACCAATTATTACTATATAGTAATGTTCAATCCAATTATAACTGTATAGTTATATTTACCGCAATTATAACTGTACATCAATATTCAATCCCTTCTAATTGTATATTAATGTACGGTTATAATTGCGGTAATGTAACCCAATTATAACTGTACATCGATATTCAACCAATTATAACTGTATATAAAATATTCAGTCCACATATAGCTGTATAATAATATTCAACAAAGTAATTATGTGCAAAATCAAGAATTGACCTCCAGTAATATACAACAGTGTATAACTACGAGTGTTGCTATCAATTCCGAAGAACTATTGAAGAACAAATTCTGCAGTGAACTCTTGCATTAGTACTTTCTCTCTCTATAAACACAAGACCCACTACTTTCTCTCTCTATAATTGCACAATTAACACTAAACTTTCTGATCTAATTCCTACGGATTTTCTCTCTCTATAAATGGAAGACCCACTACTTTCTCTCTCTAGATTTGCACAATTAACATTCAACTGATCTAATTCCTACGAGTGTTGCGAAGAACTCAACTTCTGCAGTGAACTCTTGCAAACCGACTTTCTTTCTCTATAATTGCAATACCCACTACTTTATCTCTCTAGAATTACACAATTACAATTAAACTTCCTGATCTAATTCCGTTTGCATGCCGATATGTATCTTTGTTTTATGTTCGGAATTTTTGAAATAAGCAACACCATTTGAAACATGGAAGGTGAATAAAAAATGAAACCTGTAACTAGTGTTTCTGCTGCCGCCGCCACCGAAATCGCTGCCATCGCCGAAGTTGCTGCCGTCGTCGCCGAAGTTTCTCCCGTCACTGAAGTTGCTGTCGTCGCCTCCGATTCGTCGCCGTCGTTACCGCCTGCCGGCGTGGGGATGTGTTTCGCGATTTAGGGCTTTTTCTATCACCGTCCTCACCTTCGCCCTCACCTCTTTTGCGATTTATGGCATGGAATGCGGTAATATCATTTTCAAAATCTTCCATTTTCATAGCTTCAATTGTTTAATTGCTTGGATTTGCCTTATTTAGCTTGATGCCATTTTCCTAAAATACTTAACTAGCAATTGCAGAAGCACAGTCGCGCGTGAGAGGTTTGGATGAATAAATGGGTGTTTCTCAAAATTAAACTAATTGTTTGGGTGTTTAATGTTATGGGCTAAAGTGTTTGGGGCCCATTCAAATATCAATTGTATAATTGGATGTCTAATTAAAAAATCCTATTTTCTAATAGTTTTATCACACGAGTACATAGATTTGTCTAAAAGTTTTTCTAGTAGCCATTTTTCTCTTTTGGGTTTTACGATAAGGTGTGTCCAATCCAGCTTAGGTGCACCTCGACTAATCACCTCATCTGACGATTTTAAAGACGCACTTCTCACATCGGCCTGGTACATTCATGATTAAATTTAGGCAAAAATATCAAATAGTCTATCTAAAAGGTTAAATCTACAACATAATCCCACTATTATTATGCACAACATAGTCTTTCAAAAAACGGAGTTTTGCACATAATAGTCCTAAACATTTTGAAATGATGATTCTACCCTTCCCTTTTCGTTCTTTATCTTCTCATACCACGCCGATCTTCTCATTTCTTAGCCCACAGCCGCGACGACGAGAACCACGAGCGTGTGGGCCACGATGACGACGGCCTTAATCGTTTCGAAACCCTTCTCTCTCTCGCCTCTTCCGCTCTCACGTTTTAGTGGCGTCGTCGTCTCCTTCTTTACCCCCTTCGCCGTTGCCATAGGTTTTTCCGAGGCCTTATTTTGTCTATTTTGTTGCCGATTCAAATCTCGGGCCGATTAGGGCTCGATCTGTTCTTGGTGACATAGTTTGACGAGCATGAATGCTTGGATTGAATGCTTAGATTGATTTACCAATCGATCTGAGTTTGTGAGCTTGATTTGATTTACCAATCGACTTGAGATTGATTTGGTGGTTTGGATGTAATCGAGGTGTTTCTATAGCTCGTCGAAGCAGCATTGGAAGGCGTGAAAAATATACCTGAAATTTTCTCAAGAAGAAAGTTTGATTTGCAAAGAACATCAGCAATTGCGATGGGGTTACTGGCACGAAGTAAATCCCTGATGCAACTGTTCGTGAACGAACGAAGAATTCCATAACAAGCGATAAGGAAGAGCAATCCACAGGCGTCGCTCTCAAAAGCCTCCGACAGACCTCCTTCAGTTTGTAATCGCTTCTACAAATCATATGCTTTGGATTGATTTACCAAAGCAAATGTGTTGGATTACCAAACGATCTGAGATTGATTTGGATGGATTGATTTACAAATCGATGAAAATTTTCTCATGCGTTTCGACGCGATTTTCTGATTCAAATTGTTTTTTCTAAGGTTTGTATTGATTTCGGTGATTTGTTTCGATCAATTTGATCGATTTGAATGGAATTTAGTGTTAATTTTGTTGAATTGATTTGGTTTGTATTGATAAACATCAATGTAGCAGTGATAAATTATTAATTTGAATTAAAAAAAATAGAATGTAACATGATCTCGCGTTATATTCAACACCAGATCGTGTTGAATGTAACACAAATGTAGGATAGAGGAATTATCAATTTAAATGAAAAAATTGGAATGTAACACGATTTGAGATTGTGTTGAATGTAACTCGATATGAGATCGTATTGAATATAACACGACCCTCGTGTTGAATATAACACGAGAGGTAAAATTATCACAAAAAAACAAAAGACTATTTTGTAACATGTTTTTAAAAAATGTGTATTTGATAGTTTTGTCCTTATATGAGAACTTTTTGATAACTACCCCTTAAATTTAATATTTAATTCTTGGAGTATTCCTTAGAAAAATTGAATTTTGATTGACAAGGAAAGTATACACTTTCTTTCCTAACTTTATTGTTAGAAAAATGTGATGCCCACGTGTACAAAACAAGGTAATTTCAATACAGGTTCCATTGCTAATTTCCATATTGAAGATCCAATTTCCATACAACTAAATATTCCCTAAAGTAAAACGTAAATGATGTTTCTAGTAGGTTGCAAGCAGTACGGAACTAACAATGGGGGCTTATTTATTTACATAAAAAAAAAAAAATCAAATTTAATAAAACAGAGTTAACAAAAATAAGCCTTAAAAAAACCAAATTTAATAAAACAGAGTCAACAAAAATAAGCCTTATTGGGTTATAATCTAACTTCACATTAGATGTTTCCGAGAGACTAGGGTAACCTCCTTATGCATACCCCCATTTTCAATGTTTGAGATGAACCCGCCGGAACCAGAAGAAACCCCTTCTCCGGGCATCTTTCACCCCACGCCTGGAAGCTCTCCACGGGAGACCGAAGTTTAAGAAAGCCATCCGCGCTTTTCGCCACCAAATTGTACTCGAATTTCTTATTAAAAGACGTGGTTCCCAGGCACACGACGCTGACCAAGCTCCCCAACCGGTCAACATCTCGATTCAGGACGAAAATTACTGATTCGCCCTTCTCCTGGAGAAACTGGTAGTTTTGATCCACTGCGAGCGTGACGGAGAAGAGGCTACCGAAAGAGAACTGCTTGGTGGATGCACTGTGGTGTGCGGCGAAGTGAGGGTACAAGTGCTTGGAGGAGCCAATGAAGTTACAGGCGGGGAACGGGCAGCAACACGGGGAGTAGGTGCACATCTCCACATGGGAACGTTTCTTGCTGTAGGGGATTGTCAGGGTGCAGCCGCGCTTGAGGTTTGGGCACGGGGTGGCTAACGACCCGAGAATCATCTCCACGCCGCGGCAACGGTTATAGCCGATGGGCCGACGGCAAAAGGCACACTTGTTCCCGATTTTGACGCAGCATGAAGAGCAGGTTATATGCCCGTTGTCACACTAATGCAAAACAGCAGATATTAGTATTAATGCTAAGTGTGTTCTTTGTTTCTGTTCCCAAAAAACTGGGAACACAAACATAAATATGTGCTTGGGGGGGAGGGGGGGTTCTCTTCCTTGAATTTTCAAACAAATTTTATGGAACAAAATGGAATAGTTATCCCCAGATTTCCGATTCTGTTCCATGTTTTCGAGGAACCCAAAAAAAAGAACAAAAATAAAAAAATGGGAGTTGAAACACGCAAAATAAGCAATGCTAGAAACCAGATTATACTAGTTTTCTGCAACATGGGATGAGATTTCTTAAGTATAAGGCTGTTTGGATCTTCATAGAACATAATCATCATTCCCTCCTTGTTTATCAAAAACTAATGATGCACCGTTACATGTAAGCTAATTAAAATCATTTCAACTTCAATGATGCAAAACATAGCATCAAAATCGTTGTGATCGTAATTATTTTATACTAATTTCAGATGATCCAAACAGCATAGATAGGGAATTATCGGCGAGGAAAAAAATACCTGAAAAACGGGAATGGTCAGGTGTTCGAGACAGATAGGGCAATCGAACACCTCCGGATCGTCTACGATCAAATAGACGGATCCGGATCCGGATCCACTGTATTCAGCCAAATCACAATTCTTCTCCGCGATGCCCTCGCCGCCGTCTCTCGATACCTGCGTCTCGACCGTGCTTCTCCGATCTTCGCCCTGATTTCTCCCGTTCTCCTCCTCTTCCCCCCGCTCGTACTCGTATCCATATTCTCCTCCTTCATCGTCAGATGATAAATCTTCTACCTCATGTATGATCCGCCGCCTCTTGTATAGCGCTGCTTGTTGAATGCTTTGCATGATCCGCCGCCTCTTGGAACTGAGACTGCTGGGTCCTTGGTTGTCGTCTTCTCCGCCCAGTGAAAACCTCACAATCTTCTACCACTTGTTACTCGTAAGAAGTGGCAGCGAAGCGAATATGAGTTATCCTAGTTTTCATAAAGGGCGAATCAGCTTTTACCCCTTGTGTTACTCCGTTTGGCTCGTTCCAGTTCACTCACACAAAAATATTTCTTGATTAATAAACTAATATTTTTTAATTAATTTATATTAGAATTGGACTTTCATGATCAAAGAATTCCAAAATTCACATTTGACCCTTAAATTTTAGATAAAAAATAAATTATCCCAATTAAAAATTTTAAAAGGTATAAATATAATTTATCAATAATTAACAAAGAACTTAATTGAAGGGCCATTTTGAAACGAAAATAAAATGTCAGATACCAAATGTGTCTATTTTCAAATAATACTTGAACTATTTAGCAAAATATAAAATTGTGAAAATAATTAAATAAATATGTAACAACAAAAATAAATATAGATATTTAGTTTAAGTAATTTTATTATAATTAGGGTTTTTAAGAACATTCTATTAGGAAAAAATTATTGATGTTTTTCTATCTATATTCCTATAAAAAATTTCCTATTCAATGTTCTATACATATTACATTCAATTTTTTTGTGAGTGACTTTTACAATTTCATATAAATATAATTGAACTCAAATTACCATTCATAATTTTATATATTAAAGGTATTAAATATTTATTTTTTACTATATTATACTCAAAATATAATTAATGTGACACATTTAACCATACCATGTATGTGTGTGTAGTTTATTGATTATAATTAGTTAAATCACTAACATCGATTATTTCAAATTCAAAAAATATACAAGAAATATGAAGGAGAAATTAGGAGTTTGATGAATTTAGATGACTTAACTAAACTCTACGAAACTCTACGGGACTCCACTACTTTTATTTATTAAGTATAAAAATAAATGTTGAAAAATTGGAGGATAATATGAAGGAGAAATTAGGAGTTTGATGAATTTAGATGACTCAACTAAACTCTACGAAACTCTACGGAACTCCACTACTTTTATTTATTAAGTATAAAAATAAATGTTGAAAAATTGGAGGATAATTTTCAGTCGATTTAGAATAAAATTTATGCTAATTTTATACTTTTGAAAGTTATATACAGATTTTATTTTTACTTTTATTGGTTTGGCAAGAATTAATATAATTAAATTCAATATTTTTTAAGCATAACACACACACACAAAAATAAAAAATAAAAAAATAGCGCTACCTAATTGTCATTAAAATTCATATTGCTCTACTGCTATTATACTTATGATTTATTTGGTCATCTTTGATGAAATATTTTTAAAGGGCGGTTACCAGACAGTAATATATGTATCAATATAGACAAGTTTTTTTTTTTTTTTACAATAATTTTATACACAAAGTAGATTTATAAATTGCACTTAAAATTTTTAAAAACTTTGTCTACCCATTTTTGTATTGTATGCTTAAAAGTAATACTATTTTGGTAAAAAACAAAAAAATAAAAAAACACTCAAACTATTTAATAAAAATATAAAATATGAAAAAGAAATTAAAAAAAAGAGAAATACCAAATAAGCCTAAAATCACTTTCCTTTTACCAATAAATGTCAATTAGTTTATAATAATCCAAAAACTCTCATCCTAATCATTTCATGAACCAATTAATCACAAATTTGAAAAACTCCCAATGTCATATTACTATTTTACCCCTGATGCATTTTAACCCTAATTTCTCTTCTCTGCCCGTACTCTTGCCATTCTTTCTCTCACTTGCCGTTCAAATGTTGTTGTTCGTGCCGATCGATATCATCGTCCGTCTCCATTTACTTGTCCCCTAATTCATCGTCGTTTTTCGCCGCCATTCTCTTCTTTGCCTCGCCGTTCAACCGTCGCCGCCATTGCCGATTGGTATCGTCGTCCGTCGCCGATTGTTTGTCCCCTAATTCATCGTCGTCCATCGCCGCCATCTCCGTCGTTGCCTTTGCCGATCGATATCGTCATCTCCCTCCTCAATTAGACCTGATCGGTTGTTAGATTTGATGTTTTCACAGGTCGTCGAATCATTTTTGCAGATTGAGGTTGATGTCTTTTGTTGATTTCTGTTTCTAATTTCTATTTATTGCTTATTATTGTTCCAGATTTTTGGTTTAGGGTTTCAAATTTCTGTTTATTGCTTAGCATTGTTCTAGATTTTTTATTTTAGGGTCCCCTCGTTCTCAGATTTTTGGTTTAGGGTTCCCTCATCGAACATCTTATTCCTCATGTTGATTGACGATTACAATAGATCATTGTTTATTTAGATTTAACAATTTTCCTGAAAATCTTGAATGCTTGCTTAGATTTATTAGACAATATTACATTCAACTCGCATGTGTTACATTCAACACACGAATTTACAACAGTTGCGATTTGGTTTAGGGTATTATTTGTTTCTGTTTATTTGTTCGCAGATTTGAAGTAAAAGGTGAGGTATCTATTGTTTCTCAAATTTGGATTGTAATTTTTATTTTAACTTTTAAAGTTTTTTACATTCAATAGCATTCTAAAAACTGATTTTGAGAATAGTAGACAATGTTACATTTAACATGCATACTGTTTTTTAATATTTGGCAAATTAGTTTAATCAGATTACATTCAATAGTATTTTAAAAACTGAATTTGAGAACAGTAGACAATATTACATTCAACACGCATATTGTTTTTGAATATTTGGTAAGGTTAGATAGTATTTATTATATTCAACATGTATATTGTTTGTGAGCATTGACATTTTCCTATTTGTTCTCAGTTGATTTTATCAAATTTGAGCATGATAAGAAATTATCCCCCTATGTTTGGATTGAATGTTACATTCAACAAGCACAGTTGTTTAATTCAGACAATGTTTTGGATTGATTAGAAGTTTAGTTCTAATCAATCCAAGTTATGATGTTTGGATTTATCAATTTTTGAACATGATGAGAATTTAAATTTGGTTAGTTTAATTCAATTAAAGTGTTTGGATTGATCGTGAACATTAATTCATGTGGAATTTGGTTGAGTTTAGTTTGATTAAAGTTTTTGGATTTGATGAGAAGTTATCTCCTATGTTTGGATTGATGAGAAATTATCTCCTATATTTTAGTTCAGACAATGTTACATTCAACACGCACGATTGATAATATTTCGAAACAATTGGGTTCAATTAGATTACGTTCAACAAGCAGTATAAAAACTGATTTTTTAGAATATTAGACAATTTTATATGCAACATGCACTCTAAAATTTGAATTTTGGTAATATTATAAATTGTTACATTTACACACACACTGAAAGAGGCGACGCAAAGGAGAAAATCAGATGCATCGCAATATTGAATAACAAAATAAAATTGATTGTCATCTTGGGTGTTACATTCAACATTTATTTATTTATTTTGGATGTTACATGTAACATCCACGCATGCGTGTTAATATAACATTGTCTAATAAATCGTAACCGTTGTAAATTCGTATATGTTGAATGTAACATTCATGTGAGAGTTAACCTTACTCTCTCTCTTCCAAGCTCCCACTCTATATTCCATCCTCCCAATCGCAGCCAACACATATCTCTCGCCATTCAACCCTCCACCGAACTCCTATCTCGCCGTCGAAAGAGAGTCCAACGTTCTCTCTGTCAGCTTTGTCCATCTCATTCATCGTCGTCCGTCGACTTCATCTCCGTCGTTGTCTGGTTGATTCATTTGATTCGTTTTTGCATGTGTTGCGGATTTGAAGTTTGGGTAATCATATTAATCGGTCCATTTTTTATTGTTTTGGAGTTTGTGTTGATCGATTTCGTATTTGTTGCGGTTCTTCAATTGCATCTTCAATGAATCGTTTGTGGTTTGATCGTTTTTAGTTATGAGCTTATTGAATTTAGGGCTTTATGAGTTAGCTGTTGATGGTAGTTGTTTGACTTTGTGTTCTAGTGTGTTTTCTATATCGATATATGCAATTTAGTAGGTTAGTTGGGTCTGTTGTGGTGTAGCTTGATTTTCAGTGGTCAATTTTAACGATTTTCTTGAATATTTGCTTAGATGTGATCTTAAATAGTTCGGATCTAGTTTAGATTTGATTGTAATATTAGATAAAAAAAAAATACAATTGACTGTTCACTTGGATGTTACATTCAACATTGCCCTGGATGTTACATGTAACATCCAAACATAATACCATTCAAACATCCAAAAGATATGATTAGCACATCTAAAAAAATGATATTTTACATTCAACATTGCCTTAAATGTTACATGTAACATCCACACATAATACAATTCATACGTCCAAAAAATAATAATTTTATGACATCGTGAACTACGGAAAAAGAATATGCGTGTTGAACGATACATCTGATTTACCCCTTTTTATGCCGCCTCTTTAAATGTGTGAGTTGAATGTAACACTGTCTAATATTGTCAAAATTCAAATTTTAATGTGCGTGTTGAATGTAACACTATATAATCTTATCAAATTCAAAAATAATATGCGTATTGAATGTAACATTGTCTAATAAATCGCAGTCGTTGTAAATCCGTGTGTGTTGAATGTAACATCATCTAACTGCTGATAATCAAACAACATGCGTGTTAAATGTAATATTGTCTAATAAATCATAGCCGTTGCAAATTTGTATGTGTTGAATGTAACATTCAAATATCATATCTAAGCAAACATTCAAGAATTTCAAGATATCAACAAGGAGTGATGTTTGCAAATCTATCAATAATTGAATCGATGAAGCCAACGGATCACAATCGTACAGGCGAGATTCGAAGAAGAAAACGATGAGATCTGAGGTGTCTCTTTTCTTATCAATCAGGAAAACAATAATCTTGAACCACTTCGATCGGTGATAGGTGTCTCTACAGTCTGAAGGTTCCTAGGAGGGATGATGTCGACGTTCGGAAGCTCCAGACTCGAAGGGGCAACGAAATCGCGGCGGTTCATGTCAAGCACCTGAAGGTGACGACGACCTTGCTCTACTCTCACGGTAATGCCGCCGATTTGGGCTAGATGTTTGAGCTATCCGTCGAATTAAGCCTTCGTCTTCAAATCAATCTCATGTGGTAATGTTTTCTTGTAATCCCTAAGCTTTAATTACTTCATAATCAGCTTGAATTTCATGGGTGTTCATCTAATTGAGAATTTGTTGAACATAAAAGGAAAATCAGATAATTGAGTTGTGAAAGAAATCAGATAATTGACAGTATAACTAACCTAGTTCTACCTGCAAAATGCAATTGAAGCATGATTCAATCTTTAATTTCAGCTTTGTTTTCTCAAGAACAGTTCATAGGCAACCATTTTGATACTGATTGCTGTTGATTGATGCCCACAGAACCAATAGAAACGAAGATTTGTGATTTTTGAATTTTGATCTAGAATTTCGATTTCGTTAGGCAGTGCTTGGTTGTAAGAACATGTACCAAGAGGGATGATGTCAACGTATCGATGAATCGACGGGTGTCTCTACATTCTGGAGCTATTCGTCGAATTAAACCCTAAGGTGGCGTTTGGTACGCGGGATTCAAGATGGGATTGGAATTACCATTGGAATGGTCATTCAATTCCTATGTTTGGTTAGTGGGATTGATTTTCATTCTCATTCCCAACTAATAACTAATCCCACAATTCTTGGGATTAGTCAAATCCAAATGAAATGAGGTATTTGGTAATCCCGAAATTACCTAATTCCAAATGAAATGAAGTATTAGGTAAAAACAATGACTTATACTTGTGTTTCCATATTTTTCACAATAGGAAATAAAATTCTGAGAACAAAAACAAAAATATGGTTATGTTGCTTTTATATTTCTATTCCCAGAAAACATGGAACGGAAACAAAAATATGGGAACGAAATCTAGGAATAAAAACAAAAACATAAATTTGGGAACAAAAATAGAAATCTGGGAACAAAACAAAAATAGAAATATGAGAACAAGAATAAAAACAGAAATCTGGGAACAAAAACAGAAATCGGGAACAAAAACAGAAATATGAGAACAAAAACAAAAATCGAAATATGGGAACAAAAACTAGGAACAAAAACAAAAACAGAAATCTGGGAACAAAACAAAAACAGAAATCTAGGAACAAAACAAAAACAGAAATATGGGAACAAAAACAGAAATATGGGAACAAAAACAGAAATATGTTCCCAGATTTTGGTTTTTGTTTTTGTTCCCATATTTCTGTTTTTGTTCTCATATTTTTTTTTTCCCGATTTCTGTTTTTGTTCCCAGATTTCTATTTTTGTTCCCATATTTCAGTTTCAGTTTTGTTCCCATATTTCTGTTTTTGTTTTGTTCCCAAATTTCTATTTTTGTTTTTGTTCCCAGATTTTGTTCCCATATTTATGTTTTTATCAGTCATTTTAATATTATATTTAATGTATTTTGTAACCAAACGTAGGAATAATAATGACCATTTCAATACCATATTTAATCCCATTTGTCACCAAACATAGGAATGACAATAGTCATTCCATTCCAGTACCAAATTCATTCTAATACCACACTCATTACATTCTATTCCATTCAATTCCAGCATACCAAACGTAGCGTAAATGTTCAAATCCATAAATATGAACTACAAGCGGTTGTATCGAAGGTGAAGGGAGCTAGAACCCTAAATGTTCAGATCTAAAAACCCTAAATGTTCAGATGCGAACGGCAAAGGCAAAATGGCGACGGCGAACTGCGATGGCAACGATGAAGACGACGGCGAATGCGAACAACGATGGCGATTGCAAAGTCGTACGGCGATGGGGATGGTGAACAACGACCGATTTTAGTTCCTTCGCAGCTGTGAAAATGAATATGAAATTAGGCGGCTGTGAAAATTAGATAAGGGGTATTTTGGTCAAAAAAATAAAAATGAGTTGTTGTTGCAAAAAAAAAAAAAAAAAACAATTAGGTTTGATTGGTTCATGAAAAAACAAAAAGGGACCTCCTGGTGTGTCCCTTAAAAAAAATATATATGACCACAAACATAAGTATGGATATTTAATTTAAGAATTTTTAAAGTAGTTTTAAAACACATGTTGAAAATAATAAATTGTATTTTTCACTCTATTTAGAACAAAATTTATCATAATTTGATACTTTTATAGTCATAGATTTTATTTTTGTTCTTTCATAATAGTTATAGATTTTATTTTTCCATTTTCGTAATAGTTATAGATTTTAATTTTTATACTTTCATACAGATGGTGAGATTATTAGCATAAATCATTTATTTTCTTAATTAAAACATATAAAATAAATCAACAATGTTGTCTAACTATGATTGAAATTGATGTGATCTACTACTATTATATGACTTATTTGGTTATTTTTGTTGTGACATTTTAATTATTTCGTTTACTGAAAATTACGATTTCAATACTTTGTTACTAAATTTATTTCACGACAATTTTTTTTTTAATCATAACACATAAAAAAAAAGAAAAGAAAAAAAAAAAGAACAATATATACAAGAGCATACGTCGTAAACAACTTCAAAATCGTTGTCCTTGTCTATGGAAGTATCATTCATCTTTTGATCATGTCATGAGCACATGCTTATTATTCGTATAGGGATGTAAATCGGTCATTCGGATCGGAGTTGGAGGATTTCAATCAGCCAACTAGAAAAAAAAATTAGGCAACTCCCCCGACTGAAGTCAACCACGTGGCCTCATTACCCCGATCTAATTCGGAGTTAGTCTGGTCGGTCGGGTGTCGGGTAACAAGAACAAAAACAACAAAAATAAAATACTAAAAATTTGTATATCTAAAAAATTTGTAGATTTGAGACGGAGATGGAGAAACAATCAAGAAACATATTAAAGAATTAAAAAAAAAAACTTACAGATCATTAGATTGCAGCAGAAGACGGAGAATGAGAAGAGGTCATCGACGCCAACGAACAACAATGTCGTAAGACAATAAACAACAATGTCGTAGGAATCATGGATGACGAGATTATTAGGGTTTGATAGACGCAGGAATAGTAGACGATGGGATTATTAGACAACGCAAGAATCATCATCACAAGAATCATCGACACAAATAATTGAGAAATCATCTATGAGTGTTTGATCGATGACGACTCTGGTATTGAGAAAAAAAATATAGATGAGGAAAAGAGTGGCAATAGGGTTGGAATTTGGAAATGGAATTAAATTGATCTGATTAGATTTATATTTATATATGGGGTCTTTTCGTAATATGTCATATTTTATGAGGGTATTTGGGGGGGGGGGGTGTATATATTATTAGTGTTTCAGTTCGGGCAGCTCCGGGTGCATTAGGTATGGGTGGATGGGCACCCAAGCCAAAGTGTTTTGGGGTTCAAATGGGACGGGTTTGGGTGGAAGAAAAAAACCTACTCATAACCGACTGATCTGCTATCAGGTCGAGCGGGCCAAGTTTTTTAGTAACACTTATGCCCCTAATTAGTAAATATGATAAATTCCACTTGCATTGTCGTTATGTTTTTTTTTCCTTATCGTCATTTAATCTAGAACATAATGTTTTTATTAAACATAATTTCAATTTTTTAACTAACTATAACCTTGTCATTTCTTTACATGAAGTGACTTCCATTAATTGTTTTAATCAAGGTTCAACATTTAACATTATAAGAAATTAGAAATTTTTATATACCATATTTCTTCATTGATTTAAAAAAAAAATAATAATAATATACATATTTCCAATATGATTTTTAATGAACAAATAATATAAAAGGTTACAATATATCAAATAAAAGAGATAGCAAGCACATGTCTCGCACGTGCTCTCTACCTAGTTTATCTGTGAAGCAAACTTTGGGTTGCTATTCATTTGTATATGTAGAATTACATAATTGCCGTCAAATTTTTTGAAAACTAAAGATCCATTCACCTAGAATTTATTTTATTTTATTTTATTTTTTTAACTATTAACTATTATTTATAAGGATTTATACCAATGACCTCCCATGTCCTTTTGCATTAATCCAGATATCTCCCATGTCTTTTTACAAATACCAATCACCTCCTATAGTTTATAATTTAAACCACTTACCTTCCCTATTAGTGAATAATTGCTAACACAATATTGTTAGTGACTAAAATACCCTTAAAATAATTTGACTTCAATAAAATAACATAAATGCCTTTTCTTAATTTAATTTATTGGACAAATATACCCCTTATTTCTCTTCTTCCTTATCCTCCCTGCATTTTTCTATTTTCTTTTACAGCCACCTCACCATGGCAGTCATCGAACACATCATCTTCTTCACCGAATGCAGTCACCTCATCATGGTATCAACCACCTCCACTCATCACTTTAGAGAGAGAATAGAGAGAAAAAGATTTTAAAGAGAGAGAAATAGAGATTTAAAGAGAGAGTGAAGAGAGAGGTCGTCGGAGGGTGGGGAGCCAATTGATGAAGATTTTTGGATCACAGGTTCGAGTATTTACTGGGAGTTTCAACTAGAAAATGGTGGGTTCATGCTCCGACGGCGTCAAGCGGGAACGCGAGGACCTGCTCAACGCTGGCGGTGGTAGGTCCGCCAAGATCTTCACCGGCAAAGAGATAAAGAGAGCCACCAACAATTTTTCCTGCAAAGTTTAAAAAGGGGGTCCTTGACGATAGCACAACTGTCGCCGTCAAGTGCGCGAAGCTCGACAACACTAACGACATGTTTGGTTGGACGGAATGGAATGCGGGTGGAATGGAATGGAAGAAATAATGGAATGAGAGAAGGAATGGAATGAAATTGTGAATGAAATCACTATTCTATTCTCTTGTCTGGTTGGTATGAAATGAAAGAAAGAATGGAATAGTGAAATATAGTAAAATTTCTATTTTGCCCCTATAAAATTATTATTCCATTCTTTTCTTGGTTGGTTATAATAAAATTTTATTATATTTCACTACTCTATTACTTTCCTCATTTTATTATATTTCACTATTCAACTCAATTTTAAGTTTTTGTTCTCTAATTTCTATTTTTGTTCTCAATTTTCAGTTTCTATTCTTTAATTTCTGTTTTTGTTCTCAATTTTCAGTTTCCTTTTTCAATTTTTCGTTCTCTAATTTTCTATTTTTTTGTTCTCAATTTTTTGTTTTTGTTCTCAATTTTTTATTTTTATTCTCAATTTTCTATTATCTAATTTTATGTTTTTGTTCTCAATTTTCTATTTTTGTTCTCAATTTTCTGTTTCTATTATCTAATTTTATGTTTTTGTTCTCAATTTTCAGTTTTCGTTCTCTAATTTTATATTTTTGTTCTCAATTTTCAGTTTATGTTCTCAATTTTCTGTTCTCTAATTTTATATTTTTATTCTCAATTTTTAGTTTATGTTCTCAATTTCCTGTTATCTAATTTTCTATTTTTATTCTCAATTTTCGGTTTATGTTCTCAATTTTCTGTTTCTATTCTCAGTTTTAAGTTTCTGTTCTCAATTTTCCAGTTCTGTTCTCAATTTTCTATTTCTATTCTCAACTTTCTGTTCTCTAATTTCAATTTATGTTTTCTAATTTCTATTTTTGTTCTCAATTTTCAAGGGTTTAATTATAAGGGCTATCATGTAATTTAAGATATTGATTCCATTGGGTTAGAATCTCATTCCACCTCATTTCAAATGGAATCACATTCCATCGAATTTCATTCAAATGGAATCACAAAAGTGATTCCATTGGAAAACCAAACAACGGAATAAGAATCGAGGGCGGAATGCGATTCCATTCCACCCTCGATTCCATCTAACCAAACATGCCGTAAGGGCACCGATCAAGTTCTCAACGAGGTATGGATTCTCCGCCAAGTCAACCACAGGACCCTCGTCCGTCTCCTCAGCTGCTACGTCGAATTGGAACAACCCCTTATGGTCTACGAGTACATCCCCAATGGAATCCTCTTCGACCATCTTTACGGCCACCACAGGGGATCCCTTAACTGGAACCACCGACTAGGAATCGCCCACGCCACTGCCGAGGGACTGGCCTACCTCTATTTCTTCGTCGATCAGCCGATCTACCATCAGGAGGTGAAATCCAACAACATATTGATCGATTTGAAGATGAACACAAAGGTTTCCGATTTCAGGTTGTTCCGATTGGCTCTCAGTCTTTGCCGCTCCAATGACGAACCGCTAGAGAGAGAAATATAGGGAGAGAGAGAGAAACAGGGGATGGCAAAAAAAATTGAAAGTAAAAATATATTTTGCATCTCACAACTTTGGATGAATTTTAAATAAATCCTATAGAATTTATTAGAGTAAAATGACTAAATTACTTTTAATTTCTAAGTGGAAGGACAAAGTTGTCCCTAATTTTAACCATTACAATTAGTGGTAAAATTGTGTCATTCACTTTGAAATTAAGGGTAATTTAGTTATTTTGTTCTAATTAATTCACTGGGATCTATTTGTAAAAATTTTCAAAACTAAAAGGGTCAAAATGTATGTTTTATAACCCATTTCTGTTTTTGTTTTCCACATGTTCTGTAGCACTCCGGCGAATTGATCGGCCACCACCTCCGACCATCAACACATGGCCACTACCTTCGGCCATGAACACATGGACACCACACTTCTGTCCACTACCAACACATGACCACCACCACCAACACACGACCACCACCTCTAACAACCAAAAATAGTTTGACACATCCACTCCGATTATGTACCTCAATGGACTTAGCGGTTCCACCTCGATCACTTTCCTTAATTGTATTACATAATATACGCAAACTGAATCAGAAGTGGATCGTGTCGGAGACACGCAACATCACTCCATCCCTCCTAGATCCGTCGCGGCGGCAACAGATCTGGGAGGGAGGGACCTTCAATCTCGATGATCCTCTGATGATCCTCCAATCAATCAATGTTCCTCCGACAATCCTCCGACAACCCCGATGATGTTTCCACTCTTCGACGACGACGACCAAACCAAGCATTCTCTGATGATCTTCAACGCCTCTGGCAGTCTCTTCCTCACACACACACACACACACACACACTCATGCAACGAATGGATGAAATGAAAAGGGTAAAGAGTTGTGCACCATCGTGAGAGAAGAAAAATCAGGAGGGTAAATTAGTAATTTTGTTTAGAACCTTTTTAATTGTATAATAAGATGGGGGTATTTACGTTTTTTAACCTTAAAAATGGGTTAAAGGGGGTGATTGGTATTTGCAAAAGAACAAGGGAATTATCTGGTTTAGTGCAAAAAATAGGAGAGGTAAATAACATATACCATTTATTTATAATTATTCCACACCTATTAGCTTTTATAAAAAGTCAAACTTCTTTTTCTTATTCATCTGTATAAGAAAAATTATAAATTTATTCTTATAAAATACACAATAGCCCTTTGAATTGTATAAAAACAGTCTATATTAAGAAAATTGAAGGGTATGTATGTCATTTTCCATTAATTAATAGATTTTAGTTGACTTTTACCCGTTGACTGTTAAAGTTAACAACAAACTTAATTGTTGCACTTAAATCTTAAACACATGGGTTGAAGTGGTGATAAAAATATCATAGAGAGTACAAAGTACAATTATGTCTAACCACAAGGGTGCCGGGTGTAATTAACCCTAAAAAATCAAACTTGGATTATAAAATTCACAAATTTTAGATTTTAACAAATCAAATAGTGGAGTGAAGAATTATTGTTATGAGATGGGTTATGATGGTGTTAATAGATGTGTTTAATTAGTGCATTGGTAATTGGGTTTGTGAGAGAGACAACGGGTTAGGGATTGAGAGAGAAAGTGAACTTGGGTTTTAATAGAGGAGATTTTCATAGTTAAAAATTGAAATATAAAGGAAAATTTTGGGATTTTTTTTTTGAATGAATTGAGAGAGATCCACGTACAATGATACATTTTTTCCTTAAATATTTTCTTAAAATATTAAAGAAAAATTTACTTGAAAATATATATATTTAGAAGATAGATGTTGAGCTATTTTATTACATAGATATATGAGTAATATAAATATATCTTTTGAAAAAAATTATACACAGAGTAAATTTTCAAATTACATTTAATCAATTAAAGGGTTAATTATTCTTTGTCTCCGTGTGGTTAGGCCTAATTGTAATTTGCCCTTGTGCTATTTCGGTCAGCACTTTGTCCCTCTATGCTGGTGGATTAAAGTGGAATGGTTAAAATTTAACAAAATTAGGCGTAATTGTGTCATTTTGCTTTGAAATTAATGGTAATTTTGTTATTTTGTTGTAAATAACTCAAGAGGTTCTATTTACAAATGTTTTCAAAATTAAAAGGGTCAAAATGTATTTTTTATAACCCGCAATATCTCCCAAGTCCCAACCCTTTTCCCTCTTGTTCAACGAACCCTTCCCCATCTTTGCCGCCACCGTCACCCACAACCGTGAAGCTCTCTCCAGTAACAAATTCTCCGGCGAATTTTTTCAGCCAAATTTTCCAGTCGCGGTTCAATTTTTGTTCGTGGTTTCTCATCTTCTCTCTCTCTCTCTCTCCATCTATCTTCTTCTCTCTTTATATATAGTATATACATATATACACGAGATATACACGAACACACACACACACACACATATATATGAATGTGTTCGGATTTGTAGATTAGCTATGGATCTACAGATCCGAGTACAGATCTAACATATCTACGTTGGATCTGTTAGATACGAGCATATATATAGAAATAGAAGGACGGAGAAGTTGAGTTTTGCAGAACAATGTGCATTAGATCGGCGCTGGTGGTCGTTCGTCGTAAGAGTAGTGGTGGTGGTGGTTGGCTAGTTAGTTCGGCTGTGAAGGAAGGTTGATGATTTGTAGAGGATTGTAGATGACAACGGAGGGGTAATAACTTGCAGAGGATGACAATGATGAATGTCGGAGACTTGGGTTCGTAGAATCAGATCTATGGTAGTTTAATTAGATTATAATTATTTTTACTAATCTGAGCAAATTATAATCAGATCTATGGTGGTTGAATTATCTTGCACTGAATTTTTCTTAGAATATCTTATTATGTTTCAACCGTCCAGATCTGATGTTCTTTGATTCTCTGTTGCCATTTACCATTTTCCCTTATTTTAAATTGACTTCTTGGAATGCTTATCAAAAGTCCCAAGAGTTTTGTTCTTTTTTTTTTTTTTACTGTTGAATTGATATTCCTCCACATGTGCTATTTTTATTTGTTGAGAATTGTCAGAAGGTAAATAGGTGGTGGTAAAGAGCCTTAAGTCCGGCAACGGGCAATGGGAAATGGAGTTTCCGATGGAGGTGGAGATTGCGTTGGGGGTGTAGAAGGTGGGTGGGTGGGTTGGGGAGTGGAACGGAAGGGGAGCAGAACAGAGAAGAGAGAGAGAGGGGATAGAGAGAAAAAGAAGGGTCGCCATCGCCGGTAAGTTAAGGGTCGCCAGAACTAGGTGGGGGTTAGGAGTAGGAGAAACTGAACATGGGGAGTGGAAGAGCTGAACGGAGTGGGGAATGGAAGAAACGGAAAGACATGTTGACCCTTAAAGTTTTGGAAACATTTTTAGATAGGTCCTATTGAATTTACTAAATTAATAGAATGTGATTTATTTAATTTGAAGGATATAAATGTTATTGGTGTCAAAAATTGGTTAACACATTCAGTTGGTCCACCCAGAGGACGTGTAGATATTCCTTGCTCAGGTGGAGGTGGAGAAGTTTTAGTCCTTTTGAGTCAAATAGTTAGAAATGTCCAGAGGTCCAAGGTCGTTATCCTTCCAATCCGAGCTAAACTTCAAACTTGTACTAACACAAGGACCCCCCCTCCTCAGGCTTGGCTCGGTAAAGTCCCTTCGGCGTGAGAATACGCGCTCGATAGAAAAATGATGATATGCTTCAAATTAGGGATTGAGCATTACCTTTGGGTATTGAAATGCTCCGTTATTTATAGAAATGGAGCGTACACAATGATGGGCTTGGTCTTTTTAGCCCATTAGGAGAGTCATTTGCCTTTGAAGAGGTTTGTCCGGCGAACTCTGGTCGGCCACCTTTGGTTGGCAAGCCCTGGTTTGTCCTTCTTGGCTCTTATATGTTTGTTTCTGGTCGGTGAATTCCCAAGTGCTAAACGTTTTTTTCCTTTGCTTGTTTGCATGATTGCCTCCCAAAATAAGATGAGTCTCTCACATCAGCTTAGATGAATGAGGGCGGGAGTCCTTCAAGTTCGCCTTAGGTATCAAACTCGGTCCCTGCTTTAGTGAACTGAGCTTGAGAAATCCTCAATAGGCCTATTCCTGAGCTCGACAAGGGCTTTGAGCTCGGCACGGCCTCTGAGCTCGTTACGACCCTTTTGAGTTTTGATTTTCGTTTAGATGGGCCTTTAGGAGAGGATCACCCTTTCCTTTTGTATCGCCAGGTCTTGTTTGGTTCCCGATTTCAGTGAGCCTCAGCCTGGCTCAGCCGACCAACTTCTTATCCCATGGTTTTGTTGTATGAGCTTTGACCGGCCTCAGAACTCGACAGTGTTGAGCTCTAACCGGCTAATTCCAACCACTTGGAGGTTTTTAGAATTCATTTTTGTTCTTCTTAGGCATATTCTTAGAGATTCCCCCATGCGTTGGTACTGCACAAAGAGTGTCCAGCTAGGAAAGGGGTCCTAAGCTCGGTACGGGCAATCAGCCTTGGTTGGTAAGATTGTGCTCAGGTTAGCACCTGAGTTTTACATTCTTTTTTTCTCGGTCTGATACTACCTAGCCTGATTCAACCTCGATAAAAGAGTTCAGGGCTACGATGTCTGAGAGGTCCTCACATGCGATGAACTCTCTCTCAAATCTATCAACGTCGTCGCCAAGGTTCTCGCTGAGCTCCTACTAGAGTGTGAGGATGTGAGTCATGGTCTTTGGCCTTCAGCGAGAGCGGTTAAACCGTTTAAGAAAGAGTTTCTCGAGCTCGCCGAAGATGGATATGGAGGCTGGTCTCAAACCTTGGAACCAGGACCTCGCCACCCCTAAAAGGTGAGTAAGAAAGACTTGCACCTTAATACCATTGAGGCCATGTACATGTCTATGTGGGACTTAAAGATTGATAAGTCATCTACAAGGTCTGAGGTCCCGTTGTAAGGGCTCATCTAAGGGTGTGCGAAGGTCTACGTGCTACCTCAGCCAAGACCTCTTCCACGAAAGGAGACCTTACCTAGACAGGAAGCTAAGTTGCTCCTCTTCTGCTACACATATTTTGCAGGAGTATTTCCACATTGGCGAGGTAATGTTCAATGATGACTTTTCTCCTGGGCGATACTCACCCACGACTGACCACTGCTTAGAAATGTTGTGGTGGTGTGAGAACGACGAATAGGAGCCCACCTCGCACTCACGACGAGCCCTTAGATCGAACCTTATTGCATGGTTGGGAGCTTTGCCCGACAGTGACTCTGAACGGCCTTCTTACTCATGCTCCTATGAAGGCGACGATGGTGATTCTGAGGTAGCGGGGAGAGCTAAGTCACGCTCATTTGCTCCTTAGTCGCGGGGCTGAGGTCGAACCCTCGGAGCGTGTCCATTAGAGTGGATTACACGATCCCCGAATTCTTGAGGTTTCCCTTCCTACCCTGCGGTCTGGAGAGCCGGTCCCCTCTGAGCGGGGGTTGACGGTAGGTGGGAGAGAAAGACTTAGAAATAGCTTTGGAACTCGCCAAGCTAGCATTCCAAATTGTCGATCCAGGAAGCTTCTATAGCTTCGGAGGTCGGCCCCACAAAGGCTCTAGGGGTAACGTTGAAGGGCCTGTCTGGCCTGTGGGAGGTAGGTTGTCTTCCTCGGTGGGGACAAAGGGCCCTAGCGCCCGATCTCATGGCCTTCGACATATCTCTGAAGGATAGAGTGTTTGGGTTGCTATTCACCGTAGGAGTTTGATCTCTTCATCGAATGATCTAACCAGACTTTGTGATTATAAAGTCTTAGCCGAGCAGAGATTTGATGACCAGGGGAAAGCTTCTTGTGCGCTTCTCACAGACGGTACTAAACTGTTGGTGTCAAAAATTGGTTAACACCTTCAGTTGGTCCGATTAAAGGACACGTGGATATTCCTTGTTAAAGTCGAGGTGGAGAAGTCCAAAGACTTAGTCCTTTTGAGTCAAATAGTTAGAAATTTCTAGAGGTTTGATGTCGTTGTTCTTCCAATCCGAGCTTAGTTTTAAGCTTGTACCGGTATAAGGACCCATCGGGGTTTGGCTCGGTGAAGTCCCTCTAGTATAAGAGTAAGCGCTCAGGGGAGAAGGGTTGTTATGCTTCAAATTAGATATTGTGTATAACATTTGGGCATTAAAATGCTCCGGTATTTATGGAAATTGAGGGTGCAAAGTGATGGGCTTAGGCTTGGGCTTTTTAGCCCATTAGGATAGCCCATTTGCATTTGAGGAATTATGTCCGATGAACTCTAGTTAGCAGACTCTAGTCAGCAATCTTTGGTCGACATGCCCTGGTCGGCAATCGAATCTTGAGGTTTGAGCTCTGTCAGGTCTTGAGGTCTGAGCTCGACCATCCCCTAGTCGGCCACCCCTAATCGGTCATCCCTTGATCAACTGTCCCCTAGTCGACACGCCCTGGTCAGCAATCTATGGTGATCAAATCTTGAGGTCTAAGTTCGGCCAAATCTTGAAGTCTGAGTTCATCTAGGTCTTGAGATCTAAGCTTGGCCGGGTCTTGAGGTCTGAGCTCGGTTGTCCCCTATATGGCCACCCCCTGGTCGGCTATTGAGTCAAACTTGGTCAAAACGTCGGTCCACGTGTAGGCCTTCAGTAGGTGATTTAGGGGTGATGAAATTTTGTTATCATCAAATGTCATTTAGCATTAATTGACAGAAGAAATGTTGATTTTTGCTTTTGATCGTTAAATTAATAGAAAACATAACCGTTGCACTTTAGTCCACCAGCACTGGGGGTCAAAGTGCTAACCAAAATAATACAAAAGTCAAAGTGCAATTAGGTCGAACCACAGGTGGGACAAAGTGTAATTAACAAAAAAATATTAATATACCAAGTTTTGTATTGTTCACTTAAAAACAATAGTATTTGATGTAAAAGAAAATACTTAAACTATTTAACAAAAAATAAAAAGTGAAAATAATTAAATAAATATGTAACTACCAAAAAATATATATAGATAATTAATTTAAGTAATTTTATTAGAATTAGGGTTTTTTAAGTACATTCAATTCGGAAAAATAATTATTTTTTTTATCTCGATATTTATAAAAAAAAAAAAATAATAATAAAAACACTATTCAACGTGCTATACATATTACATGCAATATCTTTGTGAGTGATAACAATTTCATATATATATATATATATATATATATATATATATATATATATATATATATATATATATATATTGTGTGTGTATAATTTGACTCAAATTATCAATCATAATTTTATATATTAAAGATATTAAATATTTATTTTTTACTATATTACACTTAAAATATAATTAATGTCACACATTTAACCACAAAATATGTGGGTCGGTATGGATATTTTATTTATTATAATTAGTTATATCACTAACATCAATTATTTCAAATTCAAACAATATACAATAAATATGAAGGTGAAATTAGGAGTTTCATGAATTAAGGTGACTCAACTAAACTCTACGCGATTCCACTACTTTTATTTATTAAGTATAAAAATGCATGTTGAAAAATTGGAGGATAATTTTTAGTTGATTTAGAATAAAATTTAATTTAATTTTATAATTTGATAGT
This sequence comes from Eucommia ulmoides, assembly GCA_016647705.1. Classification (NCBI taxonomy): domain Eukaryota; kingdom Viridiplantae; phylum Streptophyta; class Magnoliopsida; order Garryales; family Eucommiaceae; genus Eucommia; species Eucommia ulmoides. Next base: position 33,385,763 of record CM028325.1, on the reverse strand, counting down.
TATAGATTTTATTTGTATTTTTATTGGTTTGGTGAGAATTAACATAATTAAATTTAATATTTGATAATCGTAACAAAAAATAAAAAATAAATTAACCGCGATACCTAATTGTCATTGAAATTCATTTCGCTCTATTATTATTATACTTATGATTTATTTGGTTATCTTGGATGCAATATTTTTAAGGGGCAGTTACCAGATAATCCTATTAAGAAGATAAAATTACCTAATAAAATATTTTTTTTGCGGGTTACCAGACGAGTCCTTTATGATAATTCGGTCATATTTGCCCCTACAACCACTTGATATATAACATAATTATTGTTTTACACATTTTTTAATGATCTAATCATCTAATAAGATTCGTCTGAATAAGATCTTTAAAATAATATACATTCACCATCTTTTTATCAATTTTCAGACTCGTGTTGAATTCAGCATGGTACTTTCGAATTTTCAAAATTTTTCAAATTCGTGTTGAATTAAATATAGTACTTCTATAAAATTTTATAAATCTATTTTATTGTTATTGTAAAAAAATGTTGAATGTAATTGAATAAAAAATTAGATAGAATACTAATGCATGTTGTTGAATTCAACACGGGATTCGTCATCGTATTGAATTCAATAAATATTAAATTATACTACAAAATATATACAAATTGATGTTATTTTAAAGTCAATGATCCATCGATCATAAATCTAATCAAATCAAGCAACCGAAATATAAAAAATGCATAATTGATTCTTTAAGAGTATGAAAGTAATTTAGTTTTAATTTAGTAATCATTCCCACTTTTATGACATGGAAAAATATGTTGTCAAATATATGATTCTAAATTTGTAGGGCATTATCATCAATTCATTTGGTCAATATTTGAAATATAGACTAAACAATACTGATTAATGTAAATTTGAGGATTAATTGGTTCAATTAATTATGAAGTTGCGGGACATTTTGTAAGTTTGACTCTCCTAATGAAACCACCCAATTATTTTTACTTTTTTTTTTTTAAATGTGCTTAGACTTTTTTTTTAACTCAATGTTTCAATCTCAATACTTTTTTTTTTTTTTTATAAATTTATAGAATAAATCATTTTATTTTTCATCACAGCACACTAAAAAAAGAAAATCAATATCATTATTTCACTAACACTTTCATGTAGCGCTACTATCATTACAATATATATGACTTATTTTATAGTTTTGAGTGCCATATTTTTAAATGGGTCCCTACTTGTAAGTGAAAATTATTTATTTTTTATTAATTTTCTAAAAATTTATATTTAGTTATCAAAATTATATTGAAGACAGACACAGACGAAGTCAGTGCTTTCTTCCTAGTCACTCAGAAAATATACACTCTATCTTTTGTTTACTCTTAACGAAATGAAAAGCTGATAATTTTATTTAATTTATTAAAATATGAAATGAGAATTTTTATTTAAATTTTTTGACAAGTAAACAAAATTACTTTTTAAAATCTTTATTTTTTTTTTCTTTGTTTTTCTCTTTTTAGAGATAATTGGTGTAAGATCTTAATAATGACACTAAATTAATAAAAACTTTCAATTTAATTTATTAGAGTTAATGGAAACATTAAGTTCCAATTAGGGTTGTGTCGTCACCTGCCGCCATCCACCAAACTCTGGCCTTTGGATTTCGGTTATCGTCAGTCGTCGGTCACTGAGACTCCGATCACGAATCGTCTGAATTTTTTTAATTATATTCAACTAATTTTTTTAGTAATATCTTTAAATATACTTTTTATTTACATTTTTAGTTATATTCAACTAATTTTTCAGATATCAATCGCTGAAAAATTACACTAAAAAATGTAAGTAAAAAAATATGCTAAAATATAACAAAAAATGTAACTAAAAAATGCATTTAAAAAATAGTAACATGTAAGTAAGAGATACACTAAAGATATAATTACATGTAACTGAACAAATTTTTGGCGGCTGAGCTTCGACGACTAAAGGCTTGAGGTCATACTCACGGGCGACGATGGGTGGCCACGGAGGATGGCCGCGACAGTCAACGATGCATACCTTAATTGGAAGTATTTGAATGAAGATATAAGAGAACATTGATATGGGACTAAAACACAAGTCAAAACATAATTAAGGGATTTATACTCAATTTAAAATTAAGATTTGATAAATTATGAATTAGACTCTAATTAGCATTGTTCACGAATCATCCCTTATTTTTATGTTTCTTTCTGCTTCATTTTTTCACCTGCTCACTGCCAAACAACTCCTCTCCAATCCCTCCTCTGTTTGTTGTCGAACAACCCCCAATGCCTCCTCTACTCACCGCCGAACACCCCTTCCAACCCCAAATGTTTCCAGTCAGATTCATGAAGAAATTTCGGAACAAATTTTAGAAATTTTTAAATTTCAAGAACAAATTTCAAAACAAATTTTGAATTCTATTTATTGTTCTTCAATGTAGTATTTCAGTTCGAGTGAGGTGAGTCGCAAATCTTGGATCCAAGGATCGCAAAGGTGAAGTGATAATGAAAGTCGGCTGACAAGCTGCTCTCCTTGGTACCTACGCGACCCATATTTGAGAGAAATGAGAGAGACAGAAAAGTTGTGGCCTTCCCCTCGTCATCTCGTTGCCGTCGCCATTGGATGGAATTGGCAAGATAGAGAAAAAGAGAGTAAAAAGGGAAGAAAAAAAAAAAAAGCAAAAAATAAATAAAGAAAAGAAAGAAAGAAAAAATATATAGAGAGAGAGTAATTAAATTACGAATAAATTTGTCTTTTCCCTTCCAATTAAAAGGATAATTAAGTCCTTTTATATATATTTTTAACAGAATGCTAATTTCTCATTTGACTGAAAGTAAAAAATGGTAAAGTATATTTTTTTCAATGGAGAGAGATAAAGTGATACTTAGATAAAATAGAGGGGGAGGGGGTAAAAGTCAATTTACCATAAAGAAAAAGAAAGTACAATCCAGACCCCCATACTGCCTTGAATCACTTCTCCCATTTCACCTTCGCCAGGGTTTCCAGAGCACTTCTGTCGATATTAAGTTTGAAGAAGCCTCTCATAGGAGGACACCAAATAGTAGGGGTACAAGTACCAAATCCATTTGGGAGGTACTTTTCATGAAAGACACCATAGATTTTCTAGCTAAGTCTAGTAATTCTTTTAATTATAACAATAGGATACATTTTAGTACCCTCTATCACCTCTTTGTTTCGGTCTTTCCATTTCTCCCAAATGATATAAATGAAAGTACTATAAAGAGAAAGGTTAATAGAACTCTTTTTTATTCTATCTTTTTAGCTATCTCTGAAGGAACAGATCTTGATCGTTCAGTTCAGGAAATAAACCAGCGAAGGATGACCAAATCAGGTTAGCCTTCGGGCCTTCCCTAAACACGTTATTTAAAGTATCAACACCATCCAAACGCCTTTGGCAGATGTTGATTGCATCTTTGCTTCGGATTGCCCGAAATTTGTTATTAACCAATGAAATAAAATCCCCAAGAAGAATCTGAGATTTTGAGGAAGTTTGATTTTCCACATCCGACTCCATTTCAAGATGGTATTAGGAATCTCATCCTCATTCGATAATTCGTAAGTTGTTTACACAGAGAAACTCCCCAAAGTATTCGGAGATCAAAAAGGTTAATCCGTCTCAGTGGGGATCGGGAGAGATGGAACAAACTTATGATTAAGTTTCTTTGATTATCACTTTAAAGGTGCAGAATGGGATTAAGGTTCCAATCCCTCTCATCATTGACAATATCAGCCACTTTGAGACCATAATTAATCCTTTTGGATACTCCCATCTCCCAGAGGGACATCCCTACACTACCAATCAGTCCAAATATTAATATTACACCCATTGTCAATCTTCCATTTGATTCCTGATGTGAGGATATCTTTAGTTTTGATAATTCTTTTCCAGATGAAGGATTGAGTTGGTTTAACCTGCCAATTAGATAAGCTTCAGTCTATCTTATATTTCTCAGTCATTACTACAGTCCATGATCTGTTATCTCCCTTAATCATATTCCATCCTAAATTGGCGAGGAAGGCCTCATTATTACGTTTTGCATTATTAATACCAAGACCTCCCAAGTCCTTAAGCTTACAGACAATATTCCAATTAACAAGATGATACTTTTTAGTTCTTTGGGTGTCCCCCTCAAAGAAAGTTTCTATTGATTTTGTCGAGTTCCTTTATAGAACTTCTTAGGAAGGGGGAAGATTTGTTAGAAAAATAATTCAAAATTAAATATTTTATTATATATAAATTATATTATTTTATTTAATGAAATTATTATTAATAATATATTTATAATAGTTATTATTATGTGTTCTGATTACATGTTTATTACATATTATTATTGTAATTAAAGTATAAAATTTATTAAAAATGACTTTATGAATTCCATTATGAATTTATTAAAATGACTTTATTTTATTTATTTAATTGTTAATGTTCTTAGCTATTTAAAGAGATTCATATTGTATGTGATATTTATTTATTTAATTTGAGTTTATATAATGATGTGAATTTCTCCAACAATCTAAGAAGAGACATAATTTTTGTGAAAGTTCAATTTTGCGTGAATTTGTTTCTAATATTGTTTTAATGTATTTGATGATCGATACATTTTTGTTTTAATCTTAAATTTATGACAGACGCAAGAGAAATTAAATTTAGTATTTTGTTATGATAATATTCTATCTTATATTGTGTGATTCATCTTATTTTATTTTTCCTATTGAAATAATCTTACAAAATATTATTTTTAAAATTTTATTTGTTATATGAATTTGCATACATTGATTTATATTTTATTGTGATGTTTTATATGCAAATTTATATTATTGATTAGTATTCTAATTGTATTTGTTGATAGTGACATTTATCTTATTTTCTATCTTGAATTAGAGATACTTTGAAAATGTGAAGGTTATATATGAATATATATTTGATGGAAAAAAATGATTTATTTTCATTTTAATCTCACAAATTAATTTATTATAATAGTTTGTTTATATGATGAAGACCAAATCTTTCCACTTTGAAATGTGATATCATTTGTTATAAAAATAAAATGTTAGATATTTTTAAATATTATTTTAGTAGTCTACCATCATCAAACTAACATAAATTTTAAGAATTAGTAAAATTTATAAATTAAGAGTGTTTATATATATTGAATTAGGAGGATTAAATTTTTTAGAATAAAATATTTTGACCCTTTTAATAAAGGAAAACCAAATATTTTTCATTTTGTGAAGACAAAAAATTTTATTTTAGATTTGAATATGTTCTTGATTTAAGGAAAAAAAAAAAAACACGAAAGGTTTTATTATTTATGAAAAGAAAAAAAAAATATGAAATGTTTTTATTCTTTGAAAAAAAAATATATCATTATTTTTTTGGCAAAATACATTTTAAACCTTCTACCTATTGATGCGTTTCTATATAATTCAATAAATTTGTTTGTTTCATTTTAAATTCTCTAAGTATGTAACCGATTTTAATTGGTGATTCTGTTAGTTTTTCCATTCAAACTAACCGAAAACATATCATGTTTGCTGCACACGCCCTTTTTTAGTGGTAAAATAGTCTTTTTAATGTTCTTATTTTCTTTTTTCATTCTTCTTCCCCCATCATCATCGCTGAAATCAAGAAATTTGCCAAAATCATCCAGCAACAGCCTGGCGATCTATTCTTCCGGGAGCAGGGATGACGATTTCTCTGGGATTTTGATACGGAATCGCCGGAGAAAACTCTTGAAATCGGATGAATTTCCTGATGCGGTGGAAGTCGCTGGAAGGTGCAGAAGTTGGTGGAGATGGAGAAATAGATGATGAAGTTTCTTCATTTTGAGAATCAATTTGCTATCATTTATTTGTATCTAACAAGAGTTCGGAATTTCGATATATCATCTGTTTGTTGTGGTAGATCAGCTGAAGTGTTGCATGCATGTGAAATTTGGACTTTTAATGGAGAAACGATGATTTGATTTGCGAATTGAAATGCATACTGTAACTTGAGGTGCAAGATGTTTTATCAAGGTTTTCACACTGCATACATAATTGGGTTTTTGTTTGGGGGAGCAACTGCATTGGACACCACATGATGCATTGGCCCTCATTTTTTTCGTTCTGGTGAAAAAAAATCATTTTTAACTGAATCTGACCAAGGCTAGAGTGACTTTGAATCCTTTAGAAGCCAAACGCTTGCAAAAGTGGATTGATATGGCCTGGGTTTTCTGAGCGATCCATGGATAATTCGAACTTGTCGGAACTCCCATTTCTATAAAACCTAGTTATTCAACTAACCAAAAGCGGGGATTTATGGTATGAGAGATGGGTTTGGGTTTGGATTCATCATTGATCTCTTTAGAGAGAGAAAGAAGAGAGAGACTAGAGATATCCTTTGGTGAAGAAGAAAAAAGAAAAAAATAAAAAGACTAAAAAACCCTTAAACAAGACAGTTTTCTATTACTTTAGATGGAAAAACTAACAGAAGCACTAATTAAAACCGGTTACATACTTAGAGGGTTTTAAAGTGAAACAAATAAACTTATTGGGTTATAGAAAAACGTCAATAATTAGAGGGTTTAAAATGTATTTTGTCCTTATTTTTTTTATTATAATAGTAATAAGTTTCTCGTTTGAAAATTGGTTCCTAATAGGTATTAGACTGGTAACCAATTTCTCATTTTAAAATGACTTCTAGTATATAATAACACAGTTGGTCATTACGATTAAGTAATTCTTAGTAGTAGACTACTGGTCACAAAATTTGTGATTCCTAGTAGTAAAACTATTGACTACTAAAATAATAATTTTAAGCGAGATTTTTAATATTATGATTAAATTTTAATTACGCGATAACATATTGAGAATTTTTTATTATCGTTGTATAAAATTATTAAGTTATTCTGAAAGAGAAAATTGAATCATTGAAAATTAAATTTTAATTATTGGAATTATCACGTGATTTCAAGAAAAATTGAAAACTTTTTAAATAAAATAATATTTTACATCAATAAATTGACATTCCTATTGTATTTAAGATATAATGGTGCCTAGAGAATTTTCATTATTCAATTGCCCTGAAATATAGATGTTCAAATATTTTTCGCAGATATAGATTTTTCAAAAATTGACGGAAAATAATGTGAAATTAAATTCCATTTTCATGAATTTTTTTTATTTTTTTTTTATAGTTGCTTGTTGTATTGGAATAAAATATATGTCACTTCAACTTATATTTTTAGAAGGTTTTTATGATGGTAAAGTAGAAAATATGATTTATTGATAAATATGTTGCCTCCATATAAAGTGTCGAATTGATTGCTTTGAGAATTCTCAAATTATTTATATAATTTTGAAATTGGGAATATAAATATTGTCTCGGAAATTGTTGTTTTAGTACATGTTCCATTTTAGTTTACATGATGAAATATGAGACTGTACATAATGTTGATTTGATAAAAAGTTGCGTTTAATAATAAATTTATTTGATATTATTATTAGAACTAAAAAAATCTAAATGTTGCATAAAAAATATTAAAAATTGAGCCAAAATATTTATTGGTACTAAATGAGAATTGATGGAATAAATAAAATTTAAAATTTTGAGACTTAATATTCATACTATATATTTCCATGAGGTGAGACAATTATGCTTTATATTCCCACGAGGTGGGACAATTTACCTCAAAGACTAGTAGTGATTGGATCTTAAAATTGTTGAGGGATATGAGGTTAGCCCGTAAGGAAGTTACCTAGGAAGGTAACCTAACCTCTATGATTCGGAATCCCATGAAGGAGGTTCAATGGGTAGCAACAATCTATACTGCGTGACTTATAAAACAATACTATATAATTTAGAGAAATCATTTAAAAAATTCTCTTACTCATCCCTAAGGCGCTAGTATCATATAATATTATGATGTTGAGGATGGGTTTAACCCTTAATGAGACCAAGACAAGAAAACTCTTGCAAGGTATAGATCACATATTCCCTTGGAGAACTCACATAAGTGAGAGTTGTTGTGAGACAGCGACAATGAGATTGGGCTTTCCCTAGTAACTCTCATGAGAATCAAGATACATGCGCATGGTCATAAAAGCGCAAAATCGTGAACATGATCTAATACCCGTACTGTGTTGTGCTTACTGAAGTTCGGCTAAAATGGCCTAATTCAAGACATAATTCACTATGGTTCATTTGGATAAATGTTTGTTACACTAAATGAGATTCAAGTCCTGAAGACACTTCCACCTATTACATAGTATTATATTGTCCATTATTTTTATTTATTATTTTATTTTAATTTTAAATTATGTGGGGGATTGTTAGAAAAATAATTCAAAATTAAATATATATATATATATATAATAGTTACTATTATGTGTTTTAATTACATGTTTATTAAACATTATTGTTGTGATTAAAGTATAATTTCATTATAAATATATATGTTACAATAATATTTGTTAGGAGGTTCCAACTTAAAATCATATAGTTCTAAGTGGAGTAACTCATTTGATTTATATAGTGGTTTGGAAAGTTTAAAATAAAAATGTGGGACATGAATCTAACACAAGCCCTTAGCAACCCCCGGTTTGCATGAATGATTTGACTATGAGGAAATGATAAGAAATGTGCAACTCCCGACTTGCACGGATGATTTAACTACGAGGGAATGAGAAACCCATAACCTTGACTTTGATACTATGTTAGAAGGTTCCAACTTAAAACCATATGGTTCTAAATTGATTAATTCATTTGATTTATATAGTAGTTTAGAAACTCTCAAATAAGTGATGTGGGACAAGAATCTAACAATATTTATGTATATAATTAGCGATTTTATTTATTATAATATTATGAGTATTTAATATGATAATAAGAGTTACATAATCTATACACTATATATGTGTATGTAAGGATGAAAGAAAATATGGAATGAGATGTAGTAGAGTGACATAGAAAAATATAGAAGAAAATAGTATGATACTATATGATAATATATAAAATAGTGAGCATGATTTTATTGAGATATATAAATAGAGAGAAGTGATGTTTTGTGATATTTCGTGTATATTATATAATTGATAATTTACGGGCAATAAGGTTCGCAATTAGTTCAATATTAGGATATCCTGCTGTTACCTTGACGCCCTAGATCGTTACATCTTGGGAAGGGCTCGTCGTTCAACCCTATGCACAAAGGAGGCGTATCTCTTCTAGGACAATGTTTTCACATCTCGATCCGCTCGATATGTTTTTTCTCTCTATTCTATTATTTATTTTATTTATTTAATTGTTGATATTCTTAGTTATTTAAAGAGTTTGATATTGTATGTAATATTTATTTATTTATTTTGAATTTATATAATTATGTGAATTTTCCCAACAATATTTGGATGGTATAATTCGGGATCGAGGAGGTGACAACTTTAATGAGGGTAACCCTTCCCTTCGTAGAAAACATTTTTGCTTTCCAGGAGGAAAGTCTTTTATGAATTTTGTTAAGTATTTCATTATAGTGATTTTTACTTTTGTCTACCATGGTTGAGGGGGATACCAAGTAGGTTCCCAGCCGGTAATGACTCTTTAATGAGGGGTTGTGAGATCAAATCTTCCACCCCCAATTATAATAAATTACTTATCAATAAAAAACATATTACGAAATACAATATCCATACAAAATTAATCTTTTTGAAATAAAAGTGATTTCAAACTGGGTCCATTACTAATTTTAATATTAAAGATCCAATTTTCGTACGACCAAATATTCCCTAAAGTAAATTGTAAATGATGCTTCTAGTCGTCCCGACCTATAGGTCCAACAATGGGGGCTTATTTATTTACATAAAAAAACCAAATTTACTAAAACAGAGTTAACAAAAATAAGCCTTAAAAAAACCAAATTTAATAAAATAGAGTTGGCAAAAATAAGCCTTATTGGGTTATAATCTAACATCACAATAGATATTTCCAAGAGATCATTAGGGTAACCTCCTTATGCATACTCCCGTTTTCAATGGTTGAGATACCCCCCCCGGAACCAGAAGATACCCCTTCTCCGGGCATCTTTCACTCCATGCCTGGAAGCTCTCCACCGGAGACCGAAGTTTAAGAAGCCCATCCCCGCTTTTCGCCACCAAATTGTACTCGAATTTCTTACTAAAAGATGTGGGTCCCAAGCACACGACGTTGACCAAGCTCCCCAAACGGTCAACGCCCCGATTCAGGACGAAAATTACTGATTCGCCCTTCTCCTGGAGAAACTGGTAGTTTTGATCTACTGAGAGCGTGACGGAGAAGAGGCTGCCGAAAGAGAACTGCTTAGTGGATGCACTGTGGTGGGCAGCAAAGTGGGAGTACAAGTGCTTGGAGAAGCCGATGAAGTTACAGGCAGGGAACGGGCAGGAACATGGGGAGTAGGTGCACATCTCCATATGGGAACGTCTCCTGCTGCAGGGGATTTTCAGGGTGCAGCCGTGCTTGAGATTTGGGCACGGGGCGGCTAACGACTCGAGAATCATCTCCATGGCGCGGCAACGGTTATAGCCAATGGGCCAAGAGCAAGAGGCACATTTGTTCCTGATTTTGACGCAGCATGAAGAGCAGGCTATATGCCCGTTGTCACACTAATGCAAAACAGAAGATATTAGTATTAATGCTAAGTGTGTTTTTAGTTTCTGTACCAAAAGAACTGGGAAGACAAACATAAACATGTGGTGTTGGGGGGGGGGTTGTGTTCTCTTCCTTGACTTTTAGAACAAATTTTAGGGAACATAATGGAATTGTACCCAGATTTCGGATTCTATTTCATGTTTTCAAGGAACCCAATAAAAAGAAAAAAAATGGAACAAAAATAGAAAATTGGGCGCAGAAACACAGAAAATAAGCAATGCTAGAAACCAGATTATACTAGTTGTCTGCAACCTAAGATGATTTCTTACGTATAGGGCTGTTTGGATCTTCATAGAACATAATCATAATTCCCTCGTTTATGAAAAACTAGTGATGCCCCGTTACATGGAAGCTAATTAAAATCATTTCAACTTCAATGATGCAAAACATAGTATCAAAATCGTTGTGATGGTAATTATTTTATACCACTTTCAGATGATCCGAACAGCATAGATAGGGAGTTATCGGCGAGGGGAAAATACCTGAAAAACGGGGATGGTCAGGTGTTCGAGACAGATAGGGCAATCGAACACCTCCGGATCGCTTACGATCAAATAGGCGGATCCGGATCCACTGTATCCAGCCAAATCGCAATTCTTCTCCGCGCTGCCCTCGCCGCCGTCTCTCGATGACTGCGTCTCGACCGTTCTTCTCCGATCTTCGCCCTGATTTCTCCCGTTCTCCTCCTCTTCCTCCCCCTCGCACTCGTGTCCATATTCTCCTCCTTCATTGTCAGATGATAAATCTTCTACTTCATGGACACCCAAATCCTCTTCTTCTGCTCCCGCCGAAGACTCGGGTTCTGATTGCTCTTGTCCACCTCCACCTCCACGTCCGGGTACGACTAGGTCAACGCCGCGGTTGCGGCGGCGTTCAAGCGCTGCTTGTTGAATGCTTTGCAAGATCCGCCGCCTCTTGGAACTGTAACTGCTGGGTCCTTGGTTGTCGTCTTCTCCGCCCAGTGAAAACCTCACCATCTTTCCAACCTGTGGATCGTAAGAAGTGGCAGCGAAGCGAATATGGGTTGCTTTGCAAGTTCAATAATTTCGAGTTAGCCCTAGTTTTTATAAAGGGCAAATAAATTATCTTTTACCCCTTCTGTTACTCCGTTTGACTCGCTCCATTTCACTTACAAAAGATACGTATCTTCTTCTACTTTTGACGGATTAATTTATTTTTTAATATTTTAAATATTAAATTAATATAAAATTAATATTTTTTATTTAATTTATTAGAATATAAAATTAAAATTTTCATTTTTTTTTTTAACAAGTAAACAAAATTTCTTTTTTGAATTTTTTTTTTCCTTTTTTTTTTCTTTGTGTTTCTTTTATAGAGATAGTTAGTGCGAGATTTTAATAATGACACTAAATTAATAAAAAATTTCAAGTGTTAATGGAAACATTAAGTTCCAATTAAGGTTGCGTCATCGTCCACCAAATTTAGGCTATCGTCGGTTATTGATCACTAAAACTCCAGTCACAAGTTGTTAGATTTTTTTTAGTTATATTCAACTAATTTTTAGTAACATCTTTTAATATACTTTTTATTTATATTTTTTTTAGTTAAATTCAACTAAATTTTCAAATGTTAATCGTCAAAAAATTACACTAAAACGGTTAACTAGAAAAATATATTAAAATATAACTAAAAACTGCATTCAAAAAATAGTTGCATATAAGTAAAAGATACACTAAAAAAAAAAAAAATTCGATAGCTGAACTTCGACGACCGAAGGCTTGAGGTTCGATGCGCGGTAACGATGGGTGGCCACGGAGGATGGCAGTGGCAGTTAGCGATGCATACCTTAATTGAATTGAAGATATAAGAGAATATTGATATGAGACTAAAACAAAATCAAAACATAATTAAGGGATTTATACTTAAAATTAAGATTTGATAAATTATGAATTAGACTCTCTAATTTCTTTCTTCTTCCTTTTTTCACCTGCTCACCGCCGAACTACTCCCCTCCAATCCCTCCTCTGTTTGTTGCCTAACAAGCCCCCCAATGCCTCCTCTACTCTCCGCCAAACACCCCTTCCAACCCCAAATCTTTCTAGTCAGATTCATGAAGAAATGTCAAGAACAAATTTTGAATTATATTTATTGTTCTTCAATGTAGTATTTTGAGTTTCAATGAGGTGAGTCGCAAATCTTGGATTCAAGGATCGTAGAGGTGAGGTGATTAAGAAAGTTGGCCGACACGCTACCATGACAAAGCAAAGAAGGGGGATGATAAGAAGTTGAAGAAGAACCACGACCGTCGATTTATAAATCCTTCGTCGTTGCTTTCTCTATTGCTTTCCCAGATACATGCGCAGCCCAAATTTGAGAGGAAGGGAGAGAGAGAGGATGGAGTTGTGGCCTTCCCCTCATCGTCCAGTCGCTGTCGCCATTGGAAGGAATTTCAGGAGAGAGAAAGAGAAAAAGAAAAAAGAAAGTAAAAAAGAAATAATGAAAAGAAAGAAAAAATATAGAATAATTAAATTAGGGATAAAATTGTCTTTTCACTTCCAATTAAAAAGACAATTAAGTCTTTTTATAAAAAAAAAATTAAACAGAATCAGTTAGGGATGTGCACGGGTCCTGTAGGGGGTGTTTTGGGCAAATCCAAGACCCCACCCGAAAATTATCGGGTTAAGATTTTCATCACCCGTTTTCGACCGACGATGATGAAGAGTCCGATATTGGCGGGTGGTTTCGAATGTCAATCGAAGACGGTCGGATTTGGAATCAAATCAATTAAACATAAAAATCACAAAGCAAATCTACTCACATAAATAGAAAAAATTAAAACAAAAAGTTGAAAAAATAATATCTACTCACAGTAATATGGTGGCCAATGCCCAAAACTTGTAGCGACCTCTGCCGAATAAGCTTGAATCTAAGGTTTCCTTCTTCGAAATTGCGGATGTGGCAGTGCTGGTCGATTGTGCCGTTGCTGCTGATATTTGAAGAGCATTGTCATCATTCATTTCATTCACACACACGCAAAGTCAGATAGAGAGAGTAGAGAAGCGAAAAATCGGCAGAGATGAGGAGAACCAGACGAAGAAGAACGAGCGATAAGGACTGAGGCAAAATGCAAAATGAGCAAAAAAATCCCTAAAATCCTATTTAAGTGAAGGCTGGTCAGTCGGGTCGGATTGCATGGGTTTGGGGTATAAAAACTCGTTATCCGACCCTACATCTGATAATTTGATATAGTTACACCCGCATTTGACCCTAAACATGAAACATCCAATTTTATGTGGGCCAGTCGGGTGGGTCGGGTATCTGGATCACTTGCACACCCCTAGAATCAATGTTTTAAAAACCAGATCGAACATCGAACCGAAAAAGTCATTGGTCACTGGTTCAACCGAGAGGCAAACTGCGGCTGAACCGTGATGTCATAATTACGTTATTAATATATATATATATATATATATATATATATATATATAATTGTTGTAAAGTACATGTTTAATTTTTGTTTAATAAATTTGTTCATATTTGTCTTTGTTTATGAATTATGAATTATAAGTTGATAAGTGATAATTTGAGTTTGAATTTTTAAAGTAAATAAAATTCGGTGATTGCTATTTTTTATGTTTTATTTTTTCTTCAAATGTATGTATTTTTTTTAACTTTTTAATATATATATATATATATATATATATATATATATATAAACTAACAATTTTCATCAAGAATACAGGAAGAAAACTATATTTTTTGCAAATTAAATATCAATTACATTAAATTAAACAAATTAAATAAATAACAATAAAGAACTCAAGAATAAAACTATAATTTGTAAACACATTAACAATTAATAATTATTAACCAAACAACATATAAATTTCACAAAATTAAAATACACTTACTCACCTCATTCCGTCTATGGGGGTAAGGAACAACCAAGTGCCGACGTCGGAGGTGAACAATGAGGACTGGTATTTTCCGAGGTGGGTGTTCGAGAAGGTGATTGGGGAGATGAGGGTGGAGGAGATTTTGGACAAATGTATCAAGGGGGAGCACAATAATAGGGTGCACTTTGATGCAGTGAATCGGATGGTGAAAATGATGATGTGGTGTCTCCAAGAACAGATCAAAGGGAGGTCGTTAATGGCGAACGTGGCTAAGATGCTGGAAAAGATGGTAGAGATCATGGAAACGCCGAAGCCTACCATCTTCTACAGAGATATTAGAGATGAGAGAGTGAGATTAGAGATGACACAGAGAGAGAGATCGAAAGTGTTGAACGATACTGTACGAGGGAGAGAAATAGACAAGGAGGCGAGGCAACGACTGGGACTTGGGATTTAAGTCTTTTTTGCAAAACAATTTATACAAATGTTAAATGGAAGAAACCCAGCCGGTTTCCTATGAACCATTCTTGTTCGATGGTTCGGCAATTGACCCGGTCCGAATCGGTCGAATCGGCGGTTTTTGGGTTAAAACAGTTTTTAGTGGTTTACCAGACCGAAAATAGGCTCAAGGGGTGGTTCAACCAATTAAACCGAGCGGCCGGTCCAACTTTTAAAACATTGAATAGAACTTTAGTTTCTCATTTTACTGAAAGTTGTAAGGGGTAAAGTATATATATTTTTTAAGTAGAGAGAGATAAAATGATACTAAGGCAAAGGGGGGGGGGGGGTAAAAGCCAATTTACCCTTTAGAAAAATAATTAAAATAAGTTATATGGCTAAAAAAATTGATCAAAACACTATTTAAAAAATATACAAATATATATAAATTAAAATTAAAATTTTCGAATTACTCTCTTTTTTCTTTCTAAAACAATAAAAATTATATCATTAAACCTTAGGAGTGGTCATGGGCCTGGGGCCTGCCTAACCCAAACGGTCTGACCTTATTTTTTTAGGGCTTGGGTTTAGACTTTGAGCTCATGGGCAAGGCCCAGGCCTAGGTGTTAGGGTCCGATCAATTTTAGGACCGGACTTGGGCAAGACCAAAAAAATTTAGGACCAACCCGGCCCAACCCAAAGAATAATTAAAATACACACACACACAAGACAACCCTAATTTTAATATTTATTGTGAGTATGGTATTGTAATTTTTGTATTTACTTTTTTAATTAAAAACAATATAGGGCCAAGTGCCCTAGGGCCAGGCTTGGGCCTAACAATTTTTTGTAATATCCTAGTCTAAGCCCGGCCCGGCCCATGACCACCCCTATTAAACCTATTCTAAAAACTCTCTCTCTCTCTTTATTTTCAGTGTCTATGACTATCACAATTACACTACCACCAACAAGCCACCGCCTTGCGAACGCCACTACATGGTGATTTCAATCTTTCTTGCATGGCCACCAAGACAACCAGTGAATGATACCGCTCTATTTCGCTGAAACAACCACATTTTTCTCTCTCTTTGTCTGTCGATGCCTCTTTGTTTAACGAAAATACGACGACCACAACCAGATATTGTAGTGGCCGTGTACGATTTGTTCTTCTACTACCATATTTTGTTTTAAGAATGCTCTATTATTTCAATTCTCAGATCCAATGGTTCTTGTTCATTTCCAAACCTAGCTCTCTAATTAATTCTATAGCCACCAAAGAGCTGATTGTTATGGTGGTGGCTATACCAGAGCCGGTGGTGACGATTCATCGCTCAAATTTAAACCTAGAGTTAAGCGCAAAGTATTATAGTATAGTGCAGTCTGTCTGGTAAGAGTGTCAAACCGTAGGGATTGAATTATAATTATTAATTTTATCTTCTTCTTTTTGTGTGTGTGTGTGTGTGTGTGTGTGAATTTAACAGAATTGATTTTTGAGTTTTTAATTATGAAAATGCAAAAAAAAATAAAATATTGAAATGGCCGGGTTAGGGTCATGTATTTGTTTTTCGATTATACCGATAAGTTTTACACTTTATCTATTTTAATTCTATGTGTAGTGAAATAATCTAATCTATAGGCGAGATTATAACGAAAGTTTGACTATTTAATCGATATAGATTATCTTTGGGATTTTGTTACTAATTTACGGTTAACCAATTCCTAAGTATAGTTCATATTATCAAATGCATTATAATCAACCATGTTATCGGCTAGATTGTCTTAGGAATTCGATTCTTTCTAATTTACGGTGAATCAATCCCTGATTATAATTTATCATATTAATTCATATTGATTTCAATAAAAACGAGTTGTATAACGATTAAATCTATGAGAGAGTCGCAGGGTATGGAGGCCTAGTGTTTGAAGACTTGCAACAAGGCTGTTGTGGAGTGGTGTTATCCTCAAATCAGTAGAGTATCCTTGTTGTTTGGAGAGGCTTGGGAAGTAGAGCAGTGATGGCATTTTCCCCATCTTTTAAGACTCACGCTAACTCTAGTATGGGGTGAAAGCTTCTAAGGTTGAAGGTAGAAGGTATCTGGTCTTCTATGCTGAATGTGTATTTGTGTCTTGTCTTTTCGGAGCCTTGCCATGTTTTGCTTAATTTGGCAGGCAAGAAGTGTGTAGTGTTAGGTTGGTCCAACTGTGTATGTAAGATTGTGTGTTTGAAATGTGTGTAGCAAGGGATTTCCCTTATTAATATTTTTAACCGCTTATTGAAAAAAAAAAAATCTAACTCACAAATATATAGAGATGTGGGAAGATAAGTGTGTGTGTGTTTGTGTGTGTGTGTGAGAGAGAGAGAGAGAGGAGGGGGAGAGAGGATCGATGGCAATGTGGGAGAATAGGGGATGGGGCTGGCAAGGTGGGGGATAGGGTTAGGGGTGTTTTAGTGTTACGGGCGAGGGTTAGTAAATGTCTTAGAAAACAAAGGGAGAAAAAAAATTACAAATACTTTAAAAAGCATAAAATAATAATTTCAAAATTATTTAATTTTTTTTTAAGTAGGGATGTATATTTAGAAATAATGGGTGTACATATTGAATTACCCAAAATCCAAATACATACAAAATGAATTAATTCTTACAAACAACACAATCGAACAACATATTCAGTGTGTATATTCAGTGTGTGTGAAATAATGGGTGTACATATTGAATTACCCAAAATCCAAATACATACAAAATGAATTAATTCTTACAAACAACACAATCGAACAACATATTCAGTGTGTGTGTATATATATATATATAATTTTTTTAATTGATTTTGCAATCAACACTTTTAAATTGATTCTCACAAACAATAATTTTAACTAAAAGAATGGCCAAAATAGCTCTTAATATTTTTCATCGATAGGAACTAACAATAATTAATAATTAATTAGAAGAGATCTCGAAGAAGAGAGCGGTTGAATGAATTTCAAAGGAACATGAAAAGAGAAACAAAATTTGTCCTAACTATTAAGCCAATAATACTTTTTCTCTCGATTATAAATTATTTTACCTACATATTTTATTTTATTTTTTTTGTATATTTTTGGCTAAATTTTAAGATAATATATCCTTAAAAATATTATATTATCTTCAAAATAATTAATTTACAATTAACAATATTTTAATTTATTAATTAATTTTTTTTTTTTTTTCAAATAAACACAATAAGGCATTTAGTCAAATAATGTTGGAAACTTCAAATCAACAATCCAAACCATATGAAAATTAGTATCAAATGCACAACAAAAAAAAAATTATTATTGGATATGTTAATTTCTTATTTTATCTTTAATTTTAAAAAAAATTTATAACTTATATTTCCATCTCACGCCTTAAAAAAAAATAAAAGACCCAATATACATATTGTACTTTTATAATTACATATATTTAATTTATATGTACATATAATATAATGAATTTATAACATGTAACTAATATTATATAGGCGTAAACACATGTTAAATTAATATGTAAATAAAAATTAATTTAATTTAATAAATTAAATCAATATTTATGAGATTAATAACAGATTATATGTGTTATTTGTAACTAATCGCTAACTATCCTAATTATTAATTTGTAGTATAAAATTAAAAAATTGGCCACACCTTTTCTGTGGGACGAACTCGTGGTGCGGAGATGCAACACCTCCCCCAACCCACACCAGTAGACAACTCCAAAGTCCAAATACCTCAATCTGAGTCCAGAAGGCGACATATATGAAGATGGGTTGTTTAGCCTCATCGGCACCTTCGAGACTCACTTCATCTCTCGCCTTATTCAGCCATGGTGGAGGCGATGCTTCTAATCAGTTCATGGTCGACCATGTCTGCCAATCGTCGATTCTTCCAATTACATCCGGCGCCGGTAGCATTTGGAGCAGAAGGAGAGGGGTTTCCGTGAAAGCATTGAAGCATAGTCCGCCTACAGGTGGAAGACCGACCTTATCCAGCAATTGGGATGTCTCTAGTCACGCATCTACGCCTACGCGGCTGCCGCGAATTGACGAACTCGATCCCACCAACATGCTTCTTCGCCAGAGAATCGTCTTCTTGAGTTCTCCGGTCCCCCCTCTCTCTCTCACTCTGTGTGTGTGTGTGTGTGTGTGTAGTCTGCTAATTATAATCGCGATTCGGTGTTTGAAATGCCGAGAAAGAGGGATCTGATCTTTGGTGGGGGTATAGCCCGATTGCTGAAACGAGTTCGATGCGTATATGCACATATTAACCTTATTCAAATTTCAAATTCCTGAATCGTGTAGTAATATTTTAGTGGTGGAATTGGTTTATTTTGTTGATGCCCTATAAATTTGAAGATTTAGATAGCTGTTTATGTGAGGTTTGATCATCTGTAGCAAAGAAAGAAACTTCATAGGAGCCACAATATGAATAGATATGCCTAGCTACTTTATTCGGTGGATAACGACTCTGCACTTGGCTACCCAGTGTTTACCATTTTCCGTGGGCATTATAACTGGTACACCAGAGGTGCATCCTTCCTGGTCCTCTTGTACTAGAAAAAGATCCTCTCAATGCTCTAACACCCACACCGGAGATGGACCGAACTCCCTTTTAGGGCCTTGTTTTGTCACAGGAATCTTAATTTCATATTTCCGGATGTCAAAAGAAGTATAAATATCCTGATGATAATCCTTTGCTAATGAAAAATTTAAAACTAACGGACTATGAAAATTGCCCAAAATTGAGAATTTAAATTAAAGCATTTTTGGTAGTTAAAAGGCCAAGAAATTTGGTTTTGATCTTTTTGGGGTAGCGTACATGCACTTATTAACCTATTCAAATTTCTTCATGCTTGATATAGCAATATTATAGCTGTGAAATTGTTTTTTTTTTTGTTGATGTGAGCCATGACATTCCTCGTTTAGTGAAAGACTTGTGGACTATGCATATTGGCCAACAGTTAGGCTAAATTTTGTGTGCCATTTATCAAATATGGTACATGAATGTTGCTATGGCACACCTAATTTAGAGTGAGTGCTCCAACAGGTATGCCAAAATCTGTGTGTCATTTTGTTAAAAGATTTTTTTTTTTATTAAAACTAAAAATAAAAATTCACTTAGAATTAACTATAGTTTTTAAATATATTTTTTTTATTAAAATTAAAAGTCAAAATCAACTTAAAAATATGTAATATCATGTATGTTTTTATGTAGTTTGATTTTTTTTAACTTAAATTAAATTATAACAATAATTTAAATTTAAAAATAAAAGTAAAACCCTAAATTAACCCAACCTTAATTAAACCCTCATCTAAATATGGCACAGGATACTGCCTATGCCAAATATGACACACGCAGAGTAGCTGTGCCAATATGGCACAAATGATAGCCGAGTTGTTGAAAGTCATTTGGCATCAAAATTGCCAACATTTGGGATGACACATAGGATGGTTGAGCTGTTGGAGTTGCTCTTATTCTATTCTTATTGTCTGTTTTCGGTTAAATTTTTCATGTACAAAAACAGAAGGTGGTTTATTGTATTAATGGGAAGTAAATTGGTAATGAGCAGATAGACGATGTAACTGCAGATTTTGTGGTCAGTCAGCTCCTATTTCTTGACGCTGAAGATCAGAAAAAGGACATCAGATTGTTCATTAACACACCTGGTGGTTCTAGCTATTCTGGTATGAAGCCTATGTATTCATACTTCATATGCTTCACCCATTCCATTTATATTTAGAATCTACTTTTTACCTATGCTGCTTATATGAAAAGTATGTCAAGAAATTAAGTGTAGCTAGAAGAAGAATGCTAAGGTGGTTGGATAGAATAAGGAAGGAGCACATAGAAAAGACGTTAAGAGTAGCACACGTTGAGTATAAGGGGTGAGAAACCTGTCTATGGTTGCGTTTGGATTGGTGGATTTGAAATGAATGGATTTACAATGAAAAATTATAACTTGAAGTTTAAATATATACTAAGAGATGAATAGCAACAAATTGAATCCATACATTTATGAGTTTGAATCAGTGTTGTAAAAGGCTTGGGCATGAGATGGGGCGTTTTAACCTGTCCCGTGTTGCGTGTAAGTCCTGAGGCGTCGGTGTAAGCCATATGAAATATGGTTATTTAATATTTTTAAAATATATAATAATTAAAAACTACCTACAAATAATATAAAAAAAGAATAATATGCAAAAATATAAGATGGGGAAGATGAAGATGTTTGACCATATTTCAAGTTTATTTTCTAGTAGTTACTTGAGTTATTTTAGATGCCAATGTCAGTTAAAAACTTAAAATAAGCTAATTTTAATTATTATTTAATTCGCTGGAATTAAATTAAAAAAAATGAAAAAGGTCATTGGGCTTAGACCCTATGCCCTGGGCTTCACCCAATTGATGCCTAGGGCTCGGGCCAAAAGCCTGGAGCGTATGCCCAATGAGCATTTTGCCCCAAACATAACGTAGGGGCATTTCCACTATATGCCCCTACTCTAGGCTCACCTGGAAAATGCCTTTTGCAACAACACAACAACAACAATAATTAAGCCTTTTGCAACTGTGGTCTGAATAAAAAGATTTGAAATCACTTTTTGAAAGAAGTTAATAGAAATCTAATCCTGCCAGTAGTTTTTTTGGGGCCCATTTGATACTGATGACTAACATATTCTTTTCAAATGAAAACATGCAAATCCCTTGATTTCAAATCTATATATCCAAATGGAGCCTAAGATGATTAGAAGTTCAAACATGCACATAGAAAACCTATAGCTGCACAAGTTAGAAAGTGTAATTTGGTTATGCTAGAAGATGCCGTAAGGGGGAGATGTGCAATAAAGAAAACTTGGGAAGGACAATTAAGAAAAACTCGGTTGATGTTGACTTTGCCTAAAACTAAGGTAGAAATTGTTTTATGTTGTTATGGTCTCTTCAATCCTAATCAGCATTTTAGACTGAAATCGAGCATGTTAACCCCATTTTTGGTTTAAATTGAGCATGATAAACCTGTCTGGTACCCTGTCCACGCCGTCTAGAGAAGGGCGGTTTTTTAGATGGGAAATTATTACATTGTCCTTGAAATAAGTTACTTGTAATTTTTTGTCCCTGATTTTTTCCTCTTTGTTTTCTAATTCTTTAGTTAACATCAATCAAATTAAATCTATTGAGTTGATATTAGTTAGTGTTGAATTTGTATTTGATATCGTAGTTAAGGTTAACTAAAATATGGGTACAGACTAAAAAATAAGTTGATAGGTACTAAAAAGTAAATTCTCTATCATTTAAAAAAAAAAAAAAAAAAAAAGAACAATAAAACAAACCCCCCTTTTTAAAAACATATTTGCCCCGAGAGGTTGAGCTCGGTTTTGAAATAACTCGCTCGCCTCACAACAAACAAATGAAGCAGCAATAAACCCAATACTAATGCGCTTTTGCGGGTTTTTGTTGTGTGTATAGTCCCATTTGAATCGGTTAAAATATGTTGTAGAAAGTCTAATTATATTTTTCTATTTTTCAATATTGGGAACGATTCTTCCTCTTCACTTTTCAGGTTTAGGGTAACTAATCTATTTTTTTTTCTCATAATATTTTCAAATTATTTTTTTTCCCATATAAATAGATGGGATAATTGCATTCTACTCCCTGTTCTTAAACTCATTTTTACTTTACTCCCATGTACTTTGGAATTAGGCACTTAACCCCACTGTACTTTGGAATTAGGCATGGCAATATATGATGCTATGAAAACATGCAAAGCAGATGTTTCTACCCTATGCCTGGGTGTGGCTGGATCCATCGGTGCCTTTCTCCTTGCCTCTGGCTCCAAAGGAAAGAGGTTTTGCATGCCTAATAGCAGGGTGTTCTTCCAAGAGACTCCTTTCGGTTTTGAGGGCAGCGTAAGTTCTTCTTCTTATTTGGGAACAAGAACACAAACAAAAACTCTCCTCTGTTACACTATACTATGCATAATTCCCATTCCTTTTTTTTTTGTTTCCACTTTCAGTTGATTGATCGGGGTATACGCCTTAGAGAACATAATTTAAATATTAAGAAGGTGAACAAGATACTTTCAAGAATCACGGGGAAGCCGGTCGAGCAGGTTTTGTTTCTACTTTCTATTTGATTCCCACCCCCCCACCCCAAAAAAAAAATCTTAAAAAGACTGAACTATATGGTTTTTTTAGTGAAATTGCACTTTATACCCACAAAGTTTAGCTGCGGTTGTACTTTGTCCATTTCATATTTTATTTTTCGCAGTTGGCTGCATGAAGTTTGTTTTTTGTATCTATTTGGTCCAATTGATTGATTTCAACCAATTGTTCGCGAACTAGGGGGTAAAGTGCAACAAAAAAACTTTAAGTGTGAAAAGTGTAATATAATATGTGCTCTTATTCCATTATTTTTTCTCATCTTCTAGTCATCTGGCGATAAAATTGGTCAGAATCAAGCAATTTGCCCCCAAAACATAAATCATCAGGGATCAAATTCAGACTGCACCCGAATTTCAAGGATGCAAAGTGCGATTAATCCTTGTTTTCTGGCAGGTTGAATCAGACATACAGGGTGAAAAATACATGAACCCGTGGGAGGCGAGAGACTATGGGTTGCTTGATGCTGTTATTGACGATGGGAAGCCCGGATTAATAGCGCCACTTGTCGATCCAACGCCCACAATGCCTAGTGTTTGGCACTTGTGGGATCCCGAATGGAAAGAGATCGATGATTTGCCCTCAGAAGAAAAACTGCTTTTACCGAAGGGAAATAATGGCTATATTGGCGAGCCTGAAGAAGGAGAGAAAAAGGAAATCCCGGAACCAGTGTAAAGGGACTGTTTGGGATTGGGTTTTTGCTGCATCAGAATGTAAAGAAAATTGAGCCGGATCAAACCGGTAAATGGGAATTGCTCAACTGTGCCTATATGTAACACACACAAGTGACAAAGCTGCAGTCAAATTTCTTGTTATATTTCTCCTGTGGAATAAACACTAGGGAATTACTAACTATACAAAGATTCAACAGTTTGGATTTATGTGTTCTGATTTTTATCTTTTTTTTCTCTTTTTGTAATGAAGATGCCTAAGAAAGTTTATTAAGCGAAAATGTTGATGGAAGTGTATATTTTTGACAATCGGATAGTCGGAGACATTTTCAACCATTGATTTAGAATCGACAATATCTATTTTCAACCATTGATTTAGAATCGAAATCATACACTTATTGAACTTGACATAAAATGAGGTACTTACAGTCTATTGCATTGTAATTAAACCTACTTTTGTTTTATCCCCTCGTCCTTTAAAAACCTTACACTTTTTCGTTAAATCTAACAAAATTGACACAAAAATTGAATTACCCATGACGCATATCAGATCCATAACAACTTTGTAGTATAATTTAATTATTCAAACAAATTCATTTTTTTGTATTATATTCGTCTCAGAGAACATTACAATTGAAATTAAAAAAAATAAAATAAAAAAATTAATAAAAATATTAAGTTTTGATACCTAAATCACTTACTCCATTTAATTTTTTTTTTACACAAAATTTTAAATTTTTAAAACATGAAATTGATTTCATTTTTTATCTCTTTCTTTCTCTCTCTCTCTCTCTTTTTTTTTTTAATAATCTATTAATGTTTTTCAATATTTTCAAGGGTAAAAATCAAAATTTCCAATCAATTTGGACAAATGTGTATTAAAAAATTATATTTTAAAGTCTTTACAAGAAACTAATTTTGATTTAAAATCTTCATTCAAAATTGATTAAAATTTTTTATTCTTCACTCTTGAAAAATAGAGAAGCATATGCATTATATAAATTATTAAAATGGATAAAAATGAAATCAATTTCATGTTTCAAAAATTTAAATTTATAAGTAAAATAAGCAAATTTTTTTTTTTGAAAGGAATAAGAAATTTAGGTGTTAAAATGTTAACATTTTTGTTAAATTCTCCATTTCAAGGTGTAATATTTTTTGAGACAAATTCCTAAATATATAAATCATCCAAAACGGATTTTGTTTGAATAATCAATTTGCGTTTCAAAGCATTTTATTCTTTTTAACATTCTGTAAAATTTTATGAAAAATGTAAATTCATATGCGACTCAAAAACATTAGTTCGGTTTGATAAAAGAAATTAATGATGCATTTAATTGGGTGAACTATTTGAAGTCACTTGTGATTTGGGTTCATAAATTATTACTTATTCCTTATTTTTATGAGATTTTTATTCTTTAAACCAAATTATACACTCTCCTCAACAAATTATTATAAAAAAGAAGTTATTATTTAAACTTTTCATGAACGTTCTTATAATATGAACCCCGACAGTTGGAAACAACCGTTGCATGGATGTCGATACCCTTCCCATCCACCGAACATATGAATATGGTAAGCTTCATTCTCAGATTAATTAGGTAACTTCATTTAATTCAACTTATTTATGGCATTCTCCTCATTTTCAATCAAAACTATATTTTTGGTAAACGAAGAGACTACCCAAACAATTTTCGAATCCAGTAGAGAGAATAGGTGGAACATTGGATTGTAGTCGTGATTTCTCTTATCTCTCGAATTCGTTTGTTGTATCGACACATAGTAAGCTCTCGTGTGGTGTGGTGAATATACTAAGTTATTTTCTATTGGCAAAGTTACCCGTTTTGATATTTTTTCACATAAATAGTTGTTCAATCCGCAAAAAAAAAAAAACAGTTCGTTGTTTGCTCAATTCCATAGTTTTGTGCATTTGAACAAAAGTCACCTAAAGACAAAGTATATGGGAATGTTCAAAAACCTTTTGAGAACATTCATAATGCTATGAAAATGTTATATTTTCTTACACACAAGATGAACATATGATGTGAAATGGTATCATGTTGCTGATTTTTGTAAACATCCAAAAATATTTTTGTGCTGAAACGAACAAGAAAAAACCTTGTAATGATAGCACATAGTGAGTGGGTTTCATAAATTACTGTGTGGTTAAAGAACAATCTAGCTTTTGTTTTGAACATTCTAGTTTTTGGCACACATTACTCTATCTATTCGACGAAAAAAAAAAAATTAATTTTTTTCTTGCCAAACTATTGTGCTTCAAAAAAACAGAGAAACTCTAAATTGCATTGATTGAATGTTTTCGCACATACTACCATGTTTTTGTAAGCCTTAGTTTCTAAATGGGCAAATAACAAACTAAATAGATATTGCATACGAATTAGTGTTGATGTGCAAGTTTGATGGGTATTTGTACGGCGATGATTTCATCTCTCGCATATTGAGTACTCGCAAGTATACGAGGTCTAGTTTTAATATAATAATCTTGAGATCGGATATCGTTCCACTGGGAATGGTATAATTTAGTTGAATATGGTGATTGCAATAGTCTCATATTATCCCGACTTTTCAAGAATTGTTTGTATTCTAATTAATCAACTAAGATAAATGACTACTATTAGGTTAGTTTTAATTACATTAATTACCTAATTATTGATTTTTTTCATGTAATACATATTTGACTTCGTTTAGTTAGCTATAACGGTGTTTATCCATTCCGACAATTTTTGTATCTACAACTCCTCTGCTACCTCTCCCAAGTGTAAGATAGGAGATTACACGACTTTGTGTCAACGTAAAAGTCCCCCTCAACGCCTTAACAACCCTAGGTCGTGTGAGTCTTGAGCCAACGTCATGGATTGAACACGTTCTAACGCCCTCCCAGGTCATTAGAACGTCACGTTGAGTTTACCCTAATCCGAATCCGGGGTTACCTCTCCCGAGTGTCAAATCTCGTATTCTCGGTTTATCAATACAAGCATAATATCAAGAATAACAGTAAACACAATCGAATTTAGACAAACATCAATTAGAGTAACATTAATTCATTCAAACTAGCATTTACATGATTTCAACAACATCTATGTAATATTTAACTAATACTACATGATCTTAGCCATATACAATACAAAACAAAAGTGATTCAACATCATTAGTTATGGAAAAGTAGTTACGAAGATAAAAATAAGAGAAGAATGATCAAATTTGAGAATGAAATGGTCCACTGTCGCTAAAGATAGCTCTGTAAATGATTCCTCTTTATCCGAATAATGAACCTTCTCCTTGATCTCTCAAAAACGGCTTAAGAACACTATATTGGGGTTAGGAACCTTGAACAACAACTTTCAGACGTGGGAAAAGGGTATTTATAGGCCTAAGGTTTCAAAAAGATCTAAAAATATATTTATGTCTGAACAGAGATTTCCGCCTAGGCGGTAGTTTCTTCGCCTAGGCGGAGGGCTAGCATCTTACATTCTAACTGATTTCCACCTAACACCGTTTCACTCGGTTTGTCAATTGTTCACGTCCCTACACCTGATTTATATAAAAACAACTAAAACGCAATTAAAACATTAATAAAACACTCGAAAACTGACAAATTCGGCTTGGAAGTAGATAGGTATTTTAAACCTATCAATATTCATACGGAATAAAGTTAACGGATCATCTTACGTTTGACACGTTGCTTCAAAAAATAATAGCAAGGGGGGAGACACTGCGGCGTGACGCTTTTGAGCTATACTACTCTATCCCCAGACACAACAAGTGTATACTGTCCTCCCAAGCTGACTTTGAAGTTATTTGCAGCATTAGTCGGATTTTGAAATTCGAATATATCTGCGTCGACATCAAAGTGTGCGGCAGCGGGAGTGGATCGGAGAACAACACACCCATAATGATGATTGAACCCTCAAAGTGTTGGGACAACGAGGGAGACGAATCCAGAGACGGTGATTTATTGCCGATTTTTTGCCCATTGTCACAAAAAGCATTGCTATCGGATCGGGGCACCCTCAGAGTGGTTGTTCACAGTCCAAATCAACGTACTCGTCGGAACAAAATGCCCACTGACCTTGCAAATGTTCTAGATTCTTTTGCTTTCACGACGGCGAGGGCTGCGTATCAAACTTTTTCGTCAATTTTTCTAGGCGGTGGAGCGCCGTTTGCAAACTCGATTTTTAGGGTTTCTGTCGAATGCTCTAGGTTTTGAGGGGCGAGTGTTTTTTCACAATGAGCACTTATCTAGAAACGCGAAGCCCTATATGGTAGGAGCGACTGGTTAGCGAGTTTTCATGTGCGCTATTTTAGGAAAATTGTCGTCGACTGGAAGTGCTACGATGAATGTTCTTAAGTGCTCATTTCTCACTCCAGAAAATGAAAACTACATCGTTAGAAAGAGAATTTTTTACGATTAAATTGGTTTTTTTGTTATCGATTTTGGAACAATAAATCGCGGTGAATCGTCTGTTTTCCTGAGCTATGGAGTAATTTTGGGAACTGTCACTTCCCATATATTGTTCGCTGTTTTTTGTAGAGCATTCAGTGACATGGAATATAAATAGAGCAAAAATGAAAGGGCATAAGTTAAGGACCATTTGCTAAAATTTTGTGCGGTCTCAATAATTTATTCAAAGTAGTTAAAAGTTTATTTTGTAAGATGTCAATCTAAATCCCAATTTTTATTGTAGAAAGTTAATTAAAATTGCATTCTTAAAATATAGTTGTATGATTCATAATTGATTAAGTTTGAGATTTTTAAATTGTCAACGATTTCTTAATCAAATATGAATTTTATAATTTCAATATAAAATCAAACACGTTATTTATATATAAATTATACCGAAGTGATAGATGTGCCTCATAGAAAACTCATTATTTTGATTTTGATAAAAAAAAAAAACGTGCAATAATTTCAACTTCAGATAATGAAGACAAAACGTATTGTATGCTTCGGGGAACATGTTCTGTCCATGAAAGTCAAAAAAACAAACCGTTGCTAATTTCAAATGTTGAATAGTTGTGTTGATATTAACATTTGATATATAAACTGAATCATTTTAGACTTTACCTTAATTACTATCCTTAACACATGCTGCAAACAAAATACCCTTATATCTTCCAGTAAAAAAATGTTCCACCAAGGAAAACCAATGGTCAAAAGAATTTGAACTTTTCGATGCATGCATTAAATGCTATAAAAATGCGTTTAAAGTGTCGAGTCAACTAGTCGTACTCTAAAACCAAATCATTGTCAGGGTTGGTTGTGTGACACATCCACATACTGTCAAAGCTGGTTGCATGATGACGAATGATTCCCCCATACACTTACCTCCAATTATGCGTGATTGCAAGTGATTTCCATCCCATATTGCCTTAAAATAATATCTACTACATCCACATGATTTATCTCCGGTTTACTACACATTCCTTTAAAAAAAAAAAAAATAGTAGTTTTAGATGCATAATGATGTGAGGAATTTTGTCAAACGCACAAAAATCACCACATGGAAGGTATCACAACAAGTGTGAAAAAACTGCCGAATAGGGTCCCCCGAACACGCCTTGCTCGACATCCTCCAAGTGGGCGAATCATTTACTACATAGGGGTACGCCGCCACGGCCACTGCTCAGTTCCTCTCCTACAGAAGCCTAGAGACTCCGGACAAGGCACCGGGGGTTCGGGCCCTGTTCCCCGAACGCCCTCGACACGGTTGTTCTCCTCTGCCATGCTCCCTCAACGTTTGCATGACTTTCGTTCAGAAATGTTTGTCTTGGGGTCAACGCCGGGGGGTATGATGACTCATTTCTACACTTTCGACGCAATGGGTCAGGCCCCTTCTCCTCCCACTACTAGACCAGCCAATGGACTCTTCTTGATGGGCCTAAAGCCCTTGTTCAGAAAGTTAACAGCTCCACTCGCCAGCTCACTGGTTACGCGTCGGATTAGGGTAATTAACCAAGCTCAGGCCCATAATCCTGCACTGCTAATCGAGCCCATCTCCTATAAATACTCAGGCATCCCAATGCCCCAAGTGTTGTTGCTCATTTATTTGAAAGCATATTTAGTCTTTTCTCCCAAACTCTTACTCTCACGCCGAAAGGAATTCATCGGGCACAACCCCGACGAGTCTTTATGCAGGTACAGCTCGGGAACTTAGTTCAGATTGTAAGGATCTCCAGCATGTCATACCTCCACCTCAGCAAAGAAACGTCCACGTGTCCTGACCGGAATATACTGCTGAGGAGCACCAATGTCCGACACCAACACATACCAAGTTTGTTTGTTTATCAATTAAGTAATGGAAAAAAAATTGTTTTTTTGTTTTTTTTTTTTCCCACACGACTATGAACAAAACACATGCATTCTCGTGTTTGCCTCAATGAACAAGCAACAGTAACACGTACCTTGTTGTTTTTAATGTAGAATAAATTTAATCATACTCCTTGAACTCCTGTGACCCATCACAAAATTTCTAAGTTTTTCTCTCATTTCCTTCTTACCATTGTTTCAAATGTGCACCCTATTATTGTTTGTTTGCAACAAATTGCCATAGCTTTCAATGTAATCCCTTTCATCTTCTAAATCTTCGCTTGTATCATTGATGCACTCAGTGGCGTCCCACTCGATTGAGTGTTATCCCTATCACACCTCCTAATATTAACATCAAGTAATTCAATCTGTTGGAGAAATTTAACATAATTATATAAATATAAATTAAATAATAAACATATTTCACATGCAATTACAATCTCGTTAAATAACTAAGAACATCAACAGTTAAATAAATAAAATAAAGAATAGAATAGAGAGAAAATACATCTTTGGTGAATTGAGGCATATAAACATTGTTCCAAGAAGAGATACGCTTCCTCTATGCACAGGGTTGAATGACGAGCCCTTCCCAAGATACAACGATCCAGAGTGTCAAGGTGCAAGTATGACATCCTATATTAAACCGATCGCAAACTTTATTGCCCGTAAATTATCAAGTATATATATGTAAAATATCACAAAACATCACTTCTCTCTATTTATATATTTTAATATAAACATACTCATTATTTTATGTAGTATCATACTCTTTTCTCTAATTTTCTCTATATATGTTTTCTTTCATCTTCACACACCTATATATAGTGCATGAAGTATGCAACTTTTATATAATAATAAGTACTCATAATACTATAATTAATAAAATCACTAATTGTACACATAAATACTATTGTAACATATATATTTATAATATATAGAATTCATAGTGTCATTTTAATAAATTTATTAGTTATTCACATTAATAATGTGTAATGAACTTGTAATTTAAACACATAATTATAACAATTATAAATATATTATTAATAATAATTTTATTAAATAAAATAATATAATTTATATATAATAAAATATTTAATTTTAAATTATTTTCCTAACACAATCTTCATATGCTCTCAAATATTTGCATCTCCTCAAAGTCATTCTGTTTTGTGAGCATTCAATTTGGATGTCCGTCTATTGAATAAAACATATCAAAACGACCGTTTGCTAGCTTGTTCTATTTTGATATGATATTGGGAACAATGCCAACAAGATTGCTACTGAAGTCCGACAGTAACGTCCTCCTATTTTCATAACAATGTCAATGATTTTGCAATATTTTTTATGACTTAAAATGAAAAAAAAAATATATATATATATATACAATTGAAAATAATAAAATCGTATTACTTTGTTATAAAAATTTGTAAACTGGATTGAATATGTGTTGAAATCAACATGCATGAAAGAATAATAACATGAAAAAGAGCTACATTCCTACATTATTTTAAGGAATCCTATTTGAAGTTCATGTCATTGATTTCAACATTGAATTGTGAGTATATGAACACTTATTTGTTTACTTTTAAAAAAAAAAAAAAAAAATCCGTTCATCATTTGCGAATAATAACCAAAAAAAAAAACCTCGAAATACCAACAATTATTCTTTGATCTCCCTAATTCCTTAATCTACACTCCTCAATATGCAAAAAAACAGTGTCTCAAGACCCAATTCCTCGAATAAACTCAGAAAATTTTCTTAAATAATGCCGAAACTGTTTAATAAAAATATAGTTGAGTTTTGAATTTCGAATTCTAGACTTTCCTAAACTGAAAATTTGTAATATATACTGATTATATATTTCAATATATTCGGAAATTATATCGCATACTAAGGATTAATGATATATTTTGATTTTCTAAAACATAGGGGTCTCTTTGGTGGGGGGTAGATATGTCATCCAGAAAATTGAACTTAAAAAAAGGAGATTAATTTAAACACGAAATTTGTGTTAAAGGTTTAAAAATGGATAATTTTTTTATTAGTGGGATGATTTGTAGGTTTGCCTATTTTGTTACGATAATTTATAGATTTTTCTATAATTTTTTAGCAAAATAAAAATACATCAATAAAATTAATTACAACCAAATAAAGTAATCATAATAAAGCAATTTATTGTGTTTTCCATGACCTAAATTGATGAATAAAATAAAATAGATAAATATCACTTTTCTATATATATATTTTTTTGGGCACATATGTTGGAAAAAATAGTTGAACTCTAAACTTTTTACAAGAGAGATTAGATATATATCCATTAGGTTACAAGTCTTGGAATCTTCTCTATATTTAAAGCTAATAAGAATTGATGGGAGATCTTATTAAATATTAAAAAATACCGACCTTATTCCTTTAAATGAGAATTAGTTGGAAACATTTGTTCGGAAAAGGAATAGAAACATTTTTTTCTCTTAAAATTTTAAGAATTTTGGGATCAATCTCAAATTTTAGAAATATTTGGTGAGTAGAAATAACATATTTTGTTGTTAAATTTCGAATTTCTAAGAATAGGAACAAGAATTTAGGAGTAGAAATATTGAAATTGCATGTTATACTTCCATCCAAATTATCGTTAATATTTAACAGCATAAAAAATATTCCGTTAATAATAGGACTTAATTGTTACGTTAAAGGCCCGGCAATTATATAATTTGGCCTAAAATTAATTTTTTCCCAAAATTAAGGGGGTGTTTGAGTAAACACTTACTTCCCCACTAAAACCCCAGAAAAAAGGGTGAAGCAAATCCTCCCCGCTCCGCCCCGCCTCGCCTCCATTCTCCCCCCTTCGCCACCCAAACCCGCTGCATACTGTAAACGAGTCGAGACGCAGTTGAAGAAAGCAACAGCTATGGAGATGGGTTGTTTGGCCTCATCAGCGCCTTCAAGACCCACTTCAACTCTTAGCTTATTCTGCCATGGAGGCGATGGTTCTAAACAGTTCATGGCCAAGGCTAACCCCGTGTTCTGTCAATCAATTCCGATGACTACCGGCATCAGTAGCAGTATTCATAGCAGAAGAATAGGGTCTCCGGCGAAAGCATTTAATAATAGTTTCTCTACTGACGGAAAATGGACCTTATCCTGCAATTGGGATGTCTCCGATGCCGCGCCTTCGCCTGCTTTGATGCCTCAATTCGAAGACCTCGATACCACCGAAATGCTGCTTAAACAGAGAATCGTCTTCTTGTGTTCCATGGTCCTCTCTCTCTCTCTCTCTCTCTCCGTGTGTGTGTGAAAATATGTGAAATTGGAGAAGTATGCTAGTTATAATCAAATGAAATGACCAAAGTTTGGTGGTTGAAATGTTAGGAAAATTGGGTTTTGATTTTGAAATTCGTTTATCTTACTGTTGCATATAATCTTTGTAGTTTAATGGATGCAGATTGAGGTGTATATATATATGTGTGTGTGTGTGATGTTTATGTAAGTGATTGATCTTATTCATTGCTTTTACAAGCTTATGAGATGTGCAAATTTCAGGAGATGACACTAATTTTATGTTGTTCTTTTTCTGTTAATGGGCATGAATTGGTGATGAGCAGATAGACGATATGACGGCGGATTATCTGATTAGTCAGCTCTTATTTCTGGATGCGGAAGATCGGAATAAAGACATAAGATTCTTCATAAACTCGGCCGGTGGTTCTAGTACTGCTAGTAAGCCTATTTTGCTCTCATGCTTTAGCTTTGTTCCTTGTTTGGTGCATCACTTTTAACTTTAGAAAATGGGTTAGAGCTACTTTCTTTTATACACACTGACACACACACTGTTGATTCTTACTATTAGGCCATATTTTGCACATACAGGGCATCTGTGCTAAAATGGCACAGATGATGAGTGAGCTGGTCGAGCTCATTTGCCTCATTTTGGCATCAAAATTGCCAAAATTTGGGATGGCACAAGGGATGGTTATGCTGTTGGAGTTGCTCTAACATAAACCGATAACTTTTAAAAATAATGACTTGTATTCGATTAGCAAAGGGTAGAACTTATACAATGTTGAGTCTATTGATTTGTCTTTTCACACCCATTTACCTTCTCAAAATCTGCCCAAGTTGGGGGAGAAAGAACGCTTCAATTTTGTAAAGAAACTTTCCCTCCGTTTTTCCTTACTGCTCTTCTCTTTTCTCCACACGAAATTTACCAAACGACAGAAATGGGAAGAAACCATATTCTTTTTGTTCTCTTCTCAATTTTGTTTATCCAATCAAAGCCCTTTTTGGTGTTTATAAGTGCCCTTGTTACTAATCCATTTATGTTTTTTCCTGTCTAGAGTAAGTAATCAAGTTTTCATCTTCATTACGTGTCTCTATCTCCTGATTTTAGGCATGGGAATATACGACGCGATGAAGACGTGCAAAGCAGATATTTCAACCATATGCTTGGGTTATGCTGGATCCTTTGGTGCTTTTCTCCTTGCTTCCGGCTGTAAAGGGAAGAGATTTTGTATGCCTAATAGTAAGGTGATGATCCATCATCCTTCTGCATCCGCTAGGGGTGATGTAAGTCCTCCTCCTCCTCCTCCTCCTGCTGCTCTTCATCCACCTTTATATTACTTAAAAGTGGTGAATGCAATTATTCCAGTTGGAGGACGTGACTAGGCGTGTAAAAGAACATATGTACCAGGAGATGAAGGTGAACAAGATACTCTCAAGAATCACGGGGAAGCCAGAGAAGCAGGTTTTGTTTGGATGCCTTTCCCTTTTCTTTTAGACAAACTTTTTCAACTCTTATGGTCTGTTTGGATTGAGGGAAGTGGAGAGAAGAGAAGAGAAAACTGGGACAAAACTGAAAAATTTTGGGAGCAGAAACAAGAATCAAGGAACAGAAACAGTAACCAAAGGGGCCCTTATATTATCTTTTCTTCTTTCCTTCCCTTTTCTCTTTAGAGTGTTTGCTTACATGGAATTGGAGTCTTAGAAATGAACGCAGATAAAAATGTAAAATTTACGTGTTAATTTTCAATTCCAATTCCTTGCTTGCAAACGCCACCTTAAAGATTTTTTTTTTGGCAGATTGAATCAGACACTCGAAAAGATAAATTCATGAATCCGTGGGAGGCAAAGGAATATGGGTTGGTGGATGCTATTATAAATGAAGACCATCCAAGATTAGTTGCACCAATTTCTGAACCTGTAGATCCACCACCGGCTAGGATTTCGCATTTATGGAGTCCCAAGAAGTACAACATAGAGGACCGTCCCTCCGAAGAAAGGTTTCTAAAATTAAACGGATACATTTGCGATGAACAACAAGAGGAAAAACCTGCTCAAGAGGAAAAACCTGCTCTAGATTAAGACATTCCCCTTTCTTTCCCCTTACTATTGTCCGAAATATAAAGAATTTTTGTACGATGAGAAACACATTAAAAAGTGGAAATTGGAATTTTCGAGTTTGTATCAATAGTTAAATTTCTCTGTTCGAATTCTTCTGCATTGAATAACAATGGTTCTTTCCCAATAGGGTTTTAAATTTAGGTAACATTTGGTTTCATGATATTGGAGCATCGGAATTGGAATTACAAATGAACGCATATATTCAATTTCATGCTGCCAAATGCTACCGAAGTGGGAAAAAATCTGAATTTATTAGACCGAATTTATTGCATCACCATCGCCTTTACCCTTATTGCTTTTGCTATCATTGTTTCTGCCTGCTTCTACCACCGCTGCTCTCGCTGCCACTACTATTGCTCGAGCTCGAAATTTGCTTCTCTCTTCCCTCCCCTACGTTCACTTGTGCCCTAAGGACCTCGGCCGCGTTAGGGCCTTTATTAGCTTCATCATTGCTCACATCCACGCCAGCAATCCTGTCGTCCATATCTTCTTGTGGGATATTAATGTCAATACAAGTTGATGAAGGCAAAATTTGGTTCGTCAGGAATGGTATTTTGCAATTCAGAATGAATGATTTTTCTAGCGTTGGTTTCTGCAAAACAATACACTGAGGGTGGGTTTGTCGGCATTGCACCTCAGGTGTGAGAATTAGTAGTGTTTTTCTCGTTGAAATTTGATAGAATATTACATGGGAAAAAGTGTGTACTTGACTAGATCTCTCATGTAGTATTTATAGGGTACGGAAGACTTGTTTGACAAGTCTCCTGTAAATATCAATTTGTTCCCATTAATATTGCAGATATTGTAGGATGTTGAATCGAATGTTTTGATGAACAATTAAACATTGATATTTTATAGAACTAATGTTTTCATTGAGTAATTTTACATTTATAGTTCCATGTAATTTGATTAAGAAGATGAATTGTCGAAGATGAATCGTTGAAGAAAATGTGACGGGTGCAAAATGAAAATGATAAAGACGAGAAGAGTTTTAAAGTCGTTGAAGATAATTAGTTGAAAACAACTCTTTACTTATATACTCTTAATGCAATCCAAATTAAGATCATGCACAACACTTTAAAATGAATTAATCTTATGTATGTTACTTTAGGGGTTTAAAGTGTGTTTTATAATGTGCTAAATGTGTGAAATGCTTTTGGTTAAGGAACTAAGTGAAAAATTGGTTTTAATGCTTAAAATGATAAGTTTTCGGGTCAATTCGGCCAATCGACAAAAGGGGTAAGTCGACTAATCAAAACAGTGTGTTTTGGAAGTAGAATGGGTGACCTACTAGTCCATTCGGCCAACCAGCAAGATGGGTAGGTCGATTATCGAATACAGTATCTAAAATAGGAAGAAATAGGGACCTTCTGGTCCAATCGGTCAATCAACCGGACCAGCACAACAGTCGAATTAATGACTGTTGTGAGGAGTCGGTCAACCAGCGACGAAGGGCCAATCGACCGACATGGTCAATCAACATGTTGAATGATTTGTTTTTCGTCAAGCTATTTCGGTTTTGATGATTCCAAGGGAGGATTTTAAGGTAATTTGAAGTATTTTCAAAATATATTATGATGTATATAATTCCTATTTAATTGGTCTATTTAATTAAATGTTCTTTTAATTAAAGTGATTAAATACTTCTATTTCGATTTTAAAAATTTTTAAAGAACAAATGAATTTTTCTAAGAATATTTTTTAAATGAAAAATATCAATCTTGAATATATTTAATATATGGGGTCTTGGGATATCATTTCTAGTCATGAGTCATAACGTTTGAAAATTAACCGTTAGAGGTGTATTTAAAGAGGCATGCGGGATTGAGTTTTAGATATAAAAAACAATCAGATTTGTACTTTCTAAAACAAATTTTGTTGCTGAAAATTATAAATGAGATTATTCATTGAGTTCTTGATCTAAGGCGCTCATCGTTCGTGTCACTGGTCTAGGTTTTGCTATCGAGTTGTTCTAATCATTTTCGACGGATCTCGGTGAGATTGTTCCAAGTTATTGATTTTATTTTCTTATATTATTTTGATTAATTGTTTGGATAAGATATTTGAGAAAAATTATTTTCGAACTTAATTCTTAAAAATCTTTTAAATGATTTTTTATTTGAGAAATTTAATTACGTGCTTCTTGTGTGCTACCCATTGTTTTTTATAATCACATTTATTTGTCTCACATTGTATCTATCACATAGTTATTATTCGGGACATTAATTGAGTATATCTGTATTAATGTGGTAAAAATTCCTTGTGGGAAGAAACTTGCCATTTTTTTGTAATTGCGAGTTTGAGCGGATTAGACACGTTTGGGTCAGTGCCTAATCAGGGTAATTAGGTTTCAATGAAAAAAATTAAGGTTCGATTTTATCCTGTAAAAAGATTAAGTTAATTTTTTTCCTTGAAAAGATTAAGTTATGATTCTTCTTGTAATAAAATTAAAGAGAAAAAAGGTTATTCCTAAGCCTGTGAAAAGAATAAGTGTAATAGTGATAGATTAATTCTTAAGTTGTAAAAGAATCAGATATGTAAAGGTTGATTCTAAACATGCGAAAAGAATCAGGATAGTTAGAGTTTGATTCTGAGCCTAGGAAAATAAATAAGTTAGTCTTCAACCTATGAAAAAAAAAAAAATTGTAAGGGTTTGGCTCTTATATGTGAAAAGAATCAGGGTTTAATGGATTGCAAATCTCTGTAGAGCTTGGGAGACTGGATGCAAGTAAGAGTAGCTTACCGAATCAGAATATATTGTTGTATATTGCATTATTTTATTTCTGATTGTTTGGGTATGGATCTAGATAAACATATTTTCGCAGCGTAACAAGATGATAGTCGATTTAGGGAAATTAGTAATTTGTTTAAGTATTTAATTGTTTAAATTTTTGTAACTATCCAATTCATCCTCCCTCTTGAGTAACTCTTTGGGCCAATATAGGATTTAGAGTAATGGGCAGTTACTGCTCTTTCCTAAATAAGATGAGGTCGTTACAACTATTCACGAGTGGAAGCGATGATGGGCAATCGCACCTCGAGCGTTGATGACCACACTTGGGATAATGTGGTTTAGGCCTTTAACTTGTTGTCTCGATTTGGGATGACGGTCGTGGTCCTTCGGCTCGGAGTAGTAGCACTCGGCATAGGCACTTGGTTGGGTCTTGCGTAAAACATTCCGGGCACTAATCTTTGCGCCAAGGTTAACATTTATGACTAACCATCACAGGTATGGTATGTTTGGTGTCACTCATGAGGTGTATGACTAATGATAAGGGGCACGTGGCATAGATTCAAACCCAACTTGATTCCTCCTTATCAGATACCCTCTATTCCCGTGCATACAAGACAATATATTCAGGAATACGAGCAGGAATGTCACTCTTGGGATTCTAGCTCAGCGTAGAACCAAAATGGTCTCTTCTCGAATATAGCGCCCAATTAGAATTTTAAATATATGACGCTTTGTATTTCGTGCCTAAAGCACGTCAGATATTTACGGCATGTTTGGTTGGACGGAATGGAATGAGGGTGGAATGGAATGGAAGAAGTAATGGAATGAGAAAAAGAATGGAATGGAATTGTGAATGGAATCACTATTCCATTATCTTGTTTGATTGGTATGGAATGAAAGAAAGAATAGAATAGTGAAATATAGTAAAATTTTCATTTGCCCTTATAAAATTATTATTCCATTATTTTCTTGGTTGGTTATAATAAAATTTTATTATATTTTACTATTCTATTCACTTCCTCATTTTATTATATTTCACTATTCAACTCAATTTTAAGTTTTTGTTCTATAATTTCTATTTTTGTTCTCAATTTTCAGTTTCTATTATTTAATTTCTGTTTTTGTTCTCAATTTTCAGTTTCCTTTTTCAATTTTTCGTTCTCTAATTTTCTATTTTTTGTTCTCAATTTTTTATTTTTGTTCTCAATTTTCTGTTTTTATTCTCAATTTTCGGTTTCTGTTCTCAATTTTCTATTATCTAATTTTATATTTTTATTCTCAATTTTCTATTTTTGTTCTCAATTTTCAATTTTTATTATCTAATTTTATGTTTTTGTTCTCAATTTTCAATTTTCGTTTTCAATTTTCAGTTCTCTAATTTTATGTTTTTGTTCTCAATTTTCAGTTTATATTCTCAATTTTCTATTCTTTAATTTTATGTTTTTGTTCTCAATTTTTAGTTTATATTCTCAATTTCTTGTTCTCTAATTTTCTATTTTTGTTCTCAATTTTCAGTTTATGTTTTCAATTTTCTGTTTCTATTCTCAATTTTCAGTTTCTGTTCTCAATTTTTTGTTCTCAATTTTCTATTTCTATTCCCAACTTTCCGTTCTCTAATTTCAATTTATGTTCTCTAATTTCTGTTTTTGTTCTCAATTTTCAAAGGCTTAATTACAAGGACTATCATGTAATTTAAGATATTGATTCCATTGGGTTGGAATCTCATTCCATCCCATCTCAAATGGAATCACATTCCATCCAATTTCATTCCAAAAGTGATTCCATTAGAGAACCAAACAACGGAATAGGAATCGAGGGCGGAATGCGATTCCATTCCGCCCTCGATTCCATCCAACCAAACATGCCGTTAATGTTTTGGGATGATTTGACAAGGCACATCACCTTGTCTACCTAGGCAACAATTAGCATGATCGTCACGTGGATGCGCCCTATATAAATAACAGGGTTGCCTTACATTTGGGTTACCCCTGATACCTCAACATTTTCCATTTCCTACGATGTTTTTTTGTTGGTTCCTTTTGAGCTTCGTTTATTCCAATGACCCTTCACTTCACATGGAGTGCTTTCAATGTCTTTAATCCAGAAATTATGTTTCAATTTTTATTTACGTTGATTCTATCATTGCAGTAGCTCACTTCACCCTTGTAGTTGCGTTTTCTGGATTGAGCGCCTTAACGTTGTAGTGGGTTTCAGTCAAATCTTTTGTCTTTCCTTCTCATTTTTTGATATTTTCTCAGGTGATGTCCAAACGCCATAGTTCATCAAAATTGGCCAATTGGTTTAGTAGTGTCCCTAGTGACGATAATGATCTGGCAGGATCTCCGACACTGGTTTCCCATTTTGGGTGCCAGGGTGAACATTTTGATGTCTCATTCTAGGGTGGGGGTGGGGTGGGGGGGGGGGGTTAGGACCACCGTTAGACCTAACCCCGAGGCTTCTACAGAATGGCCTCAGCCACAGTTGGAGGGCCTTCTCCGATTCCTCCAGCTTGTAATGCTGATAAAGCCTGATCCCCGTTGGGGTTGCCTTCCAGCCCGAGCTGAAGTCAATTAGATGACTAGTAGCTACATCGACAAGGATAATCTCCTTAAGATGTATGAGAAAGACTCTATTCCATTCCCTGAGGTGTAGTTATCTCTCCTTGATCCGAGAGTTTGGGCTCACCGAAATGTACTGGGTAAAATATCCTCTTACACGGATGCCCTCATTGGTGGGGTTCTGTTCACCCTTCACTTTTTTCTCAGAGAGATTATTCATAGGATGAACTTCTGCCCCTATCCAGCGAGTCCCCAACTCTTGTAAGTCAATGGTTGGGTTTATATTTGTGCCTTAAGAATGGTATTACCCCCATAGTCTCTTTGATCCTTTACTTTACTTCTACATGTGTAGAAAGATCGTGAAGCCCAACTATAGCTGGTGGTACTTTTGGACGAGGCAAAAGTGCATAAAGTTAGTGCTTGACTGCCCCGACAACAACAAGGGTGGAAGAACCGATGGCTGCACGTAAGCGGGGACTGGGAGCTTCCTGTCTGGGAAGAGATGGTCTTTCCAGTCCCTACCTGGTGTAGAGTTCCTGGTAGGCCTGACTCATCCCAATCTTTCCTTTTTTATTTTGATTGTTGTCTCTTTGATCATTGTACCGACATTCATTTTTAACGAAACTTTATTTCTTCATTGCTTCTCTTCTTCTAACAGTTATCCCGAATAAAGCTCCAAAGTTGAGCCCAATCAAATCGGTCGACATTGAAACTCTATCGGAGATTCTAGCGGCTAAGAGGCATATTGATTTCCTCTTAATGGGCTCGTTTTATCTTTATTTTGAAGCGCCCATTCTAGAGTCTCCTATTAATGAGGACCGAGTTTTCAACGCCGATCCTGAGCTTGAGCAAGATATCAACAACTATGTTCCCGAGGCGATCGTACAAGAGTCTAAAGGTGATGAGACCAAGAAAGACGGTGAGTCCGGCCCATTTTTCTCTTCCTATTGCTTCTTCTTTCTTCTGTTCGAGCACACGGAATGGGGGGTTTGAGTCGCAAGTGCACACTAGGCGCCCTCCCAAACGGTGGTGCCTCAAGCTCTCAACGACTGTGCAAGTCCTCGCACCGCAATTCATCTCTTTTTCTTCTCATCCTTTCCAACTCACATCGGAGGTCGCGTTGCTCCTCTTCAAAGCGTCATTCCAGCTGCAACCTTCGTCCTTCGTCCACAATTGCTTGCACCTCGTTGTAGGGCAGTACATACTCCCATAGGACTGGCGGTGACTAAGGCAATTGGTTTTGGCTGGCCAACTTTTGTACGTTCTATGAAAAGTCATATATCTCACTCATTAACTCCATAATAAGTGAGCACGATTCTCCGGATGCACAAATATCAGGTTCGGACGTACTGAGTGACTACCTTTCATCTTCTTACTCATTCGTCGTTATCCCTGATCTCAAAATAATTTTTTCAAGCTTTGAGAAATTAACCGATTTTCCACATACGGTGCCAATCTGATGAAACCAAAATCAAGTTCATCAAGACTGGTGCTTTGGAATTCAGAATGGATGATCTTCCTATTTTGTTCCTGCAAAACAATACATCGCGGGTAGATCCACAGTCATTACACCTTCGATGTGAGAATCCATAGTATTTTTTTCGTTAAAAATTTGGCAAAATATTGACTAGAAAAAAAATGTGCGTACCTAACTAAGCCTCCCATGTAGTATTTTATAGAAGATGAGAGACTTGTTTGGCAAGTTTCCCATAAATCTCTGTTCATTCCCATTAATGTTGCTGATATTGTCGAATATGGAGTAATGGACCATTATTTCCAGAACCGTAATTGCTTTTTTCTAAATAAGAGCCGGCTGTTACAACTGTTCCCGAGCGGACGTAGTGGTTGCCAAGCACAGCTCGGGGTCTATGACCACACTCGTGATAGTGTGGCTGGGTCCTCCAACTTGGTGTCCCGAGTTGGGAAGGCGGTCGTCCTTCAATTCAGGAGTAGTAGCACCCGACATAGTTGCTTGGTCGGGTCTTGGGTGCAGCTTCACGTGCACCAATCTTTGTGCCTAAGTTCACTTTTATGACTGACCATCGAAGGTGTGGTCTATTCGGTGTCACGCATAGGGCGCATGATTGATGATGAGGGCCATGTGACAGTGATTCGAACCAATACAAGATTAGTTGCACCCATTTTTGAACCTGCAGTTCCACCGCCGGCTAGAGGATTACGCATTCATGAAGTCCTAAGAAGTACAACATAGAGGACCGTCCCTCTAAAGTAATGTTTCTAAAATTGGCGATGAACAGCAAGAGGAAAAAACCGCTCTAGATTAAGACATTCCCCCTTTTTTCTCCCACTGGCCAAAATATAAAGAATTTTTGTCCAACAAGAAACATGTGAAAAAATGTGAATTGGAATTTCCTGAGTCTTTATTATCAATAGTTAAATTTCTCTGTTCCAATTCTTCTACATTAAAAAACAATGGCTCCTTCCCAAT
This sequence comes from Eucommia ulmoides, assembly GCA_016647705.1. Lineage (NCBI taxonomy): Eukaryota > Viridiplantae > Streptophyta > Magnoliopsida > Garryales > Eucommiaceae > Eucommia > Eucommia ulmoides. The sequence goes on along the minus strand of CM028325.1, from coordinate 33,342,459 downwards.
AGGGTTTTACCTTACAGCAGCATTTGGTTTTTGTGAAATTGGAGCATCGGAATTGGAATTACAAATGAACGCATGCATTCACTTTCAATTCCAATTCCGAGGTTTGAATTTAGACATAAAATAACAATTGTTCCTTCCCAATAGGGGTTTACCTTACAGCAGCATTTGGTTTTGTGAAATTGGAGCATTGGAATTGGAATTACAAATGAACGCATGCATTCACTTTCAATTTCAATTTCGAGGTTTGAATTTTGCGCTGCCAAACGCTACCCAAGTGGGAAAAAAATCTTAATTTATCATATCGAATTTACTGAATCGCCATCGCCATCGCCCTCACCCTCGCCCTCACTGCTTTCGCTATCACTGCTGCTGCCACTCGCGCTGCTGCTGCTGCCACCGCTGCTCTCGCTGCCGCTGCTATCGCTCGAGCTTGAAGTTTGCTCCTCTCTTCCCTCCTCTGCATTCACCTGTGCCCTAAGGGCCTCGGCAGCATTAGGGCCTTTATCAGCTTCATCATCGCTTACATCCACATCAGCAATCTCATCGTCCATATCATCTTGATGTGGGATGTTAATGTCAATACCGGTATTGTTGTGCTCTCTCTCAAAATGATTCACGTTAATGGGGGGTTGTGGTGGTGGTGGTGCCTCGCCAATATCGTCCATGTCCATGTCATCATTCATGATATCCAATTGTTCTTCCAACTCGTCGTTTTTTAGGTCTGGCGACGAATTAGGTGGGTTTGGAGGAACTGATGGAGGATAGTCGATCACCTTCTCATTTCTAGGTTTTGGATCTGGAGGAAGATGAAGAATTTTAAAGATTAGTAGATGATCATCGTTATGAAATTACAAGATGTGAATGGGCAAAAGCCAATGAAATGAACCTGCAGTTTTGAAATCGCCAATTTCAATTCGCTCCACCTCGACCTGCACAGGCACATAAAGGTTGAGGAAGATTGGAGTGACCTAAATGAGATTTATGATTCATTTATGAAGTTCTGGTGAATCAATTGCTGAATATGAAATCCAAACAATTTGAAGGCACTCTGATACGAAAGATCAAATTATTCCAATTGAGTTGATATCCTGCTCGAAGTATGGAAAATATAGAATTGAAATTAGCTTGTTGAAATCAAAAACTCACCTGCATCGCAGGATGAAGGGCTTTATTCGATGACGGGAACTTAGGTCCCTTCCCTACCGGCGGCGAACTGGCCTCCGCACTCGGTCCGGCTGATGCAGCGCCGGCCACAGATTCACCGGTTTCCCGAACATGCCTCAAGCTCTTGACGGCGCGGTGCAAACGCTCCAGTCGGAATTTCTCACCGTCGAAGAACAGAACAGCATCGTTTTCCTTGTAATCCTCGCTACTACCTTGAAATGTCACCTTAGGTTTTCCAGGCTGGTTGTTGTGGAATTCGACGGTGACTCTGTTGTCCTTGTTCTTGTGCAATGTTCCAGGCTGATTCTTATCGATTGAAGCAGGCTTAAATTCATCTGCAAAACAGCAAAAAACAACGATAAAACCACAACCAAGTACCGAGCAATTCTACATCTGTATTTAGAGAGAGAGAGAGAGAGAGAGAGAGAGAGAGAGAGAGATACATCGTAAGGTGCAGAATTTGGAGGAGGAATGGTGATCCTTGAAGGAAGAACCTAGGGTTAGGTTGTACCATCGATCCGCCTTAGGAGCAGTGCTCGGCTCTTTGGTGCTGTTGCTGCCAACCATCATTCAATCACTGTTCGTCAAATTCGATCGCTTTCTTCTTCCGGGAAGAAGTGATCGGAAGTTGATTAAGACGAAACACTCTCAACAAATCTAGGGCTTTGAAAAAGACGACAGTAAGTACGGACGGGGAATTCTATTCGGCGGGTAGTTCGGTATTTTCACAAGGAATATCTGAAGATATTTTCAAAAGAAAAATTAGAATTGACCAGTCTTTATTTATTTTTTAACGAAACACTATTTATATAAAAAAAAATATAAAATTTTAATTCCTGAATTACCCTCCCGAAAGGAGTAGAATAAAGGATAAATTACATCACCGATTCACTTTTGCTCTCTCTCTACGGTGACACCACAATGCCGATGGTGGTTGTCAATGGACTACGTCCGGTGAAAAGAAAAAATGTTACCACCACATTACGTCACTCTCGCACCACCATCACTATCTGATGAATCTTCGATGTAGTTGAAACAATGTTTCTCTCTCTCCGTTTGACAAATCACGGCCACCAACACAGGTCCGAGGGTGGCCATTGGCGATCTAACCGTGAATAACCTAGATTTGGTCGTTCAAGGTCAGATCATTGGCCCTCTCTCATTTTTTTCTCTCTCTAAAAAAATCATGGCCACCACCATATATTTAGTGGAGCCTATCGATGATTTGGCCTTGAATGATCAGATCTAGGCTGCTGCCACCAGATCTGGCAGTGCACGACTCTGATCTGGACATTTAAGGCCAGATTGTCAATCATCTCTCTCTCTCTCTCTCTCTCTCTCTCACTCTCTCTCTCTCAAATCACGACGACCACCACATATCGATGGTGGCCATCGGCGATACTGTTATTGAATGCCTAGATCACGTCTTTCTTTTTCTCTCTAAACAAATCACAGCCGCCACCACGCCATTTCTTCCCCCCCCCCTTTCTCTATTTAGACTAATCAAGGCCACTACATTATCTAAAATTTACTGTTAATATTAATTTTGATTTTGAAATTTACGGTAATATTTGATTGTAATTTATTGAAATTTGTTGTTGATTTTTTATTATTTGATGTTGTGATGCACATTTACTGTGGTAGTAGCTGTGATATGAATTAATGTAATAGTTGTGATAAATATTTGATGAGGCGGTGGATGATGAATATCTATTTTGTTTGTAGCGATGACAGTAAATATTGATAGTGATTGTGGTGGTGGTGCCGATGAATATTTACTGTGGTAGCAGTGGTGATGGTAGTAAATTGTTTTATTTGGTAGTGATAATAATAGCAATGATTTTTTTTTTTTTTTTTTGTCGTGATAGCAATGATGATATGAAATGTTTATTGTGGTAGTGGCAATAGTGATAACGAATATTTGTTGTTGGTTGGCGGCAGTGATTGCGATTTTTTGCTGTACTAGTGGTGGTAATGAGAATATTTATTGTGTTTGTGATGAAATATTTATTGTGTTTGTGACAATGATGCTAGTAAATTTTTTATTGTGGTGGCGGCGGTGGTAATAGAAATATTTGTTATGGTGATGACAGTGATAAGAGTATTTGTTGTAGTGGTGACGATTATGGTAGTAAATATTTGCTTTGGTGTTGACGGTGATTAATAAATATTTACTGTGGTGACTAGTATTTATTATCTAAAAATTAATTAGGGGCATTTTCGTGATAAAAAAATATTTTTAGTTTTCATTAAAAAAAAAAAGTAAAAGTGGGTATAAAAATAAAAAATAGTGGGTTTTGGGTACCCAATTAAAATTGCATTTTTCACAAATCGGCGTGTGTATGTTAGCGCGGGATACTAGGGTGGCGTTTGATTAGTGTGTTTATTTTTCTGTTTCTATTTTCAATAAACTGAGATGTAATGAAGTGTAATAATGTTTCTTTTGTATTATTCCGAAAATAAAAATATATTTGGTAACGATCATTATTCTGAAATTGTTAATTTATAAAAACAGAAACAAAAAACATACTTCGTTGTAACATTTTTTTTCTTTAAATATATAGTAATCGGTGGGATAATGGTAGCTAGTGGATAGTGATGACCGACTAAATGGTGCAGGTTAGCGGAGTGGCAATAAAAATAATTTTGTGGGAATAAATAGGAATTAACATTTTCTGTTTCTCAATTTTTTTTATGAAATTCAAAAAATAATTTTAAATTATTCTTAAAATTAATATATATATATATATATATATATATATATATATATATTATTTTTTTTTATTTTTTTCAGAGTAACCCTGTCAGCGGAGACTAATCTCTCGAGGTATTGTCGGACACAGAAACGGACACCTCTCCTATACACAAACTCTTCGAAGTTCAATTCCTGGAAGTTGCTTAAAATTTATATCTGTTTTTATACGTTAATCACAAAATTTTAGGAACGAAAACACGAATCAGGGAATAAAAACAGTAACAAAACGGGCCTAGTATAGTACTCGTTGGGGGCGTACAGCGTACAACGTCTGCCTTGGTTAACTTCACCAGTCACCCCCAGCTGTTCTTCTCTTCTGTTCATCAAAATCTCAAGTGGCGAAACCCTAGTTTTTTCTCGATAAGGCGAGATGGTAGCCCAGCTCTGTACAAATTCGTTGTATCCGGCGATAAATGGTCCCTTCCGCCTTCACTGTTCGAAAATTCATGGCCGATTTCAGCTCTTTTACAGACCGAACCGCATTGTTGATCTCGAAATATGGCGTGACGGAAAACTCTCGATTCGATGCTCGGAGAATCCGGCTCCGGCGCTCAGAACCTGCAAGAATTGCAAAAACCAGTTCGATCCTTCTCTCAATCACCCCCGCGCTTGCCGTTACCACACTGCCCATTTTGGCGGTAAGCATTTCAGCAATCATGCTATCATTGAATTAGGAGTTCTTCTTGTGTGGCCGATCGTTTGGTGTGATAATTCTTCCATACTCAAGCTTATTCAAGCATTATCAGTATCTTAGATTATCCATTTTGAAGAATAAAAAAAAACTGTAGATAAGCTCAATTAGGTCAGAAGTCCAATCGATTGCCTGAATGTAAGAAAATAAAAATGAGAAGAAGTGACTACTTTTGTTCTAAAAACAGTCTGCAAATTCAAGAAGAGACTTAAAATTCGAAACAGCGGGTTGAATTTTAACTACCCAAAGCTCTTGATATTCATATTCTCTTGTTTTACTATTGTCCAGGAGAAACGAAGAGGAAGTTTGAGAGTGTACACACCGGAGGCACCATGAACACGCCGGATTCCGGTAAAGTTTTACAGTACTGGCATTGCTGTGGTTCTGAGGATCCTTTCGACACTGGGTGCACTGCCGCTCCTCATTCTTCCTATGATGACTGATGATTTTCCCACAGGCAAATTCTATCTTCTTTTTCTTTCATTGCGATTTGATCATTTTTTTTTGGGTTCTTGTCCATGAATATTGTATATATATATCTCGATAATCTATGATTTTGCTTAAAAAAAAAGGGTATTCTTATTATCCATATTTCATTTTCTGTTACGCTACGTTTAGTACGCCGGAATAGAATGAAATGAGTGGTATTGGAATGGAATGACCATTACCATTCCAATGTTTGGTGACAAAAGGGATTAAACATGGTATTGAAATGGCCATTACCATTTCTACGTTTGGTGACAAAAAGCATTTGTGGTATTGAAATGACCAATAAATAAAAATAAAAGTGAAATAGAGAATATTCAAACATAAAAAATAAAATAAATTATTATAATAGAAATCTGTGAACCACACTATTGTTTTTGTTTTGTTCCTAGAAGTTTACTCTGAAATTTGTGAACAACACACAATTTGATCTATATTCCTAGAAACGAAACAGAAATCTGGGAACAAATATATTCAGTTCCTAGAAATTTTCTCTAAAAATATGGGGGCAGAACAGAAACAGATGTTTTGCTCGATTTCTGTTTCCATTTCCAATTTTCTGGGAACAAAAATAGAAATTTGGGAACAAAAGACAACAAACAGAGCCGACTATGCTCCAAAACACTGCCTTTAAAACACTAATACTTGATTTTGTTTAAAATTAAATAGGAGACGGAGAAAGTGGCATTGGCGTTGGTTGAATCAACGGGTTTGGACCAAAAACAAATCAACAATTGGTTCATCAACCAGAGGAAAAGACATTGGAAGCCTTCCAAAATCTAATTATGAAGTGCACATATTCATTCACAAGAAATAAAATAGCAAACTCAGGCAATAAAATAGCAAAAATCTATTATTCAAATGCAAATGAAACTGAAATCTGGAAACAGAAATAGCAAACTGAAATCTATGATCCTCCCAAACATTTTATTGAACAGTTGGTAGACAAACATTCAAATACTACTATGAATCTATGATTCATGTCAATAAATCAAACCCCAACCAGCAATGATGAAATAGCAAATGAAATCCAAATAAATGAAATAGCAAAATGGGCATAAAATTACTTGTGAAGGAGATGAAATCGATAGAGGCTTTGGATCGATGAAGACTGAACGATTTCGATTTCGAAAGACTGAATGATTTCGATTTCTAAAGGCTGAACGATTTCGATGAAATCAATGGAGGCTTTGGATCGAGCTCACGAATGAAGGATCTAGTGAAGGCTCAGAGGATAGAGTTCACGAGTGAAGGCTCGAGCTTGATGACTTGGCCATGGAGGTGAAATCGATGGTGTTGAAATCGTCACTCAACAATGAAATCGTCGCTCATGGAGGTAAAATCGATGGTGTTGCAAATACAATGAAATTATCGCTCGATTTCCTCTACTTGTCGCTCACGAAAGGATTGCAGTCGCTCATGATATGTTCTCTCCTCTCTAGCTCAGGATCGCCGTCGCTCACGAAAGGAATGACAATAGAAAAGGCTTGATGTGTGTGATTTTAATCCCTGGATTAGTTAATACCTAATTTCATTTGGGATTGACTAATCTCATAAATTGTGGGATTAGTGATTACTTGGGAATGAGAATGAAAACTAATCCCATCTACCAAACGTAGGAATGAAATGATCATTCCCAACTTCATTTTAATCCCAAGCTGAATACCGCATACCAAACGAAGCCTTAAAGAATTCTTGAGGAGTTTGGCCTCCCCGTGAATGATGCAGTAGCAGAGTGATGATATATATACAAAATATTAGGTTTGAATGTCCTGGGAAAAAACAATTATTTTTTTTATTGCTTCTGTTTTATTTTTTGTTTTTCCATCTACTTGAACTATATAAAAGACGTATTTTGAATATGTTGCATTCCAAAAATACTCTTACTAAGAATCGGTATGGAAAAAAAACACCGTTACACAATGAAATGATAATCCCGTCGACAGTCACACCCGTGAATGGAATGATGCATCAATAAAACCTTCTATATGTGTTTTCGAAGCCTCGAAATAGTTTGGAAGCTCACTTAAAAATAGTAGGATTTCATCACCATTCACGGTATTTCATCACCAAAGGATCTGCACCACACTGTCATCCCAGTGTAGCTGAAACGAAGTCTTAAATATTTGTGCTCAATCACTAGAAAGCAGATCTAGCTATATCTAGATGCTTGGCAAACAAAACTGAGGTATTTATTACATTCATGGATCTATTGTTGAGTGCTTTCTGGGGTCAATTTTATGCATGTTTGCTGTGAATCGTAGAAGCGCCATAATTCGAGGTGCTCTTAGACGGGTAAACAACGTGGCGTGTGTTCATTCCCATGGATCGGGACGACAATAGACGTGGATTGTGTTGTTTGTAGTTGTGCGGATTTTTTGACCTTGTGGCATTGCCCAAGCACTAGTTAACCATCCACGACAACGTATTAATACAATGCCAATTGGTATGAATTTCATAGGATCCTGTTCTTTTAATTGATTGTCCGTTTTTCCCTTCGGCTTCTATGACTTTCGTCTATCTATGACTATTTCATGGCATGCCACTTGTTCGACGAATTTCCTGTGAATGTTAAAATAATTGCATTACATTTCTCCACCTATATTATGTTCTAAACCAGTTTGACATTGTCCGATTTGTTATGGGTTTTATGACGTTCTAAAATATGCATTTTCTTTGAATTTTTTATACCACAAATTAGTTTTATGGAAATACATATGCAAATGAGTGTGAATGAAAAAGTTTTGAGCAAGTGAACGTGTGAAGAAAATGCTAGCTCACAGGCTGACATTTTTGTAGCAGTAACTGCCGGTGTGACCCTCTCAATGCATTCGCTACGCGGGGTAAGCTTTCCTTCTTGTATGATATTGACTGGTTTCTCTTTGCTTCGGGTTCATCAAGAGAGCGGCTCTAGTTTCCGATAAGTTTGTACAGGTGAGACCAAACTTCTCTTCTTTTATCAGGTTTATGACCAATGACATAGCCTCTGAACTTAACCGGGTCTCTATGCCTTGACTCTGAATGACTGCCTAGTGGTGTTAGCGTTCGCCTAGCTAAGAGTTGCATATAAGCGTTACAATCCTCCACCCGGCATCCTTGTTCCTTCTGAGCATTATGTCAGTAAGCGGTCCATTGATGCGAATCTTTGACATGACACTTTTGACTCCCTACTTGCCCATTGTCCGACGAGTGCTTAGTAAATTCCCTAAGGAGTGTTGTCCCCACAACTCGAGGGAGTCCCTGATGGAACTAATTGTACCTTGCTCTGATATCACTTGTCACGGGTTTACATTTTCGCAGTGGCAACTACCCGTGCGGTACCCTTAACACGTTGGCTACATGGACGGTAGACTTGCCTTCTTGTATGATGTTTGACTAATTTCGCCTTGTCTCAGTCTCATCAAGAAAGCGGTTCCAGCTACCAACCAATTTATGAGGGGAGATCAAACCTCTCTACTTTTGTTAGGTCCATGACCAACAACATTGTCTCTGAACTTAACTGAGTCGATATGTCTTGACTTAGAAGGGACACCTAGTGGTATCGACGCCTGCTTGACTGAGAGCCGCCTATAAATTTTAGGGTAACTTAGTGAGAGGTCCTATGAGTGAAAAATATCACTTTCTAGGTCTCATCCCAAGAGTAAAAAGATCTCTTGGATGAGACTCTCAGAAGTGATGTTTTACACTTATAAAACTTTTAGAGGAATTTCCCTAAATTTTACTATCCTCTAGCCAATATCTTTGTTCTCTCTAACCGTCATATCAGTAACCGGTTCATTACAATAAAGACATAAATACTTGATCATTGTGCGTTATGGGTTTATGCGGAAAAAAAATGGTTACATAGATGCAAGAAAGTTTGTTTATAACAAATAAGGAAACATGATAAATTGGATAAATATATGTCGAGTTTTGGTTTAATTTGTGGTTCGTTTCTTTACTTATTATTGGCATTATACCTCCCGAAAGAGAGAGTTTTGTAAGATATCTGGATGGCAAAAACTTGGTTGATTCTTTAAATCTCAACAAGTTACTCATTCGGGACTCTTTATGGTGTTTTATTTGTCAACAATTTTGCATACGTGGTACTATGTTGGCCTTTTAAGTTAAGTTATTAAATTTAAATTTTGTAAGCTAAGGAAGAAAATGAATGAGTAGCCTTTCCTTATGGGGAACCAATTCCACTTACGATTAGTTACTTAAAACAATTGGGGTGCTAAAGAAATCCTCTTCAATTGCGTATAGAATATCAAATTCGTGCATAGACATATTATACATATGTGTTTACCGATGGAATTACTATTCCACCCTTAATTCTTATTCCATATTTGGTTCTCTAATGAAATCACAAAAAATGATTCTATTGGAATGAAAAGTTAGGGAATAAAATTTCATATCAGATGAGCTAGAATCAAGTCTAGCTCAATGGAATTAAAATTCAAATTACAAAAAAGTCCTTGAGTAAATTTATTTGAGTCCAACATAATTCCTCCCTCTCAGCTCAATATAGTCCATCAAAAACCCTAGCAGCCCGATCGTGAATTTTAGTCCATCTGATTCAAAACCCCAAATTGAATGTTCAACATCTTTTTGTTCAACGAAGGTTCAACTGAGGGTACTTCTAAATCGAAGAAGAGAAAAACTGGATTTTTTGATGATCAAAACACAAAATTGAATGTTCAACATCTTTTTGTTCAACGAAGGTTCAACTGAGAGTACTTCTAAATCGAATAAGAGAAAAACTGGATTTTTTGATGATGCACTTATAGACGAGATGGACTCAAGTTCACGATCGGGTTGCTTGGGTTCTTGATGGACTGGATTGGGCTACTAGGGTCCTTGATGGACTGAATCGGGCTGCTAGGGACGAATTATGTTGGGCTCAAATAGATTTACTCAAGGTTTTTTTGAAATTTGGATTTTGATTCTATTGGATTGGACTTGATTTTAGCTCATCAGATATAAAATCCCATTTTCTAATTTTTCATTCCAATAGAATAACTTTTTGTGATTTCATTGGAGAACCAAATATCGGAATAGGAATCAAGGGCGGCATGACCTTTCCATTCTGCCCTGATTTCGTCCAACCAAACATGTTGTTACAGTATATGAAATGATTAACAACATGTGGTTGATGTTTATATTGAAGGGTTGCACCGTGCTTTGTAAAAACGAATTTCAAAACCGACTAATAAAATCAAAGCAAGAATTGGTAAAATCAGGGGCAGACTTGAGATTTATGAACTTTATGAGATCCTATTTTTTAATTATGAATGGTAATTATACTTACAACTATTAAAATTTAAATAAGAAATATACTAACATCAATTAGAGACAAAAAAATTAACATAACAAAAAAAGGCATTACATATAATTAATTTATTAAATTAAACTATTTTAAAAGGTAATTGAGCCTTAAAATTGATGTATGTATTACTCTATGATTATTTTATTGAAATAAATTATTTTAGAACAAGATCACTTATTTAATATGATTAATCTATTTAAATAAACGATATTAAAAGACAAATATTCAAATTGTACAATTTTAATTTTATACTATTATACTATACCAACTTAAACAACCCCGCAAAAAATACTTAAATATCCAATTGCTCAAGAATGAAGAACGGAGCGGAGAGCATCTCTAACAAAGAGAAAGAGGCAAAATCACGCAGACGTGTAGAATAGAAAAGAAATAGACAATTTTTTTTTTAGAAATTATGAGATTTTAGGAGATGATTGAATTTTTTGTTGTGAGCTTTAGAATTCTTGATTGGGTGGGAATAAAGTTATTAGTTAAATTTTAGAATTCTTCAGTGAATCTTAATAAAAATTAAATAAAATATATAATTAATTGGACCTAAATAAATATTTTATAACAAAAAAATTAAAGACGTTTTCTCAAGATGAGAGCCCTTCACAATTGTCTATGCAAACAAAGCCTAGGGCTGACCCTAGATAAAATATCAATTTTCTTTCATTATAATGTGAATGTTCTGATCAATTTGTGAATTTAAAATACAATTTTTAAGCGCGCATATATATATAAAGAGAGATCAAACGGTTTATTTTGATCAAATACTATATTTCACGGCTACACCCGTGCAAAACTACTAGTAAGTATGAGAACATCTCAACATAATTTTTTGTACTCACAAAATAAACATGAAACGAAACATAAATTAAAAAATCAACAAAACATAAATAGGAAAATAGAAAGAAAATTTTTTGCCGGAATGTATGATTGTCCCTAAGGGTATTTGTATTTCGTTTTACTTTAAGCAAGCTTATGATTTATTTTTATTTTTATAGGAGGTTTGGTCTTGAAATCACGTGATTTCAAGTGAACTAACTCATTTTATTTATATAATAGTTTGGATATTAACATGAATGTAACACCTGTTACGCAATTTTTGATTTGTACAAATGATTTGATTATGAGAAAATGATTAGATATACGTAACCTTTGATTTGCACAAAGACGAATTATCATAATCTTGACTCCGATATCATATTAGGAGGTTCCAATTTAAAATCATATGATTCCAAGTGGAGTAATTCTTTTAATTTATATAGTGGCAGGCCTAAGAAGACAAGAGAAAATAAGGAAAAAATCGTTTACGATGGTTTGAACAGATGCATAGAAGACCCATAGATGTAGAGAAGAAAATGCGATTTACTTTAAGTGCGGGAGCCTACTAGAGACAGTAGTAGACTTAAGAAGACTTGAGACGAGACTATTATAATTGGTTTGATGACATTAAAACTGACTGAGGGAATGACCATTGATCGATCATTATGGCGTAAACGGATTTATGTAACCGATCTTACTTAAGTGGGATAAAGACTTAATTGTTGTTGTCGATCACCCTCAAATGATCGGACAAAAATGTTTAATGTTATTTTCACGTAGGGATGTCAATGATTCGATTTCGGTCCGGTTTCATATAAAACTAAAATAAAAAACATTAGATATATTCAAAACCAAAATTGTCATTTTTTTTTAAACGGTTTTAAAACCGAACAATTTAAATTTAAACAAAACCAAAATCAAAACCATGAAACCGTGAACCATTTAACATTTTTTAATTTTCTAAAAAACCAAAAACAAAATTAAAACTGGAAAATCGCAGACCATTGTTTTTATATATAAACAAAAACATAACTAAAATACAAAACATAAATTTTAAAAAACAAACCAAGCCCCAAAACTATTAATTATTACAGTAAACGTTTCTAACCATAATTAAAATATAACGATAAATAATCGTCATAATAATATAAATCAATTTTCCAAAGAAAATTAATATATATATATATATATATATATATATATATATATATATATATTAAAGTGAAGGTATATCTCATTCAAATATATTTAAAATATCGATTTCGCAGTGTGGTTTTAATATTCGGTTTCTTGGTTTGGTTTCGCGGTTACTATTCTAAAACCAAAATCAAAACTAAAATCGCTTCGATTGCTAATTTCAAAACCAAAGCCGCAACCAAACTATTAAATTGATTCCAAAATTGAACTATTCCGTTTGAATTTTCTAGGGTGGCGTTTGGTTAGTGTTCCCCCTTTTTTCAACTCAACTGGTGTAGACACAACATTTTGACCACCCCCTAAAAAATTTTATACTTTATTTTATAATTAACTTTGTTATAATTAAACTTTGTTTTATTTTATTTTATTTCAAAAAATGCAAAAAAATAAGAAAAAGAAAAGAAACTAATTATCGTTTGTTTGGAGAAAATCGGAAAAAAACGAAACAAAGCAAGACAACTCAAACGGAGGTATAAATAGTGATCGTGAATAGTATCCGCATACATGAACAGTGATCATGAACAGTGACACCGCGTGAATAGTATCCGCATACATGAACAGTAACACCGCGTGAACAGTGACACCGCGTGATCGTGAATAGTATCTGCCGCGTGAATAGTAAACGCATGAATAGTAAACCGCGTTTTTGTGTAATTCCCATTTTGCCCTTTTTGAAGTCTATAAATAGAAGGCTCATTTTTATTTTGTAGAAGGATTTTTTTTGAGAGGATTTTTGTAGGGATTTTTGTGAGGGATTTTGGAGGAGGGATTTTTTTTTGAGGATTTGAAGGGAGAGGAAATCTGAAGAGAAATTTTGAAGAAAATAATATTATTTTCATTTTATTGTAATTTCGAAGAAGAAAAGAAATCTCCAAGAAGGTGGTAAATACTTTTTTTTTTTTTAAATAAGTTGTTATTATACTAATCCTTTTTTTTTATTTATTATTTATTTATTTTTATTTTTTTTATTTCTTTTATTTTATTTATTTATATATTTTTTTTTAGTAAATAAAACGAGGTGAAAAATTCCCAACCTTCCATTGGAGCGGTTTAAGTTTAGAATGGAATTACTCCCCTCGATGTGTGTGTGTGTGCGTGTGTTTTATTTAATTCGTATTAAATATAATGTGCTAATAATACGAGGTGGAAAACTTCTGACCTTCCATTGGAGCGGTTTAAGTTTAGAATGGAATTACTTCCCTCAATGTGTGTGTGTGTGTGCGTGCGTGTGTTTTATTTAATTTGTATTAAATATAATGTGCTAACAATACGAGGTGGAAAACTTCTGACCTTCCATTGGAACGGTTTAAGTTTAGAATGGAATTACTCCCCTCGATGTGTGTGTGTGTGTGTGTGTGTGTGTTTTATTTAATTTGTATTAAATATAATGTGCTAACAATACGAGGTGGAAAACTTCTGACCTTCCATTGGAGCGGTTTAAGTTTAGAATGGAATTACTCCCCTCGATGTGTGTGTGTGTGTGCGCGTGTATTTTATTTAATTTGTATTAAATATAATGTGCTAACAATACGAGGTGGAAAACTTCTGACTTTCCATTGGAGCGGTTTAAGTTTAGAATGAAATTACTCCCCTCGATATGTGTGTGTGTGTGTGTGCGTGTGTTTTATTTAATTTGTATTAAATATAATGTGCTAACAATACGAGGTGGAAAACTTCTGACCTTCCATTGGAGCGGTTTAAGTTTAGAATGAAATTACTCCCCTTGAGAAGTGTGTGTGTGTGTGTGTGTGCGTGTTTTATTTAATTTGTATTAAATATAATGTGCTAACAATACGAGGTGGAAAACTTCTGACCTTCCATTAGAACGGTTTAAGTTTAGAATGAAATTACTCCCCTCGATGTGTGTGAATGTGTGAGTATGGGCGTGTGTTTCTTTTTTATTTTATGTTTTTGTTAAATTTAATGTTGTTGTCAAATCGTGGAGGAATTTTCCCGTCTTCTATTTGAATGGCTTAGAAGAGAATTATCCCCTCAATGTATAAATTCTTTGATAATATATAAAAAAAAAATACAAAAAGATTTTCTTTTTTAGAAGGAAATGATTTCAAAATAAAATCAAAACATTCGGATTTAAATTTTAATTGGACTTAATCGGATAAGGTACCGTCTTTGGACGGGCGTCTTGGGGTGCTTGACACCTTCCCCGAGCGTAACTGACCCCCGAACTCTTTAAACGAATTTCTGGTCAGACCATGTTATTTTAGGAGTCAAATTTTTACTTAAGCCATTTTTTTAAATTGTTTTCAAAAAAGAAAACTATGGTGACCTAGCACATCATTTAAACCCAATGCTAGGTGGCGACTCCTTTTTCTAAAACAGGCTTAAGTATATTTTAATGAGAAAATCGACGTTTTTAAAAACCCTTCTTATTTTACCAGCGCCAAGCATATATATTATTTTTTTGATTTTCTCTGGAAAATCGGGGCGCGTTCAACTGGGATGGATTGAGTTGGGTTAAGTTGAGAATTCTGTTTTTTTCTGGAAACAGAATTGCGTTTGGTAATGATATAACTTTTTTGTGTGCTGGGAGCATAATTGCGTTTGGTAATGCATTATTCTATTTCTTTATGAGAACAGAATTGTGTTTGGTAATGAAGAATTCTGGAATTGTTTCCTCAATTTATAAAAACAGAAGTAAAGAGGAAGGTATGTGGGTGTAAATCATCCAAATCCCGAACATATCCTTAATTTTTGTAATTTTATCTCCTACCCAATTTTGTAATTTGCATTTAGAAGAAGAAAGCATATATTTTTTTCCTAAATTACAAAATTTACAACTAAAACTTTCATAAAACATCAGCGGTTTAACTAGCTAGGGAAATTCACCAAATGAGATTTTGCAAGATGTCTATTTGAGACTACATATGGGTGTAACAATTTTGCATATGGATAGTAGTAGTCATGAGCTAAAAAATAAATATCAAAATAATTAAAAAAAAACATCATATTACATTAATTAAAAATAGATGTCAAAGTACTTACACATTAATTACTATCCTCATCTTACCCCTTTTTCAATAATTCTTTTTTCCTTTTTTTTTTTTTTTCTATTTTTTTTCACCTCCTCCTGTGTGAAACACTCAAAACACCACCGAACCAAACACATCTCCACCACCATTGTCTCCACCATGGCCAAACCAAACACACTCTTCCTTCTATCACCATCTCCACCGCAACCAACATCGCTGCGACCACCAAACGTGTTCTCTACCTTTCGCTCCACCTCCCGCCATCGCTCTCTCAACGACCACCAATTGCCGGCGATAGATCGTGCCCAGATCTCTATCTCTCTATTTCTGCAAATCAACTCCACCCTCTCCTGCACCATCGTCACCACAGAGCCATCATCACTATGCCGTCACTGTCACAAAGCCATCGTTGCAGCGCCATTGGCATCAATCTCTCTGTCGATCGAAACTTCGATCGATCTATCCATCGTCTTCCTCTCCTGTATCGAGAATCGCAATCGCAATCCCTAAAGTGTAAATCGAAATCGCAATCCCTAAACCCTAAATCGAAGGTCAAGATCTAGAACAGTGGCGTTGTGTGGTAGCCGTCGACGACAACGAATTAGACAGTGGTGTGGTGGTCTTCAATGAAATTGAATAGGATAGCGATGTAGTGGTCGGTGATGGCAGGGAATTGATGCAAATCAGTAAGAACTTACGATGGTAACGATGCAAATCAAAAGTATCTTCTTCGTTGCTTGCTTTGACGACGGCGACGGTGACTTTACTTCGCGACGACGACTTGCTTCGTGACGACGACTAGGAGCTTCACAAATGGAGACGAGAAGAAGACGAGCTTCGCAAATCAAAGGAGAAATGAAGAAAAAGGGAGAAAAGGCCGTAGGATGGAATTGATTCCATCATTAATGTTTACATTAATGCCAAGTGTGTTCCAATTTTTGGTTGAGTTGGGTTGGGCACAAAAGGAAACTTTTTTTTTATTTTTGGTTTTTTTTTTTAGGTTTTGAATAATTAATTTTCATTTTTTGGATTAAGTTAAGTTGAATTTTGTGTTGCAAAACATATTTTCACAAATCAATATTTTTGAATTGGATTCAATTGGATTGGACACAATAACCAAAAGAAGCCTAGGCTACCCCTTTTTTTCCATCGCTATTTGCACTGCCTTTTTAACTTCTTACGTTTGATTGATACTGTAATTTTTGCACAAACTTAGTTTTAGTAACTGAAAAAACTGTTTTTTAGGTGTTGACCTACAATCCCATTCTACCATTGCCTAGAGTTTTCATGTGTTAAAAAAAAAAAAAATAAATAAAAATAAAAAATAAAAAATTGTCAAGAAATCAGAGTTGTTTACATTTCGATTTTTTTTTAAAACAAAAATACTGAACTAGTGTTGTTTTAAACTTAATTACGAAAATAGAGTTACTTGGGGATCACATCCCCGGGTCTGTGGGGCCCCCTGTATACCCGGTGTTCCGAACCCCGGGTATACAAAAAAAAAAAAAAAAAAAAAAAAAAATTTTTTTGGCATTTTATACATGGGGTTTGGAACCCCGGGTTCTATATAGAACCCGGGGTTCCAAACCCCGTGTTCTATATAGAACCCGGGGTTCCAAACCCCGTGTTTAACCCCAGAAAAAAAAAAAAAAAAAATCTTTTTGGCTCACTAAATTTATAAAATTTTCGACAACTTTGAATTGATTAACGGCGATCTATCAATATTTTAAATAAATCTAATTTTTTTTGTGCATAATTTAGACTCAAAACACTCCATAATGTTTTTTACAACACTAAAAACGAACATGTGGATGAATTTTAAAAAATCGCCAAAGTTAACCAGATGAGCTATTTCGATAACGGCCGAATTTTTTTCGGCAATTTAGAATTAATAAAAATTGCATTATTCATAACAGAAATGAACTAAATTTTTTGTATATAAATTATGTTCATAACACTACATAACAAAATTTAGAACATTAAAAACGGACTAGTGAATAATTTTTAAATAATCGTCAAAGTTGGTCAGATGAGTTGTTTCGATGACGATGCAGTTTTTTTTGAAAACTTAATTAACAAAAATGGTCATCTATCCGTAACAGAAATGAATCTGATTTTTTTGCATACAAATTACGTTCATAAGAGCGATTTAATAAAATCGAAAACACCAAAAACGGATAATATGTTATTGAGAGAAAATAAAACTTACGTAAAATAATAGAAAACATTTGGATAGACATAATTTTGCACTCGGTGGTCCGTTTGGGGCGATTTTTTTTTTTTTTTTTGGGTATTGTTTTGAGATCTAGGCTTGCAAACTGCTGTAGGCGGTTTGATCCAGTATTTTTTCAAATAAAATCCGTTTCACCTTCAATTTTCAATTTCAAGTGTTAGGTGACTAAATTTGTAATCTTCGTTGAGAGCATGCATCTTGTCCTATTGATAAAATTGAAATCTTCAAAATCCAGAGTAATGATTTAGATCAAATCCAACTTTAAAAAAAAAAAATCGCCCTCAACGGACCTCCGAGTGCAAAATTATGTTCATCCAAACTTTCAAGTGCAATATAGTGTTTTTGAATTGTGAACACCAAAAACGAATTAGTAAATAATTTTTAAATAATCGCTCTTATGAACATAGTTTATATGCAAAAAAATCAGATTAATTTCTGTTACAGATAGACGACCATTTTTGTTAATTAAGTTTTAAAAAAAAAACTGCATCGTCATCGAAACAACTCATCTGACCAACTTTAACGATTATTTAAAAATTATTCACTAGTCCATTTTTAGTGTTCTAAGTTTTGTTATGTAGTGTTATGAACATAATTTATATACAAAAAATTTAGTTCATTTCTATTATGAATAATGCAATCTTTTATTAATTCTAAATTGCCGAAAAAAATTCTGCCGTTATCGAAATAGCTCATCTGGTCAACTTTGACGATTTTTTAAAATTCATCCACATGTCCGTTTTTAATATTGTAAAAAGTATTATGGAGTGTTTTGAATCTAATTTATGCACAAAAAAAAATAGATTTATTTAAAATATCGATAGATCACCGTTAATCAATTCAAAATTGCCGAAAATTTTATAAATTTAGTGAGCCAAAATGATTTTTTTTTTTTTTTGGGGGTTAAACCCGGGGTTTGGAACCCCGGGTTCTATATAGAACCAAGGGTTTGGAACTCCGTGTATAAAATGCCAAAAAAAAAAAATAATAATTTTTTTTTTTTTTTTTTGTATACCCGGGGTTCGGAACCCCGGGTATACAGGGGGCCTCACAGACCCGGGGATGTAATTTCTGGATAACTCTATTTTCGTAATTAAATTTAAAACAACACTAGTTTAGTATTTTTATTTTTAAAAAAATCTAGAGAGGTAAACAACTCCATCAAATAAAAAAAAGCTTCAAAATGGGCCATCCACTGCAATTTCCAAATTAATAAATAGCCATACCCAACTTCCCAATTCAATGATTCCGAAAGGAGAAAAATAAAATAAAAATATGAATTTAAAAACGACCAATCATGTGAACTACCGATATTTTAGAGAGAGAGAGAGAGAGAGAGAGGTAGGTAAACACGGAAATGAATCGCATCAGAATCGATCTCTTCTCTGCCGCCCCCCAATTCCAATCTCGAAACTCAATCCTGCCGGAGCCATATCTGACTTTGATTTCAGCTTTTCATGTGAAAACGAATTGATGTTCGGGTAAGAAATTTGTGGAAATTTGTTTGATTTCTGTTCTAAACTGGGGACAATTTCATACTTTTTTTTTTCTGTTTTGTTTTCAATAAATTCATCCCTATTTTCCGGCGATTTGTCTGTATGTTTTGTGGGTTTTGCATAAACCTCGATTTCTACGAAGATGGCAACCCTATTTGGCCGTACGAACGTGAAATCCAGTGGCCAAGATCTTCTGAACGCGGTTCTGCCATTGTTGAAGCTCTTATCTCTCACACTAATCGGGTTGGTTCTCGCTCACCCGAAAACCCAAATCGTGCCCAAATCCACTTTCAAGCTCCTCAGCAAGCTCGTCTTCGTCCTGTTCTTGCCGTGTATGATTTTCATCCACCTTGGGGAATCCATCACTCTCAAGAATTTTGTCGACTGGTGGTTCATACCCGTTAACGTTATCATCAGTACAGTCATCGGTTGTGTTTTGGGATTAGCGGTGGCGGTGATTTGCCGGCCGCCGCCGGAGTTTTTCAGGTTCACCGTCATCGTCACCGCGTTTGGGAACACGGGTAATCTTCCACTCGCTATTGTGGGGTCGATTTGTCACAGTGCAGATAACCCGTTTGGATCTGGGTGCCATAGAACCGGCGTTGCTTATGTTTCTTTCGCCCAATGGGTTGCTGTTCTTCTGGTTTATACTCTGGTTTATCACATGATGGAGCCGCCATTGGAGTATTACGAGGTGGTCGAAGAAGAAGGAGGAGGAGGAGAGATTGAGGAGGAATTACCGGTGACGGATCTGAGTCGGCCGCTTCTGGTGGAAGCGGAATGGCCTGGGATGGAAGAAAAAGAAACCGAGCATTGCAAATCGCCGTTCATAGCCAGGATCTTCAACAACTCCTCCACAGTTTCGCAGACCTCGATTCCTGACCCCGATTATCTCGAGGAAGGCGACGGCGCCGGCGATCGGAGCCCTAAATCTATCCGCTGTTTGGCGGAGCCGCGAATGGTTCGGAAAATTAGAGTCGTGGCGGAGCAAACCCCAATTCGTCACATCCTTCAGCCACCGACGTTGGCAACCCTTCTGGCGTTCGTAGTCGGAATGGTTCCGTTCTTGAAACCCGTCTTTTACGGCGACGACGCGCCGCTCTCGTTCATCGCCGACAGTCTGGAAATCTTGGCCGGGGCTATGGTGCCGTCGGTGATGCTGGTCCTCGGAGGAATGCTAGCAGAGGGACCCAACGAATCTAGACTCGGCCTCCGAACGACGGTCGGGATCATCGTCGCACGACTTCTGGTGCTGCCATTGATCGGAATCGGAGTTGTTTTCTCCGCCGACAAACTCAACTTTCTGATCCCCAGAGACCAAATGTATCGTTTTGTGCTGCTGTTGCAGTACACAACGCCGAGCGCCATCCTGTTTGGAGCGGTGGCTAGCTTGAGGAACTACGCCGTGCGTGAAGCGTCGGCGCTTCTGTTCTGGCAGCATGTTTTTGCGGTTCTCTCTCTCTCGATATATACGGTTGTCTACTTCAAACTGCTGGTTTCCTACGTCTAAGGCTTGTTTGGATCTAATTTTTTCCTTTACACATCTCATTTGTTTCTTTTATTGTAGGGGATTTTAATTTATTGAAGTGTTATATGTCCTGGGAAAGAATTTGCGGTTTGTTGCGATCCATTGATTAATTCAGATACTCAAAATGTGTGAGTCGGGTGGGTTGGCAAAGAGAGATACTCCATTTTTTTATCAACTAAGGTTCGATTCTTTTGGAGAATATTTTTAGAATTAAATTTTAAATTTAATCCTGAATGCACCAGATCGATGTGAGAGAATATGCCTTAAAGATCGTTTAGAGAGATAATTAATCGAGGTGTATATAAATTAACCCGAACAACACCTTACTGTGAAATCTCCCCTTAAAAAAAAAATCAGATACTTTTTTAAGAATCACAGTGATAAGTGGGCGATCGATGATATTTGTCAAATGACATAAGAATTTCTGTGGACGATCGATCAATGATATTTGTCAAATGACATAAGAATTTCTATGGTTTTGAAAACAGTTATTTATGTTTCTAGATTTTTTTTAAAAAAAAAATATATTGAACTAGCACAGTTTTAAACTTAATTACGAAAATAGAGTTACCAGGGAATCACATCCCCGGGTCTGTGGGGCCCCCTGTATACCCAGGGTTCGGAACCCCGGGTATACAAAAAAAAAAATTGCTTTTTTTTTTTTTTTTTTTTGGCATTTTATACCCGGGGTTTGGAATAGAACCCGGGTTTCCAAACCCCGGGTTTACCCCCAGAAAAAAAAAAAAAAAAAAATCCGTTTTGACCCACTAAATTTATAAAATTTTCAGCAACTTTGAGTTGATTAACGGCGATCTATCGATATTTTAAATAAATCTAATTTTTGTGTGCATAAATTAGATTCAAAACACTCCATAATGCTTTTTACAATACTAAAAACGGACATGTGGATGAATTTTAAAAAATCGTCAAAGTTGACCAGATGAGCTATTTCGATAACAACAGAATTTTTTTGGGTAATTTGGAATTAACAAAAGATTGTATATTCATAACATAAATGAACTAATTTTTTTTGTATATAAACTATGTTCATAACACTACATAACAAAATTTAGAACACTAAAAACGGACTAATGAATAATTTTTAAATAATCGTTAAAGTTGGTCGGATGAGTTGTTTCGATGGCGATTCAGTTTTTTTGAAAACTTAGTTAACAAAAAATGGTCGTCTATCTGTAATAGAAATGGACTTGATTTTTTTACTTACAAATTACATTCATAACGCTAAATAATAAAATCGAAAACACCAAAAACGGATAATATGTTATCGAGAGAAAATAAAACTTACGTAAAATAATAGAAAAAGTTTGGATGGACATAATTTTGCGCTCGGTGGTCCGTTTGGGGAGTTTTTTTTTTTTTTTTTTTTTAATTTTGAGTATTTTTTCGAGATCTAGACACCGCAAACTGCGATAGGCGGTTTGGTCCAGTATTTTTTCAAATAAAGCCTGTTTTCACCCTCAATTTTAGATTCGAAATATTGGGTGACTAAATTTGTAATCTTCGTCGTGAGCGTGCGTCTTGTCCCATTGGTAAAATTGAAATCTTCAAAAGTCAGAGTAATGACTCAGATCAGATCCAACTTTCAAAAAAAAAATCGCCCTCAACGGACTTCCGAGCGCAAAGTTATGTTCATCCAAACTTTTAAGTGCAATATAGTGTTTTTGAATTGAGAATACCAAAAACGAATTAGTAAATAATTTTTAAATAATGGTTATTGCCACAACATTTTATTGCTCTTATGAATGTAGTTTGTATGCAAAAAAATCAGGTTCAATTCTATTACGGATAGACAGACGACCATTTTTTGTTAACTAAGTTTTAAAAAAAAAATGTATCGTCATCGAAACAACTCATCAGATCAATTTTGACGATTATTTAAAAATTATTCACTAGTCTGTTTTTAGTGTTTTAAATTTTATTATGTAGTGTTATGAACATAATATATATACAAAAAATTTAGTTCATTTCTGTTACGAATATGTAATCTTCTGTTAATTCCAAATTGCCGAAAAAAATTCTACTGTTATTGAAATAGCTCATCTGGTCAACTTTGGCGATTTTTTAAAATTCATCTACACGTCCGTTTTTAGTATTGTAAAAAGCATTATGGAGTGTTTTGAATCTAATTTATGCACAAAAAAATTAGATTTATTTAAAATATTGATAGATCGCCGTTAATCAACTCAAAGTTGTCGAAAATTTTATAAATTTAGTGGGCTAAAACAGATTTTTTTTTTTTTTTTTTCTTGGGGTAAACCCGGGGTTTGGAACCCTGGGTACTATATAGAACCCGGGGTTTCAAACCCCAGGTATAAAATGCCAAAAGTATACCCGGGGTTCAGAACCCCGGGTACACAGGGGGCCCCACATACCTGGGGATGTGATCCCCAGGTAACTCTATTTTCGTAATTAAGTTTGAAACAGTGCTACTTCAGTATTTTTGTTTTAAAAAAAATCTAGAAACGTAAACAACTCGTTTTGAAAATAACAGGGGAGGTGGGAATAATATTTTTATTTAATAATTATATATAAAGTGAAATAATTATCTATAATTACCTTAAGTGATTAATTATTTCACTTTTTTAAAGTCGTAGAATAAAATCTAATATTACATGTGAACGTGTTGCTGTAATTTTTTTTTTCTTTTTCACTTCTCCTTCTATTTTTTATGATCAAATTCATATAACCCATGGTTTAAAATTAACTAACAAACTAAAAGACAATTGACTGTCGAAAATTAATGATACTCAAAATTGACAGGACTCAGTAACAGGAGATGAAAAATAACTCATGAGCTAGCTTACCATTGAGTAATCTCAAGAAATCCTTGCGCTGGGTGAGTTTTTATCTGGAGAAAAATCTTAGATGTGAGAATAAGTAATTGCCTCGGAGAGTAGTATATAAAGTCTTAAGTAAACTTGGAAAAAGAGAGCTTAGCTTTGCAATTTACTTCATTTCCTATCTATAGACTTGCATGATAGGAAATGTCAGATTCTGGAGGTATATTGCCGCCAACGAGGTCTTGTGTCAAGATTCATAAGGATGAAGTCTTTTCTGGATCCGTGTTTGGAATCCGTCAAGATTTAGAGAGAATCCGTGTCTAAATTGCTGCTTTGCTATCACTATATAGATCAATGGGCAAATCAACTTCAACTCCAAGTTTCTTGTAAAGCCCTATGAGCCAAACTATCTCTGCTACTGCCGTTGCCATACTACGATATTCGGCATCAGCTGAACTCCTTGAGACAATGCTTTGTTTTTTTGATTTCCAAGAAACTAGAGAATCTCCAAACTTCATACATTAACCAGTAACAAATTTCCTTGATATTAAACATGCTTCCCAATCTGAGTCACAATAGGTAGTAATTTTCCTGGATTTTTTTGCAGACATTAAGATTCCAAGACCTAGTTCATTCTTAATGTATTTGAGTATTCTCACAGCTGCTTCATAATGAGATTTTTTTGGACTTTGCATAAATTGACTCAATGATTGCACCGAATAAGCAATATCAGGCCCTTAGAGGTAAATCAGAAACTTGCCTTAGTTTAATTTGATGAAAAATTTGGTAATGATGTCATACCCACCCCAGGCACCCGTCACTCGAGGCAAGGCATGACGTCTACCTGACGTTACCCGACTCATCCACGAATATTCATCCATACATATATACTTACATATGCGCGCTACTGTAAATGTTTTTCCAAAAATATATATATAACTACCCGTTTCAAAATTTGGGAATACACCGGTCCCAAATATTCACAACAAAAAATACAAAAATACCTGAATCTTTCATGGTTCACATCCAAACGGCTCACCTCCAGAACGACACTACCTCCGGACTCTACCTAGTGCCAGTAGTGGATCAACTTCTATTTATTGTACCTGAAACCAAAAATCTTTTATCGGTGTACTATCTTCGTAATAAAAACATTTAATAGATCAAGTACAATTGTTAAATACCAACTTCCAAAATATAATATTTTATCATTATATACTAAGTTGAAAATCCAGTTCCATTGTCACCAGTGTAATGAGCTAATATATTTAAAACAAGCAGAAGTGTTAAACACCACATTTCAAAATATAATGATATAACCACATACTATATTGAAAATCCAATTCCACTACCACTAATGAAATAAGATAATATAATTAACCCTCAGCTCAAATATTTTAAGTCAACCCCTTCAAGTATTTTAAATAAACCACACCCAAGTATTTTATATTCACTAATCCAAATATTTTAAACCAACCAGACCAAATATTTTAACGTATAATGAAATATACCACATCTCATCTCCTACTAGTCATATGATCATTTTTACCTCACAATCGGGAATTGCAACAGTACCGTACCACCCACAGGTTTTGCACTCTTGACTGGTCAATCAACCACCTGCAAGACTAATCATCCTGACAGATCATACTGTTAACAACCACCTACCAGACTAATCCTCTGGACAAGTCATAATATTCATAACCATCTGCCGGACTAATCCTCCAGATATGTCATAATATCCACAACCACCTACCAGACTAATCCTCCAGACATGTCATAATATAAACAACCACCTACCGAACTAATCCTCCGGACATGTCATAATATAATCAACTACCTGTGGGACTAACACTCCTGAAATGTCATAATGTCAACAACTACCTGCCGGACTAATCCTCCGGACAGGTCATAATATAATCAACCACCTGCAAGACATACCCTTCTAACAGGTTAAAATCATCCCGCTGACTGGATCATAGCTATGGCATAGTCGGACTAAAAATCATACACCACCTTTAAAACCAACTTGGTTCAACAATCGTTTTCCACCTTTAAAATTAATTTGATTCAAAAATTATCTTCCACCTTTAAAACCAATTTGATAAAGGAAAAATCATTTTTTTTCCCCTTTAAAATCAACTCAATCCAAATGCATCGCAAATTTATTCATTTTTAAATAAACACATTTTCCATAATTTATATGAAAATAAATTTTGTAAATTTATATAGAAGACAGTACACTCACCTCGATTTCTACACTACTAAACTATCATTGTCCAAAACCTACCAGGACGCTAGCACCTGCGAACCTAATAGCGATAGGGCCTAAATTAATATTTTATTAAAAATAACCTAACATGCAATACATGCCCTAAATTTCATAATTCCCCTTTCCCCAAATTTTATTATGAAAAACTATTATTTAGTTCGTTTCGTTACGTTAATATTTACTGTACCAATTCATTTAGATTAGTGATTAATAAAGTAGTATTACGATTACAAAAATTACTATTTCGATTGTGAAACTTTTAATGCTAAAAATTTAATTTAACGAGAATAATAACCGATTAAAATTTTTACCTGTTCCGAATCGCCCGTCGGCCGAGAAATTGATTTTTAGTTTTTTTTTTTCCTTTTTTTCCATTTTTTTTGCTTTTCCTACTTTCTGTTCTGGACATTCAGCCTCACTGCCACGGCGAGCTCCTTCTTTCTCTCTCCTATTTTCTGTTTCGGTTTGAGTTCTCGCCGCCGTCGACACCTGCTCCGATCACACCCACATTGCCGACAACATACCACCAGACCAACTACCACTGCTGACGACGACACACACATACCCACATGAAATTGTCGACGACCGTCGAAGGGACAACCGAAGAGTCACACCCACTGTGACCGGACTGAACACTGAAATCCACCGGTGACAAACTGAACGGCGACACATACACACACACAAACGCAATTGACGGCAAGAAGAACACCCACTCCAATCACTTCCACCGCCAGCAAGACAGGACACCCACACACATACCCACTATCGACAAACAGAGCACACAGTCACACACACACACACACATACACACACACACACACATACACAGAGATACGCACACATGATCATTGTCATCAGAACATACACACACACAGTCGAACATAGCATACATACACAAAATCACAGAACACACACATACACACGCACAACGTTGATGACATCATCGGACTGAACAACACGTGCGCGCGCGCGCACACACATACACACACACTGTCGATCTCCCACGTACACACGACAGCGGCAACACTCACATTCACACAACTGTCTGACGAACAATAACGATCACACACACACGCCAGTACTGAACGGACACCCACCACCAACCGGACACACCGCCGAACAAAACAGACGAACACCCCACCGACCGACGACACACCATCGCTGATCTTCTCTCTCTTCTCTGTTTTCTTCTTTTTCTGTTTTTTTCCTTTCGGTTCTAGAATGTGTATGCATGTGTGATTGTATTTATATGCATGTTATAAGTGGATTAACTTAATCTCTTTGCTTGCTTGCCACATTGATCTCTTTCTGTTTTTGGTTTTGTGATCGCACAGTATGTGTGTGTGTGTATATATATATATATATATTAATTTTTCCCAAATTACATTAATCTTCCCCCAAATTCCTTTAAGTGATCATTTAAACTCATTCCAAAATTTAATATTTCTTAAAATTTTAAATTCACCCCTTAAAATTTTAAATTGAGTAACAAATGACATATTCTACCCCGTTATTTTCTAATTATTCTAAAATGCAGTTAAAATTATGTGTATGCGAAAATTAGGGTCTTACAACTCTTCTCTCCTAAAAGAAATTTCATCCGGAATTTTTAGTTACCTTGATTAAACAAGTGCGAATATTTGTTCTTCATCTCGTCCTCTCGCTCCCACATCGTCTCCTCTATCAAATGATTGCGCCACAACACTTTCACTAATGGAATCGTTTTCGTCCGCAATACCTGATCTTTACGACTCAAAATCTAGACTGGCTCCTCAACGTAGGTCAAATCCTCCTCTAATTCGATTAATTAAGAAATCAACATATGTAAAGAATCTGGCATATGTTGCCTAAGCATCGACACATGGAAAATGTCAATCTAGACAATCCTGGTGGTAGGACAAGTCGATAAGCTGTCGTATCAACCCGTTCTAAGATCTCGTATGAGCCAAGATATCTGGGACTTAATTTTTCTTTCTTCCCGAACCTCATTATACCCTTCCACGGGGATATACGCAAAAACACATGATCGCCCACTTCAAATTCCAACTCCTGCCTACATTTGTCAACATAACTCTTTTGTCGACTCTGAGCAATCTTCATTTTTTCCTAAATCACCTTTACTTTGTTTGTCATCATTTGGGCTACGTCCGGAATCAACAATTTCCGTTCTCCCACCTCAGTCCAGTTTGTTGGACTGGGGTCCTGTATCTTTTGTCATATCACGCTTCATACGGTGTCGTCTCGATTACCAAATGGTAGCTGTTATTATAGGCAAATTCCATTAACGTCAAATAATCATTCCAGCTATCCACAAATTTCATAACACAACCCCTCAACATATCTTTCAACGTATGAATCATACGCTCTGATTGACCGTCAGTCTGAGGATGAAAGACGGTACTGAATTTCAACTTGGTACCCAGTGCAACTTAGAGACTCGACTAGAATTTCGAAGTAAATCTCGGATCTCTATCCGACACTATGTAACCCGGCGCACTATGCAATCGGATAATCTCATCAATATATAATTTAGCACACTTATCCAGAGAGTACGACGTCTTTACGGCCAGAAAATGAGCAAACTTAGTAAGCTTACCAATGATCACCCAGATGGAATTATTCTCCTTTTGAGTACGAGGTAATCCCAAAACAAAATTCATCGTGATATGCTCTCATTTTCACTCTGGTATAGGTAGAGGCTGCAATAACCCACCTGGACGTTGGTGTTCAATCTTGACTTGCTGACAAATGAAACACTTGGCAACAAATTAAACGATTTTCCTGTTCCATTCTATTTTACCAATAGTGTTCTCGCAGAACTCGATACATTTTGGTACTGTCTGGGTGCATTGCGTATGCTGAACTATGCGCTTCCTCCAAGATATCTTTCTTCAGATAGACGTCATCAGGCACACATAATCTATTTTCAGCCATCAATGTTTCATCATTATCCCTGACGCGATAGTCAGCTCTGTGACCATTTCCACTTCATTTTGGATCTTCTCTAATTGGGTATCTGATTTCTGTGCTTCAATAATACGGTCGATCAATGCCGGTCTCAAAGTCAAAGTCGCAAGAAACACTGCCATCTAACCAACCGCCAACTGAACTCGCAAAGATCTCAACTCGGCATACAGATTAGTATGAACAATTTGAATGTGTGCAACCGAACTCTCCATACAGGTGATGTCTCAAAATCTTCAGGGTAAACATAATCGCCGCCAACTTCAAATCATGCGTCGGGTAGTTACGCTCATGATTATTTATCTGTTGGGAGGTATATGCAATCACGTGACCATGTTGCATCAGTACACACCCTTGTCCCTGATGTGACGTGTCACTGTAGATCACAAGGCCACTACCTTCAATCGGAAGGGAAAATATTGGTGTAGATATCAGTCTACTCTTCAACTTTTGGAAACTCTGTTCACATTTGTCAGTCCACTCAAATTTGGATTCCTTGTGGGTTAATCGGGTCAATGGAGCAGCTATAGCAAAAAATCCCTGCACCAACCGACGATAATACCCCGCTAATCCCAAAAGGCTTCGAACTTTAGTCACACTTTTCGGTCTTTCCTCTTGCACAACGGCTACGAATTCCTTTGAATCTAACTAAATACCATCTCCCGAGATAACATGTCCCAAGAGTACCGCTCGATCCAACAAAAACTCACATTTACTGAATTCTGCATACAACTACTTCTCTCGTAAGGTCTGCAACACAATCTTGAGATACTCTGCACGCTCTTCTTTATTTTGAGAATAGATCAGTATATCACCAATAAACACGATAATAAACTAATCTAGATAAGGTTGAAAGATCCGATTCATCAAATCCATAAAAGCAGCAGGGGTATTCGTCAACCCGAATGACATAACTAAGAATTCATAATGCCCAAACCTTGTCTGGAACGCCGTCTTCGTCACGTCATTGTCTCTAACTTTCAACTGGTGATATCCTGATCGAAGATCTATTTTGGAAAACATCCTAGCCTTCTGCAAGTAGTCAAACATATTATCAATTCTAGGCAACAGGTATTTATTATGAACCGTCACCTTACTCTACTACTGGTAATTAATACACATCTTTAACGTGCCGTTTTTCTTCTTCACGAATAATACTGGGGTTCCCCACAGAGAAATACTAGGTCTAATAAACTCACGGTCTAATAGATCTTGTTATTGAATCTTCAATTCTTTCAACTCGGTAGGCACCATACGATAGGGTGGGATTGATATCGGAGTAGTTCCTGGAAGTAACTTGATAGTAAATTCCATCTCCCTATCCACTGACAACCCTGACAATTTTTCTGAAAAAATATTGGGAAAATCCCTGACCACTGGAATATTCGCCACCTGAACTTCATTCTGTCTGGTGTCAATCAGATACGCGAGGTATCCCTGACATCCCTTCTTTAGTAACTTCCTAGCCTCCAGGACTGAAATCAAACTGACTGGGGTAATGAGTACATCTCCCAAAAAAAATACGAACTCTGACTCCCCTAGGATCCGAAAAGTAACTCTCTTTTAAAACAATCCACCGTGGCATGATAACCGGATAACAAATCCATACCTAGTATCACATCAAAATCGTGAATACTCAGGGATAATAGATCTACCCATAATTGTCTATTAATTTTGTTGTGTTTACTAATCCC
Source organism: Eucommia ulmoides (assembly GCA_016647705.1). NCBI lineage: Eukaryota > Viridiplantae > Streptophyta > Magnoliopsida > Garryales > Eucommiaceae > Eucommia > Eucommia ulmoides. The sequence goes on along the minus strand of CM028325.1, from coordinate 33,312,052 downwards.
GCATAGCTTTTGATCTGTCTGCCCGTCCACCTAGGACGTATTTTTAAATTAAATCTTTTCTAGAATCGTCTATATCTTACTTCTTCCGTTTTCACCAAATCAGGAACAAATTGGGATATGGTATCAAATTTGATTTCATACTACAGAATGATCATCTTCCCATGTTTCAATAATATGAACTCCTCCCTCTAATAGAATTATAAGGTTTCCTTAGTATTGCGTAGAAGGTAGTGTTTTTTTTTTTTTATGCACACCCTTGGATGTGTTGTGCAGTCCCATAATACTAGTAAGGTGTTGTCTAATAATCCAACTTAAGTGTGCTTTGTCACACTATTGGGTTTAACAACTAAAATATTAAATGCTACCCACAGTGAATCCCAATGTCAAGTAATACGAGTGTAATTACTTATCAATTATAATTTAATATTTAAAACCACTAGCACCACCACAATCACAATCTATCTACCACTACTACCAACAACACTACCCAATCCTCCAACTAGCAGTATCACAACTTCGTCGTACCCACTAATTTTCAACAAGACAAATAACAATGCACGATACCAATGTACTATCTAATGCAATGCAATAACTATCACTCACGTGCCGAATCCACCTATCGACACCCTATCTCATGGTCCACCACTGGCTCGACAAACTGACATGTCTACAAAACCTATAACTTGGCTCTGATACCACAAAGAGTTGTAAGACCCTAATTTTCACATACACATAATTTTAGTTGCATTTTAGAATATTTAGAAAATAACGGGGTAGAATATGTCATTTATTACTCAATTTAAAATTTTAAGGGGTGAATTTAAAATTTTAAGAAATATTAAATTTTGAAATGGGTTTAAATGATCACTAAAGGGATTTGGGGGGAGATTAATGTAATTTGAGAAAAATTAATACACACACAGACACACACACACACACACACATACTGTGTGATCACAAAACCAAAAATAGAGATAGGGAGATCAACGTGGAAAGCAAATGGATTAAGTTAATCCATTTATAACATGCATATAAATACAATCACACATGCATACACATTCTAGAACCGAAAGAAAAAAAACAGAAAAAAAAAAAACAGAGAAGAGAGAGAGGATCGGTGGTGGGTGTCCGTTCGATGCTGACGTGTATGTGTGATAATTATTGTTCGTCGGACGGTTGTATGCATGTAAGTGTTACTGCTGTTGTGTATGTGTGGGAGATCGACAATGTGTATGTATGTGTATTTGTTGTTCGGTCCGATGGTGTCGTTGACGTCGTGCATATGTATGTGTTCTGTGATTTTGTGTATGTGTGCTATGTTCAACTGTGTGTGTGTGTGTGTGCATGTTCTGACGACGATGATTATGTGTGTGTGTCCGTGTACGTGTGTGTGATTGTGTGCTCTGTTTGTCGATAGTGGGTGTGTGTGTGGGTGTCCTGTCTTGCCGGTGGTGGAAGTGATCAGAGTGGGTGTTCTTCTTGCCGTCAACTGCATTTGTGTGTGTGTGTGCCGTCATTCAATTTGACGCCAGTGGATTTCGGTGTTCAGTTCGGTCACAGTGGGTGTAACTCTTCGGTTGTCTCTTCGATAGTCGTCGACGATTTCATGTAGGTATGTGTATGTCACTGTTGGTAGTGGTCATTGGTTCGGTGGTGTGTTGTCGGCAGTGTGGGCGTAATCAGAACAGGTGTCGGCGGCGACAAGAACTCTAATTGAAATAGAAAACAGGAGAGAGAGAGAAGGAGCTCGCCATGGCGGTGAGGCTCAACGTCCAGAATAGAAAGAAGGAAAAGGAAAAAAAAAAAAAACCAAAAATCAATTTCTTATTCGGCGGGCGATTCAGAACAAGTAAAAATTTTAATCGGTTATTATTCTCGTTAAATTAAATTTTTAGCATTAAAAGTTTTGCAATCGCAATAGTAATTTTTGTAATCGTAATACTACTTTATTAATCACTAATCTAAATGAATTGGTATAGTAAATATTAAGGTAGCGAAACGAACGAAATAATCGTTTTTCATAATAAAATTTGGGAAATGGGGAATTATGAAATTTAGGGCGTGCATTGCGTGTTAGGTTATTTTAAATAAAATATTAATTTAGGCCCCATCTCTATTAAGTTCGCAGGTGCTAGCGTCCCGATAGGTTTTGGACGGTGATAGTTTGGCAGTGCGAAAATCGAGGTGAGTGTATTGTCTTCTATATAAATTTACAAATTTTATTTTCATATAAATTATGAAAAATGTGTTTATTTAATAATGAATAATTTTGTGATGCATTTGGATTGAGTTGGTTTTAAAAGGAAAAAAAATGATTTCTCCTTTATCAAATTGGTTTTAAAGGTGAAAGATGATTTTTGGATCAAATTGGTTTTAAAGGTGGAAAACAATTGTTGAATCAAGTTAGTTTTAAAGGTGGATGATGATTTTTAGTCCGACTCTGCCATAGCTATGACCTGTTAGGAGGGCATGTCCTACAAGTGGTTGATTATATTGTGACCTATCCTGAGGATTAGTCCGACAGGTAGTTGTTGATATTATAACCTGTTAGGAGTACCAGTCCTACAGGTGGTTGATTATATTATGACATGTCCGGAGGGTTAGTTCGGCAGATGGTTGTTTATATTATGACTTGTCCAAAGGATTATTCTGACAGGTGGTTGTGGATATTATGACGTGTCTAGAGGATTAGTCCGGTAGGTAGTTGTGGATATTATAACCTGTCCGGAGGATTAGTTCGGCAGGTGGTTATTGACAGTATGACTTGTCAGGAGGATTAGTCCTGTAGGTGGTTGATTGACCCGTCAGGAGTGCAAAACCTGCGGGTGGTACGATACCGTTATAACTCCCGATCGTGAGATAAAGAAGATCCTATGGCTAGTAGGAGATGAGGTATGGTATATTTCATTATACGTTAAAATATTTGGTTTGGTTAGTTTAAAATATTTGGATTGGTGGATATAAAATGCTTAGGTGTGGTTTATTTAAAATGCTTGAAAGGGTTGATTTCAAATATTTGAGCTGGTGGTTAATTATATTTCCTCATTTCATTAGTGTTAGTGGAACTGGATTTTTAACATAGTATGCGGTTATATCATTATATTTTGAAATGTGGTATTTAGTATTTCTGCTTGTTTTAAATATATTAGCTTATTACATTGGTGACAGTGGGACTGGATTTTCAACATGGTATGTAATAATAAAATATTATATTTTGAAAGTTGGTATTTAACAATTATATTTGATTTATTAAATATTTTTATTATGAAGACAATATGCCAATAAAAGATTTTTGGTTTCAAGTACTGCTACTAGGAGTTGGTCCACTACTGGCACTACGTAGAGTCCGGAGGTAGTGTCGTTCTGGAGGTGAGCCGGTCGAATGTGAACCGTGGAAAGTTCAGGTATTTTTATGTTTTTGGTTGTGAATATTTGGAACCGATGTATTCCCAAATTTTAAAACGGGTAGTTATTATATATATATATATATATATATATATATATATATATATATATATATATATATATGAATGGATATTCGTGGATGAGTTGGGTAACGTCAGGTCGACGTGACGCCCTGTCTCGGGTGACGGGTGCCTGGGGTGGGGTATGACAACATTATCGAATTTTTCATCAAATTAAACTAAGGCAAGTTTCTGATTTACCTCTAAGGGTGTCTGTACCGGCTTTGCTCCCCCTAGGCCTGAAGATCATCAGAAATAGAAACAAAACCCATATGGGTTACTGAAACAACCTCACTATTAGGTAAATGAACAGTTTCAAAGAAGAAGCCACGTCATTCGAAGCACCCGCATCTATAATCCAATGATTACTTTTAGAAGTAACCAGAAATGAAGAGGTTATACTTGCCATATTGACAGAAGAATCCATAACGGATTCCTTGTTAAGCAACTTCATTATTTGTTGATATAGCTCTTGTGTGAAAACTGGAGAAGTTATACTTGAAGAAGACGCATTTGATCTTGATTCAGGAACTTCAGCAGTAGAGACATTATTGACTGAAAAAGTCTGAGAATTTGCATCGTGTTTCTTGTTAAACTTGTAATCTAGGGGGTATCCACTGAGTTTATAACATGATTCTTTTTTATTCCCCTTAACATGACGGTGATCACATTGGATGTTTGGATTCTTGTGTTGCTTTCGATACGTATTTCTTGCTGAATACAATGTTGTTGAATCGTTCGTGACATCTTGAGTAACAATACTGGAATTCATAGATTGAGACTTTTCTTGCACTATCATGGCATAGGCTTGATTTATTGTTGGAAGAGGCACCATCAAAAGTATCTGACTCCTTGATTGACTATAGCTATCATTAAATCCTATAAGAAACTTTAATAAGCGTTGTTGTTGTACATGATCAACTTAAACTCGTAACTGCTCACAAACACAAGAAGGAATAGGAACCATCGAAGAATATTCTTCCCATAAAAGGCGTAATTTGTAAAATAAGCAGAAACCGAAGATGTTCCTTGAGATAAAGAAGATATTTCTTTGTGCAGATAAAAAATTCTACTCCTATTCACTTTATCAAATATTTCCTTCAAATCATTCCAAACCTGATATGAATTAGAAGAATACACAATACCTCCCAACAACTTCTTCAAAAGTGTGTTCATAATCTAGGACAATACAATAGCATTACAACGTTCCCATAAATGTGCAAGAGTTGAATCAAAAGAATCTTTCGAACACGTACCATCCACAAAACCTATTTTATTTTTTTCCAATAATGTTATACGCATAGATCGACTCCACAACAAGTAGTTCTCAGATCCAATTAATGATTGAGGATCCAGAATTGTAACTGGCATATTCGATGGGTGTAAAAAGCAGGGGATGATTATAACCTACCACCAAAGAATCTCCTAGAAGCCTCGCATCCATAGCTGGATCTCCAAGCTAAACTGTTGCACTAGTCGAATCATCCACCATTGCTCAACTCCAAAAAATCAAGATTAGCCAAAAAAAGAAAAAAAAAAAAAAACATTTAATCGATGAAGAACTTGAAGACAATAAAGAGTGATAAAAAAAAAAGATCAAGCGAAAGAAATTCTCAATTTCATCTGCTCTAGTACCATGTCAAGATTCAGAATGATGAAGCCTTTTCTGGATCCATGTTTTGAATCTGTCAAGATTTAGAGACATGAAGCAAAAGAAGGCAGAGAGAAAATAAAGAAGAATTATAGAGGTTCAGTCTTTCAGATGAGTATCAGATCTGGAAAAAAATGACATATATTATTGGTAGAAGACCTATACAATTGAATATATAAAGCAAGAGTTTGTTAGAGATTAATTATAATTACTAACTAACAAACTCTATTTGGTAAACTCTCTAACTGTTATTTACAAGAGTATCAATGACAATTAACAAACTAACATTCCTCTCATGCATGTTGCACGGTAGGAGCAACCGATGTGCAGAGGAGAAATTTATTTGAGTGTCCAAACTGGATATTTTTGGGCTCGGCCGAATGTCGGATCCACAATGCTCCGTGGATTGATAATCCTTAGAAATGATCAGTGCATGGGAAATCAATTCCAACTTAGAAAATTTGTTCTCGGGCTCAACCAATGCATGACTGACTTCGTAGACTAGCCTCTAAGCTACGGACTCATCCACTACCAACGCTAAGTTTACCGTCGTTGTAGAAGCAGTGAGGCACATGAACATACTCATCTTAATGGCATCACAATCTAGTTGACTGGAGATCCCAAGATCTAGGTTCAAATTGACAACCAAATTATGAAGGTGACTATGTACGTATCAGTGAATAGACAAAAACATACTACTCATTTTTATGATATAACAGTGATGACTGGAATATGACTAAGGATAAGTATAATTTTTAATGATTCCTATATCTTGGTACTTCCAGGTGGGGTATAGCAGGATAGAGTTGTTTACGTTTTTATTATATTTTAAAAAAAAATTACTGAAAATGGTTGATATTAAACTTATTTACCTTTTTAGTGCGACCCGAGGATCAGATCGCGGAGTATTGGAACCTGGGGTTCAAAAAATATGGCCGTCGTATACCCAGTGTTTCGAACACTGGGTATACGATTTTTTTTTTTTTTAAATTGTATACCCGGGGATCATATCCCCTGGTCAAACCAAAAAAAAAAAAAAAAAAAAAAAATTATCTGGGAACAAGCCAAACATTTTGGCCTGTTCCCGAGGACACTCGCTGCAGTTGCAGCGGCTGTCGCCTGCTGACGGTCAAACGAGATGATCGTTCAGCAGTGAACGGTAATCTCGTCTGACTTGTTTGAATTTTTTGACCCGGGGATCATATCCCTGGGTCCAAAACCTATATGTACCCACACCCATCTGTAACTTTTATTGTGAACTAGATCTTCCTCCTTGTATTTTTTAAAATTTCTTTCCTCCTTCGAATTATTTTCATCCTTGGAATTAGTTTTCTTAATTTTTTTTTTCTTGACTTAGTTGTGTATTTAGTTTTTACGGGAATTGTTCATCAAAGATTTTTTAGAAGTTCACTTCAGAATTTCTTCCACTTGGTAAGGGTAATATATATATATATTTAATATTTATTAGTTTGGTTTGATCAGTATATTTTGTACTTGTTTAATTATTTAATTTATTAGTTAGTTAGTTTAGTTATTTAATTTGTTAGTTAACTAATTCATTTAATTTAATTTGTTAGTTTAGTTGTTCAACTTGTTAGATAGTTAGTTTAATTTGTTAGATAATTGGTTAGTTAATTAGTTTAATTTTTTAATTTAGTTGTTAGTTAATTTTTATTTTTTAAATGTGTTTGAAAAAATTATTATTTTTTTTAAAAAAAATAGTCTTTCAATAATTTAAAATTAATTTTAGTATTTCAATTAAAATCAAATTAATTTAATTTATGGAATTGATATTAACTTGATATCAAATTTTATTCCATTAAAGTTAATTAAATTAAAATTATAATGAATGAAAAATGTACACGGTGAGAGATCTATATCGTTCAATGAGATGTTATTGACTTTTGGAAGACGAATTCTCATACTCTTTAGATCCAAGAGTTCGTTACTCTTCACGGTGGGTTACAAGGATGCGGGATGAATACATTTATCGTGTCAACCAATCAGAGATTATGGTGGACGGATGCAAGTAATATAATATTCCAATAGTGCATCAATTGGTCAGGACAATGCCAATAGACACGCCATATAACCTTCAGATAGCGTTGCATCGCTACTGCGAAGAAAATAATTGAATGCAAATTCAAATTTTTTTAAACAAGTTTGAAACAATGGCACGTGAGCGTTTCGAATAAGGTTTGATTGTCGAAGCGTGTAATTACATGAGATGCGCAAGGAAACCTCAATATCAGTCAGATATTGAAATGTGTGATGATGAGAGTAATGCTTAATATTTTCGCGTTAATGAATTGCGGTTTAACTATGTATTTCATTTGAAGTCTAATGTATCATTTCTACGTTAAATTATAATAACGTTATTTCTTCCAAACAACTAACTTTCTCTATTTTAATTGATAGGTAGTGTTGGGTTAGCTTTTTTTTAGTTAAATCTCGTGTACATAAGTTCTAAAACATTATTTTTCAATAATTATGCTTTTAAAAAATCTAATTTTTTGTGCAGTATAATATTTGTAAAGAAATTATTTAGCCTATAATTTTCATGATGTCTTTAAATATTAATTCAAGTGAAGAAAACTCATTTAGTTTTTCAAGTGAGGAGAACTCGCACGGTGTTTGGGGTTGGCCTGGACCGTGGGATAACCAAAGATGTTGGGTTCTACAACCATATTATGATGACTATTGGAGTGATCAAGTCACCAACCCGATAGAGTATCGTGTCAGTCTACGTCAAGAAAGAGAATACAGGGTAAATGAGTCTAACAACATTGTATCTCGTTTGAGAGATCTTAATGCACCAGTTCCTTATCGTAGAAGTCTTCAGATGCCTAGACGATGTATAATTGATGATACAATCGAGATCGAAGATGCAATTACAGGAATTCGCCTGGAGAATAATCGAATGTTGTTACGCAGGAGTCGATATTATCTACTACAACTAGCCAATGAAATGACTGTCGCAAACAACAGAGCACTATCTCCAAGCGAATACCATAACGTCATAAATAACAATGAATATTTATCTGAATGATACATGTCCAATGAAGAATAAATATTTTTTTGTAGTTCAATTGTCTTTTTATGTGTTTTTTTTGACACGATTTTCGTGATGTTATGTATTGTATGTCTTATGTATTATCTTTGTTATAAGTTTTATAACAAACACCATTAAGTTGTTTTGCCTTTAATTTCTATATCATGTTGCCTTCGAAAAATAATCTTTCAAAATCACGATGAATAAATATGTATATACAACTCTCGAAGATGGAATAAAAAATACAATAAGCGTGTATAATAATGTACATCGATATGTATTTCCATAGAAAGCTGTTGATCTACCGTGTATATTGCTTTAGAAATATATACAGAATTTGAATGAGAAATGGAGCAATGTGTCAAACATTCCGGAAAAATTCTTAAAAAGCATATAGAATATAAAGTGATTGAATACATATATACATATATATATATATATATATATATATATATATATATATATATATATATATATATACACACACACTCAACCACTTTCTACTCTGTTTGTCTTTTTAAGAATCTTTTCGGAATGTTAGACACATTACTCGATCTCCCATTCAAATTCTGTATCAATTTGCGAAGTAATATATACGGTAGATCAACAACTTTCTAAATCTCCAAACGTTACAAAAAAATGTATTTACTAACTACGTAAATTCCTATATAACTATATATTTACCAAAAAAAATGTATTTACCTTCATATGGCTAAACTATCAACTACGTAACTAATTATGTACCGCAACCCCTACATTGGACGCTCCTCCGCCCTCGTCGTTGAGCAATAGGAGGTTCCTCAACCTTCTCATGAACTTGTGTAACTTGTCTAAAGTCCATAGACGACTGTTGCATACTCCCCGGGATGGCATCGATGTTGTCCCCAAACTACGGCACCGATGACACTTGTCTTTGCAATCTTGTGGGTTCAACAAATGCCACCGGAGAAGTGACGCCTGAAGATGAAATAATTTCGTCCATCTCCGGAGTGACGAATGAGGACGACGGTCGTGTACCTAGCTGCGATCCATAATGCGAATAAGGGTCATGCATTTGGTACACGTTGGATGGCCTGACATCCTCACCCATGCCATACATACTAGATGGTCCGGCATCAGTACCCATGTTGCACGCTGTAGAAGGTTCGACATCACCCACAATATTTGGACGGTAGGCATCAGCAGTCCATGACTAGGGATAATGCTGAAGAATTGGCTGAGGAAAAGACTGAGGAGATGGAGGAACGCCAGCTAGCATATGGCGTGGTACCCAACGGTACACCGCCCCCGTGGTAGCGGCGTAGACGACCCTTGCCATCTCATGGTATGAGTCCAAAGTATGCGTCCGCAGAAAAAGATGACTCAAGCGCATCAGCTGCGATACTTCCGGATCCTAAGAAATACATATTATCGTTAAGTTAATATATGAATATTCATAATAAGATAATCAAACTAATATATAAGTAAGTGGATGGTATAGTCAGTGTGATTATACCTCTAACCTTGCTCGTCCTCTTGTAGCTAGATAACCGAACTTGGGTCGGTACTTCGGGTTGACCAAGAACCTTCGTGTGATTCTCCAATACCAGTTCATGTATTCAAAGTCAACCCCTTTCCCCCCGCACCAAGCTGCCCACATCTGGTGCTTGTCGACTATTCCACCCAACTATATGCAAGGGGTGTATCTAAGTCTAGTCAGCACTGTAGTATCCTCGCCGACTAGTGTTGTACAATATCTAATCCCAATTACATGGCTTAGGAATCGATTGTTGATAACCAAATTGTCGTAGCACGAGCAGGGGAGTAGCAAATGAGGGGCAGGTCTGCCATCCATATTTCTTTCCTATTTTTAGTATATAGAGGCAAACCCAACAAGTCATAGGGCATCCAAACGACCTGTCCAAAAAATATGTAAAAAAATAAATAAAAAAAAATCGATGTAAATAAATAACTAACCTCGTCATTCTGCAACCGATCTAACTGATCACGATAAATGATTAGAACGTGCATCGGTTGGTGTTCCAAATGAAATTCAAGAGTCCACCCGTACATCAATAAAATAACCATAAATTTAACTAAATATGGATGACAATTTCTATTACATGGTAATGAAATAAAAAACAAAATACTAATTACTTACAAGGCATCCCTCGGAGCCGCTGGGAACAAAAAGTTGTCCACAGCTAGCTCTCTGTATGCTTGATCATAATCGGGAATAGAGACAACATTCGGTCGAAGCCTCGGTAACCACTCCCAGGCCCAACACTCTAACAAAAATAGACACCCAACTATATCTCTCGTTGTGCTCTTCGCCGTCTTGCATAGCTTACAGTATAAGACCACTAGTGTCGTACTGCCCCAGCTATACTTGACGAGATGTGTCAAGTCGTTGAGCAGTGGGAGGTAGGTGAGCTTGACTACGTTATGTGATTTATCAGGCAACAACATCGTGCCAAGCAGAATCAAGCAGTTGTTAAATATCTCAGCGTAATTGGTGGTCATCACTCCCCAACGCTTACCATTGTCGTGTGCCCTGGTCCATTTGTAGGCTGCAATACTATCCAACCACCTATGTGCTTCAACATCAATTACTTTTATCTCTTACATGATTGCATTGTATTTTCGAATTTGGTTCGTAACACCCGCATTCCAAGTAAGATCTTTCACATGCTGATTTTTAACAATTGTGTTGAAATTGCTACAAAGGTGCAGCAAACAAAATCGATGATATTGGACGGGTTCGTTCGGTTGATTAAGCTATATGTTGTTAATCGCACTAAGAATGGCCGTGTGTCTGTCAGATATCAATGTCACCTTAGGACAATCTCTGACAATATGACGCTTAAGTATGTAAATGAACCATCGTCAGCAGTAGTCGTCTTTCTTCGGTATGACGGTGAAAGTCATTTGATAGCACTTGTTGGACGACGTTATTCTAATGGCGATTAAGATCTTCCTCTCGTATTTACCGAACAAGTGGGTGCCGTCAATCGTGACAACATGCCGATAATAATGCCATCCGTCAACTGAAGGTTTGAATGCTAAAACATCATGTCAAACGTCATGTAACTAGGCATATCAGTCGGAACAGTGCTCTACTCAATAATCGTACTCGGATTGTAGTGCTGCAATGCGACCATATACTTCGGCAACTTTAGATATGATTCATCCCAATCTCCGAACACAGTCTCGATGGCTTTAGATTTGGCCAACCAAGCTTTTCGATAGGAGATAGTGAATCCCTAAGAATGTTTCACGTAAGCCACGATAACAATCGTCTTTAATTCTGGATCCTGTTCGACTTGTCCAAGTATTAAGTTCAAAATGAAATCAGCATCCAAATTTTTATGATCTACGGTTGTGGTTTTCTTTTATAATCACCTGTAACCTCCAACCACATTCATGCAGGCATTTAGCCACCCAAATATTCTTGGTCGATTGCACCACACCAAAATTTTTGTTCTTCATGATGTGGTAATACTTCACGGCGTGCGTCACATGTTTCTTATCCTTAAAGATGATATCAATACGAAATTCGTCCATTTCCGGTGTCCAGAAATTTTTTGGCAACTTCTGCTCGTATTTCGCCATGTCATCCTCATCACCCTACTCTAAGTTATTGAAAAATGAAATAACTTTATCCAACTCAAATTGTTGACTCTCACTCCCTTACTCACTAGGCCCAACATCTAGATCTTCGTCTCCATCCCCTTCATTCTCGGGCTCCAACGTAACATCCGCATCTAACTCTTCTTCTGACATATCATGACTATTAAGTGTATCAAACTCACCACCATGATTACTTGTGTTGTATTGCGGTGGACTACTTAGCGAAAAATGGTGATGTGGAAGAACGGAACTGGTGCCATGATCACGGTCAATCATACTATGGAAATGCTCTTATTCTGGAATGTAGAGGGGTGGGACAGTATAATCAGAATGATTTTATTCTGGAATGTGTGGGAATGGAACGGTGTAATTAGACTGGACTGCTTGGGAGGACAACATGGGAATATTACAGACGAAAAATATAGGATCCAATTGGATACTGTACGGATTAAAACTCTAAGTCATTAAGTGAGTACAATGACCAGTTTGGGGGAAAAATCGAATTATGATAAGATGCTCTTTCTATTTCAACATACACCTCAACAGCAAAAAACGAGGATATGTAAAGAGGTAACTCAAGTATTTGGTTTAATGCTAAGTCGTCTCCAATAGAAAATAAGGTATATTTAAAATTTCCCCCCAAAAGAATCATCGACATTTTACACTTTAATTTTAAATTTATAGTAGCTCCATCCTAAAAAACACACGGTTTTAATATCTCAATTAATTCATCAACCAAAACTCAGTCGCAAAAATATGATCATATAACAATTGTTTATATTGTTCATTTTTTATATTCCATGTCAAGTTAACATTTTCTATAATTTATTTTGAATCCTTAATATTTTACTTATTTTTAATTTACTTAATAATTATTTTAACTTTAACTCTAAAGGACTAAAATTTTGCTCTAAAGGACTAATTATTTGGAATTGGAATTTAAATTATGCCAAATATTTTTAGTAAAATTTCACTTTTTTTTATTACTAAAAAATATCAACAATACTACTTGTTTTGAACAATTAAGATTCCAAATCTTAAACTTCGTCAAATTGCAGACCAAAGTTATAGTGTGTTAAAATATTAATAAAACTTTATGCTCGTTCTATGATTTTGATATTTTGGAGAATGGGGGTTATATAATTACAAATCACATAAAATATTTCAGTTTACCTATTCTAATTTCATTTCTTAAATTATGTAATTACTTCAAAATTATACAATTTCTTCACCAATTACAACTAACTACCAATATATTTATAACTAATCAACAAATATTTTACAACTAATGAAACACCATATATTATATTACATAACTAAATATTGACATTTAATTAAAATAACATGTAATTATAACTAAATATTTACAACTAATTAAAAAAATTATCATATACATAACTAAATATCATACAAAAACATATAATTATAACTCTACAAAAACATATAATTAAGAAAATGAGATGTACATATACAAAATCTAAACTCTAAAAACGAGAACTACATTAAAAAAAAAAAAAAAAAACAAAAACAAAAAGAAGAAAACACAAACACAACAAGCAAAATGAAAATGCAAAAAATGAAAAAAATAAAAATAAAAATATATATGTTGAAAACCGAAATGCAACGGCGAAAAAAAAAACAGAAAAAAAAGTATACCTTACATAAAAAACCAAAATAAGAAAAATGAAAAAAATAAAAAATAAAAATAAAATTGCTTTTGTTTCTATTTCGGTTTAGAAATAAGTGGTTTCATAAGATCTTTGACTAAAAATTGTGTCAAGTATTTTTGATTGGTGATATTGAGGTTTCTATTTCAATTTAAATTTTCTATTTATGATTATATTATTGCTCATATGTGTAAATCACCACACACAGTTTTCAATTTTGCATTAAAAAAAAATATTTTTATCAATTTTGCTAATACTCTAATAACATAATTATGTTCTATTTTCTGCACTTTATCACACCTTTTCATTTTAATATACACGTATATTAACTAGCTAAATTATAATTTAATTAGCATGTACACATATTAACTAACTAAATTAACAACTAAACTAATTAATTAACTAATTTATATTATAATATATTTTTATGATGTTTTTTTAAAATTAATTAAATTAACATCTAAGTATGTAACAATAAATAAATTAAACAAAACAAAACATACTAATCAAATCTAACTAATAAATAAATTAAACAAAACACATAAAAATAAACTTACCTTTAGTAGGAGGAACAAATTCTGAAGTGTAGTTGTAAAAACTTTTTGATGAATAACTCTCGTAAAAGCCAATTGTTACTGGCTTAGTGAAGAAAAGGAAAGGAATTCAAACACTCTGCTAAATAATCGGTAAAAAGAAAGGGTCAATTCAAACACTCTGGTAAAAAAAAAAAAATTTGACAGTAGGGGGTATATATGCGGTTTGGACCCAGGGATGTGATCCCTGGGTCCATAAATTCAAACCAGCCAGCCAAGATGACCATTCACTACTGAACGGTCATCTCGGCTGATCGTCAGCAAGCGACAGCCGCTGCAATTGCAACGGATGTCCTCAGGAACAGGCCAAAATGTTTGGCCCGTTCCTAGATAATTATTTTTATTTTTTTTTAATTAGTTGGACCCCGGGATGTGATCCCCAGGTCTGGTGTATACTCGGGGATCACATCCCCAGGTATACAATTAAAAAAAATAAAAAAATAAATCGTATATCCGGTATTTCGAACATCAGGTATACGACGACCATATTTTTTGAACCCGGGGTTCCGAACCCCAGGTTCTAATACCCGAGGATCTGATTCCTGAGTAGCACTAAAAAGGTAAATAAGTTTAATATCAACCCTTTTTAGTAATTTTTTTTAAAAAATATAATAAAAGCGTAAACAACTCTACCAGGATACTCCACATAGGAAATTACCTATATGAGTGGGAACTAGGTCATTTTTGTGAGAATGGAAATGACAAATTCTCTAGAAGTACTCATGAAGTTACTTGGGTGCTAAGGGCCAAAATGAATGCAACCATAGAATAAAATGTGTCTGAAAAATAACTATGTAATTTCTATTGTCTTGATTTGCACCAAAGGCGCAACAGTTCAAGACATCATGTTAATTGTTTAGTTAATTAAATCGGATAGATTTTTACTACAGAAGGTTCAAGGTCAAACACTACCTATCTGGAAGTAGTTGTCCTCTTCTATCTCTCTCTCTCTCTCTCTCTCTCTCTCTTTTGTGAGTGTACATTGCATATGTATGTTTATCCAATCAATTTCCATTCATACGAGGGACTATTATAAAATAAAATAAAAAAATAGGTATTTTTTGGCCCAATTATTTGCGGGACCCAATCTTAGATTTGAACATATGAATATACTAATATATTATTCTTGGTGAGAAAATAAATATAGTATTTAATTTGTGAATTTTTTTTTCACTTAGATGTGAATTAAAATTGTCCCTCAAGGTACATTTGGTTAGAAGAATGTAAAAGAAAAAGGAAAAAAAAAAAAAAAAAAAAACAAACAGGCTAATATTTTTATCCATTGTAAAAAGAAAAATGAAAGGAGAAAAAATAATTCAATTTAATGTAATTTATTATTTTATTCTCATATACTACAAAGATAAATAAAAAAATCTATTATCAAGGATATAATTATTATTTTACTCATTCTTCCTCACTTTCCTTCAAATTATTTTGAAAATTATGCATTTTTTTTTCTTATTTTCTTTTTCCTCTTCTTTTCCATTGATACCAAACACATTTTTTGTAAGACCCTGATTTCGAACGTACGTAATTTTTTGTTACATTTTAAAAATAATTGGAGAAATTCAGGGTGAAATTGGGTTAAAATAAAATAAAATAAATATATATATACATATATATAAATAAATAAATAAATAATAATAAATAAATAAATTCCAATTTAAATGTTTAGGTGTCGATTTGTAAATTTAGTTAATCCGAAATTTTTGTTTAACTTTTAATTAAAAACTTTTGGGATAAAATTGCAATTTAGGAAATCTTGAATGTGGAAAGTGGATAAAAACGAAGTGTTAAAGAAATAAAGGGGAGAAATATGTAATTAAATAAAAGATATATATATATATACACACATTTACATACGGCGTGCGTGTGCCGTGAGATCAGTCAGAAACACGGAGGTGTGGGAGAAGAGCGACGTGACGTGATGAAAATCAAGAATTCGTCCACAAAAACCCATGCAATTAAATGTTTTGGTGATCAAAAGCTAGGAGAGAAGGGTAGAAATTACACAAGTTAGAGAGAGAATCGGAGGGTGTTCGGCAGTGTACTCAGTCCGACGTCGTGGTTGTGGGTTCTATCATTAAACGATCGTGCGGGTAGGCTTAGTCCGGTCCCTGTGTGTGCGCGTCTTCGGTTGTTCGTTCGACGATCGTGGGAGTGAGATCGTCAATAGCGTGACCGTTGTTGTTCGTCGCCATCGTTCGGTAAGTAAGGCCCCATTTGGTAACCATTTCCATTCCAGAAATTCCCATTCCATTCCTAGATTTTTGAGAATTCTGTTTGGGAATAGCGTTTAGTAATTTTTGTTTCCGTTTCCATTTCATTCCCATTTGAGAATTGTGCCCACTTTTTTCTTAAGAAATGAGAAACAAAAAAAAGTTGTTTCTCATTATTCCCATTCCATTCCCAAAACACATGGTCACTATTCACCTACCGGCCGACCACCGTCCGCCGCCTCCGCCGTTCGCCGCCATTGGTCATCTCCGGCGACCGTCGCCGGTCACCGTCCGCCGCCGCCGGCCATCTCCGGTTACCGTCTGCCGCCGCCGCCGGCCATCTCCGGTAACAGTCGCCGGTCATCTCCGGCAACCGTCGCCGGTCACCGTCCGGCCGGAAATGTTCCGGCCGTCGTCGGCGCCACCGCCGTCCGGTCATCGTCGGGGGGCACCGCCGTATGCCGGCGCTGGAGCCACTACCTGCCAGCCGGCGACAGCGCCACCGCCGTCAGGCCAAAACAAAAAAGAAAAAAAAAAAATTTAGGATAAAATCGTTACCAAACACAATTCTCTTCCCAAAACAAAAAAAATATTATCGTTACCAAAAGCGATTCTACCCCCAAAAAGAAAACAAAATTTCCATCCCATCCCATCCCATTCCCATCCCACTGCTGGAATGGAAACAGAAATGTTTACCAAACGCCACCTAAGCTTATACGTTTAAATTCCTATGGTATATGTATATATGTGTTGTGTTGATCATTTGAGTGCATGGGTGCATGTGGGTGATCGTCGCCATGGTGCAGCCAGCGGTGAGTGTCGCCGCGGTGGCAGTGTGTGGGTGTGTGTGTGATTTCTGTTTTGGTTTAGCACAGTAGAGTGTGGGTGGGTGGGTGGGGAAGCTGTTTGGCTCGTCGGTTGTCGATCATTAACGATCGTGGGTAGATCACTGTCGGTCAGTGGTGATCGTTGCACTGAGGTGGGATGCTGGCGGTAAAGGAAGGTTAGAGAGAGAGAGAGAGGGTCAGAAAGTGCGTGTGCGATTGGTGTGTTGGCAGGCGTGATCATGCTGTGTGGAGATAGTGTTGACGACGGCGGGGTGTGGGCGCTGTTATGTGCCGCCACCGGTGAGAGGGAAGTGAGGGGGTGAGTGGTTAATCAGTGGTCGGACGGGAGCTGTAACAACAAAACAGAAAGGAAAAAAAAAAGAAAAAAAAAAAAAAAAGAGAGAAGAAGAAATGGAATAGGGAAGAATAATTACACTAACCACCCCAATAATAAAAATAAAAATCTAAAACCCTAATTCAACTTCTTGGCCTGCGGATGATTTGGAAATGGGTGAAATTTCAATCGATTATTATTTCTCGTTAAATAAAATCTTTAGCGTTACAATTTCCGTAATCGTAATAATTTTCGTAACGGTTAATTTTAATAACGTTACACATAAAATATTATTGTAACGGGATGGGGTGAATAATAATAATAATTTTCCATAATAAAATGTAGGGACGGAAAAATTGTAGAATGTAGGGCCTGCATTACATGATTAGATTATATTTTTACCCAAATATTAATTTAGGCCCTGTCACTAATAGGTTCGCAGGTATCTGAGGAACGGTAGAGTATAGTCGGTAAAGGTTTTTGGAGAATGGATCACCAGGTAAGTGTACTGTCTTCTTACAATAATCTATTTTCATATATATATATATATGATGGAAAAATGTGTTTACTTGAAAATGGATGAATCTTCTAACTTACATGGATCAAACGTTATTTTGGATATTTATGATATTGTGGATTTCATTATTTGTTATTGAGGTGTCAGTTGATGGTGGGCGGAGTTGTTGTTGTTAAGGTAGAGATAAGTTGTTGTTGTTGAGGTGAGGTGGAAATTGGTGGTGGATATTCACCCGTTTGGCATAGTCCAGCGGAGCGGTGTTTCACCCGTCTGGCATAGTCCAGTGGAGCGTTGTTTCACCCATCTGGTATAGTCCAGCTTAGCGTTGTTTCACTTGTCTGGCACAGTCCAGCGGAACGTTGTTATATCCCACTAGGAAGGCATATCCTACGGGGTACAGTACCGTTGCAACTCCCGATCGTGAAGTTAAAACGATCACATGGCTAGCCGAGATGTGATGTGGTGTAGTGAGATGTGGTGTGATGGGGTGTCGTATATAGGGTTATGTTGTATATGGAATTTATATATACTTCATTTTATACTAGCTTGGTGTATCCATTTACGATAATATACCTATTATTTCAGTTGCGTTATACTATATGGTTGTTGTGACGTTCTAGTTTATTTTTCACTGCTTAGTTCAAATGTTATAAACGTATATACGTTGTTTCTGTGGTGACAGGAAAAAGGTATTTTCCTTGTGGTATATATAAATATTTATAATATGAAATTTGTATTTGGAAATGTGATGTATATATGTTATATGCTTGATCAATTTAAATATTTTTATTAAGAAGACAGTACACTCGCAGGTGAAACAGTTAGGAGTCGGTCCCTTACTGGCGCTAGATAGAATCCGGCAATACGGTAGTGAGAGGGTATTAATTTTGGAAGTGCTGGTTGTTGCCAACTTATGAGAGGTTTAGGATTGTGTTTATCTTTGTGGTTATTATAGTTTTGTAGGGACGGGTATATCCCCAATTAGAGAATGTATTAAACTAGTATGGTTATTTTTTGTGGTTGTGTGTTTATTTATGCATATGTCGGTTTGTAGATGTTTTGGCATGCAGGTGATGTCATGATGTTTGTCATGCCGGCCTCAGGGTGATGGGTGTCCGGGTTGGGTTGTGACAATTTTTCCCATTTTTCATCATATTTTCCTTTTTATTTTCTTTTCTATCCTTTTTCTACCCAACCAAATGCACCCTTAAAGTACTCACTTGAAGTTGTTGATGGATGTGTCGTGTGAGTTATCTGACCTTGGTTAATGAAGACTATGAAAAGTCATTAACTAATACTCGGGTTAGCTATTGAATGTAAGCCCTCTAGGGTGTCAAGTGATAAGGATAGAATTAGGCCAATAGTCATAACATAAATAAAATCACAAGCGCGCCTGCCACTGCCGCTTACCTGCCCGATTGAATAGACCCGGATTAGGCTCGAGCACGGGCTTGGGCTTGGACATGTGACCTTGGGGTCGTGGGGTCTTGGGGAATGCATGACTTGGCCTTTCTATCATTTTAGACAAAACTTAATCCAAAAATCTTATTAATCCCAAACAAAGTCTAACTGCTCGGGCTCGGGCTTGGGCATGGGCTTAGACTTGGGCTTCTGACCTTGGGGTCTTAGGAAATATTTGTCTTGACCTTATTATCCTTTTAGACGAAACTTAATCTAAAAATTAGATTGGTACCAAATGGAGCCTAATTGCTTATATTCGTAATTGTAGAGAGTTACAAAATTTAAAGAATAGGGTTTGCATTCACGAATTTTCTCTAAGTTCATTGTTCTTGAGAGTATAAGAGTTTTCAACACTTTTCATTTTATTGAGCTTTTGGTTTTCAGTGCTGGTACTAATAGTTGTTAATCTTTATATCTTGTGGGATAGGAGCCTAACCAAACCATAAGCACCGTTATATGGGAGAAATCTTCTTTAAAGAGATATTGTCAAACGATTGCCTCAATCTTCTTCTCTAGTATTTTGATTTCAATTCTATTATGTAATACAATAAATGTTTCTAATAACTTCTTTTTGTTTATTTTGTTTACTTTAGTATTTCATTATTTCAATGTACTTTTAATTTCGATTATGTTATTTTTATTAGGGAAAATAATATTTTTGGCCCCTCATAAATAGACTCAGTGTTTAATTAGGCCCCACAATTTAGGATTCCACACAGTTGGCCTCTCGCAATTGAATTTTATTTCAATTTGACCCAAATTAAAAATCGATTAGTCAAAAATGATGGTTAACCGTTAAAGTAAGACACTTTAGTCAATTCCAGTCAAATATCAATTCCCTCTCATTTCTGCCTATATGGGTTAATGACAACGTTTGCCCGTATATTTCATTTTACAACTTCTATAAACTTACATTTTTATTTTTATACTTAAAAAATAATAAAACAAGACTTAAAATTTAGGATTTTTTGGTTTCGAAATTAAAAGTCATTTTTCCCATGGAAAAAAAACCACATTATAATACAAATTTTTTTAATTTATTTTTATAATATATAAAAATAAAATAATAAATTAAACAATTTTTTTTTCTTCTATTTCTCTTTTTTAAACAAAAATTAGAACTCATTTTTTTTTTTAACATCTTTTTGACCAACAGGAGTAGAAAATAATTTTCTCTATAGAACCCTGATATTTTGAGCTTCTTTCATTTTATTTTAACTAATTCAATAAAGTTTATTTAAAAAAACATTCAAAATTTAGGGGTCAAAACGTTATTGTTCTTTTTCATCCCCTTCCCTATTGCTTCCAACAACTCCGGCGATCCAACCACCACCATCGTCTAGTAGATCAGACCACCACCACCGCTACACCAACCGTGAACCAACACCACCACTTATACGAACTCTCTTTCTCTCTCTATTTCTCTCAATTTTGGTAACCATTTATCTGTTTTCATTTTTTAATTTTTCTCTGTAATTAATTATGATAAGGGTATTTTTGGTCACCTCTGAGTTAGCACTTGGGACCCCAACCACGTATCAACCTTCACAATGACAGGGACGCATTCCGGAATCCACAACACAACACTGGAGCGTACACCAACTATGGCTCCTCCCTGGAATCTTATTTGCACCCAGAGAGGAGCGAGGAGCCCCGTAGGGATGTGCCACTTTGAGTTCTGCACTATGCCCTCGGCGATCAGTTTCAGGGACTCAGCCGTTCACCTCAACCGACTCCCCTTTTCACCTTGTTTCTTCTCCAAGACTCCATGGATCTCCGTTCTCCTCCACCAGCTCACCGCCGCAGGCCTGACAAAGGCCCTTGGACTTCACCAAATGGACCCAAAATCCCAAGCCCAACGGTTATCTCCTAAATGCCCCTAATTATCGGTTAAACATAGGGTTTCGACTAATTAATCGTGTTTAGGCCCGACTAATCATCTTCAACGCCTATATATATTGGGGGCTATGTAAGCCCAAGGTACGCTTGAATACACTTACATTATGTGCGAGTTCATTTGTTTACTTGCTATATTATGTACCTTTTTCTTTCTGAGCACTAATTACCACGCCGGAGGGGCTTCACCGGAACAAACCCCGATTTGAGCCTTCTGCAGGTATACTCCCGGAAGAGCAGGACTCTGGACACAACAGATCAGTCATCCCAGGACCCAGTACAGCTCAAGCGAAGACTTTTCAACCGACGACTCCACCTCAGCAGGAGGACCCACCCGTCATCCGACTGGACCATACTCGAGGTATGTACAAATTTTATGCACCAACAGTTTGGCACCGTCTATGGGAATCGAGCAAAAAGTCCTCACCTGATCACTGCTTTCTGCTCAGCTGAGCTTAAATGATCACAAGGTCCAGTTAGATAGACACAAAATAGAAGAACGAGAAAACATGTTAAAAAATCCAAGCGTATACACACCAGCTCCCACCAACAAGGATAACTGCCCCTCCCATGGTCAGGCAAGACCATCTACTCGGCCACCTGGGGCTGCGGGACAAACCTTAGGAGTTGTGAAGGTATCTCGGGTTGATTTCCTTGAACACCAAATGCAAGAGTTCAAGTCGAATGTACAACTCATCCTCGCAAACTTACCACCGCCCCCTGCTCAGGGTGGATCGGCCCTCCAGCCCGCAACGCCCGAAGGGCCACCTCAAGACTGCGATGTTTTCGTGGGCACTCCAAATGGGCAGGATCCCTAGGATCGTCTTTCGCCTCGCAACCTTGAGTTTCCAGGACAAGAGAGGGCCCCCCCTGCAATGCTGAGATCTCCACCTCCCCTGCCACGTAAATTTGTGCCAAGGGATATATCGATGTCCCCTAATGGTTGTGCTCTTCATCGGCCTGCCAGGTCTAATCATGGAGGTTGGCATGATTGTAAGGTTGACTCCTATTCACCTCCCTCCTATCACCCTGCGGCCCGAGCTATGGATAGTTGAATCTAGAGAGAGTCTCAAGTAGAGGAGGCTGTGGAGCACCGCTTGGCCAACATAGAGGCCCGTCTCCAGGAGGTGTAAGGAGTCCGGGTAAGACCGGGTGTTATTCCAGAGATGAATTCTCCTTTTGTGGATGGGGTTCTGGAAGAAGTAGCGTCGAGGCACTTCACTCAACCCCATATGAGTCCGTATGATGGGACCTCAGATCCTGTTGATCACCTGTCTATATTCAAGTCTCATATGGACATGCAAGTGGCCTCTGTAGCTTTGTAGTGCAAAGCCTTTCTCATCACCCTTATAGGTGTTGCAAGATCGTGGTTCCAAAGTTTGAGGCCAACGTCCATCTCTTCCTTCAGGGAACTCGAGCAGTTGTTCCTGGCTAGTTTCTGTCGTTCCCGGCGAAGGCCAAGGATTGTGGCTCATATCCTCACTCTTCAGCAAGAGCTAACTGAATTTTTGGGTGATTACGTTGAGCGTTTCAATCAAGAAACAAATTTATGTGATGACCTTCCTAACGCTATTGCGCTAAATGCCTTTGTTGACGGGCTCCGGCATCACATATTATATTATGATCTCTGCTCTAACCCTACTCTCACACTCGATCAAGCTCTAGACTGTGAGACTAGATTCCATGGTACTGAGGGGAAGGCCAATCGGGAGATCGATGACCTAATACTGTAAGTTCTACCAAGACCGAGGTCACTCCACAAAGAACTGTTTCCAGCTTCGACAGGAGATTGGAGCTCTTGTCCAAAGAGGCTATCTCCGGAACTACATCCGGAGAAGAAATCAGGAGCAGCTTGACGGAGATGAACTACAGGGAGAGCCCCGGGCCCAAAGAAGAAGGGAGAACCACAATTGTCCACCGCCTTGGGAGGTTGAGGTCGGAGAGAATCACCAACGCGTAGATGGTAAAATCAACCACATCCACAACGGATTCAACTCTGGAGACATACAGAGTCACTAGGATCATACATCCGGGCACATACGATTTTGAAACAGAAAAGAATGTGCTGCTCAAGCACCCGCAGAATGCTGACTAGTTGAAGTACAACTTTTGTAGGGATGATCCATTTTTGTGAACAACTTCCAGTTTATACAAAGTGTTATAGTTTTATTTATCAAAATAAAGAATGTGTTTTGTGCAATATGCCTTGTGTTTTCTCCGGTCAACGGCATTCCGGCCCCCTGAGTCGCATCCCGACTCCGGGCGTTGCGAGTGATTCTATATGGTTATATTCCGACCCCCTGAGTCGCATCCCGGCTCTCGGCGTCGTGAGTGATTCTCCACGGTTGCATTTCGACCCCCTGAGTCGTAACTTGTTTCTTGGCATCGCAAGTGATTCTCCACGGTTACATTCTAACCCCCTGAGTTGCATCCTGGCCTTCGGCGTTGTGAGTGATTCTCCACAGTTACATTCTGACCCCCTCAGTCACAGATAATTCTCCACCCAATATCCCAACTCTCGGTGTCGCGAGTAACTCTCCGCAAGTCTCATCCCGGCGCTCAACATCGAGGGTGACAACCAGACCCTCTCCAAAAGTCAATAGTCCGTAACCGAGGACAGACTTAAGTCATCCATCAAGGGCGGGGCATTGATTGGGTCTGAGGGCCTGCAGCCAAGTACCTCTCCCTACCAGTCGACTATGAGTCCAACATTTTGAAAGAGAATGTGCTCCTGCATGGACTAAATGGAGATAACCTAAAAGGGTTCTTGAATGAGCTTGACTATGGAGAACTCCATGATAATCGGCCATAGGGGTCCAACCACCTTGTTGCGCCCCTGTGGACCGAGAGAATTAGGTACCCTGGAAAACCTTACTCTTAAGTCCACGACACGATTTCCTTGCAATCAGCTCGGTGCGAGGGGTGTCCATGAAAGAGAAGTGGAGTCAATCTCGCCCTCCTCAGGGGCCCCCTCGTCAGTATTGTCCTCATCGGCGCCCTTGTGTGTGGCACCGTCTAGAGGTTCAGCCTCACTGCCCTATAACTGGAACCATCAGGTTGATAGGTACCACCCAGCCACGATACCCCTAGACGGAAAGGTCCAGGTGGTGATCAGCACCTCCCTGTCGCACTACTCCTGGCCAGCATGGTCCAAATAGAGACAGACACCTTACTTCGCCCTCTAAGTGTCTAAACTCGTACAGGAAGAAAAAACTCTCTAACTATATAAAATGGTGCGATGAGAAAATTTCCTTTTAAGTGTTCAAAATATTCTCCGCAGGATTTTAGAAGTGCAAAGTGAGTAGAGCTTAAACTGCAAAAAATGCAAAATAAAAAATAAACTAAACGCTCCAAAAATTTCTGAGAAGTATGCCCAGGCTATGTTGCTTCATACTGAAACAAAAAAGAAGAGGTGAGGAGGCAATAGGGGCAAATTTTCTCTTCAAAAAAAATAAATAATAAAAAATAAAATAAAAAAGTTCAGGGGGATGCCAGGGGCAAAAATGCCCCCTCCCCCCAAAGGGGTTAGTAGGCAGCGCCTGCTGGCCTTAACTGGCCTCAGGGCCAGCGTCATACGTTGGCCTTGAGGACCAGCGACGCTGGTCCCACAAGGGACCAACACAGTCTAGCTGGTCCCTTAACCAGCGTATGACGCTAGTCAAGGGAGCGCCTGGCTGGTTCCTTAGGACTGGCGACTAGCCAGGTGCGCTTGATGCTTATCCCTCCCCTTGGGGCTCGCCTCTATTTTCTTCACGGTACAGGTTAGTCCGTGCACAGGACCTATTTACGGTGAATGTATGTCGCCCTGAAAATCGAAAAAATTTGGGACTGCCCTACCGTGCTATCTGACCCCGGACCCCGACCATATGGAAGTGTATCTCAAATTAGCTCTTCTAAAAAAGTTAAACTCTTGAAAAATTGTCGCTGTGAAATCGAAGAAATTCGGGGTCGGCCTGTCGTGCTACCTGACGCCGGACCTCGGCGGTATGGGAGCGTATCTATAATTAGCTCATCTAAAAAAGTTCAACTCTTAAAAAATTGTCGCCATGAAATCGAAAAAATTCGAGGTCACTCTGTCGTGCCACCTGACCCCAAATCCTGGCGGTATGGGAGCGTATTTCAAATTAGCTCATCTAAAAAAGTTCAACTCTTGAAAAATTGTTGTCCTGAAAATCGAAGAAATTCGGGACTGCCCTGCCGTGCTACTTGGCCCTGGACCCCGATTGTATGGCTTATTTTGAATAAGCTCCTCAAGAAAAAACTAACTCTTGAAAAAATGTTGATCAGAGATGTTTGTCGCGCTTTGAAGTCTCCAGGACGCTCGTTTCAACCAGGAATTGATATCCCTGACCGCCTCGCTTCTCTCGCCGTACAAGGCTAGGGAGGCAACTGATGAGGGTATTTTTAGGCACCTCTGAGTCAGCACTTGGGACCCCAGCCACGTGTCAACCTTCACAATAACAGGGACGCATTCCAGAATCCACAACGCCACGCTAGAGTATACACCGACTACGGCTCCTCCCTAGAATCTCATTTACACCCAAGGAGAAACGAGGAGCTGCGCAGGGACGTGCCACTCTGAGCTCTGCGCTATGCCATCGGCAATCAGTTTCAGGGACTCAGTTGTTCACCTCGATCGGCTCTCATTTTCACCATGTTTCTTCTTCAAGACTCCACGGATCTCCGTTCTCCTCCACCAGCTCACCACCGCAGGCCTAACAAAGTCTCGCGGGCTTTGCCAAATGGGCCCAAAAGCCCAAGCCCGACGATTATCTCCTAAACGCCTCGGATTATCAACTAAATACAAGGTTTCGACTAATTAATCGTGTTTAGGTCCGACTAATCATCTCCAACGCCTATATATATCGGGGGCTATATAAGCCCGATGTACGTTTGAATACACTTACATTACGCGCAAGTTCATTTGTTTATTTGCTATATTATGTACATTTTCTTTCTGAACACTGATTACCACGCCGGAGGGGTTTCACTGGGACAAACCCCGGTTTGAGCTTTCTGCAGGTATACTCCCTAAGGAGCAGAACTCTGGACACAGCAAGTCAGTCCTCCCAGGATCCAGTACAACTCATGCGAAAACTTTTCAACCGACAGCTTCACCTCAGCAGGAGGACCCACCTGTCATCCGACTGGACCATACTCGAGGTGTATACCAGTTTTATGTACCAACAAATTAATTACTTAATTAATTTCTGATTCATTTTCCAACACTTTTTATATGATTTTATTAGAATTGGTATTTGATCAATTATAAATATCTTAGTGCGTGTATTGATTGGAGATAAATATGAAATAAAAAGTGATCGAGTAAAATTAAAACTGAACTTCGGATTATAAATAAGAGAGCTTTTTATACTTTACGCTCCTGAAGTTTGACCCCAATCACACATTGGTCCCTCTGGGAACGGCGGCTAGGGTTTGTTGTTGTAGCAGAGAGAGAGAGATTCTGAAATTGAAATAAAAAGATAAATTGGGTATTATTTGGGATTTTATGTATTAGGAGTGATTTTGTGATTGAAATTTTTTAAGAGGACTTCTTGCCATTTTTTTCTCTTCAAAATAGAACTTGAACAATATTTTATTTAGTGGGTTGTTAAAAATTTGTTTCATTTTAAAAGTGGACGCACGAAGAAAAAAAAAATTCCTAAAACTATATCTCCAATTAAATGGTTGAGATCTAATTCACATCTATACTGATAAATCTTAGTCGTATTGATAAAATTATGTGGAACCCGCACCGTCTTGATTTAAAATATAGAGTAGTAGTTACTAGTGAAGCCACCTTTTAATATTATTCTAATAAAAAAAATACTGTTATGTAATTTAAAATTACAAACTCAAATTGTGATCAATTAATTATTTTAAATTTTCTAATCTATATTGTAGATTACTTGAATTGTACAAAGTAATTAAGGTTATGAATACAAAGGATAAGCTCTATCATTTATATAATCCAAAAAAAACTGTGCAATTAAATGCTTGAGATTTATTCTACATCTCTTCTAACAGATTTCAGTCATTATATTGATTAAAAAAATAAAAATAAAAATTGGAACTTATATCGTCCTGATTTATATTAAAGATATTTTTAAAAAAAATGTTTTACATACCAAATAGTCAACACTTTTTGCCAAAAAAAATTTAAGTATTTTTTATAATTAAATTAAAAAAATATTTGATTTTGTAGAGAAAATATTTTATTGTTATCCATATATAAAATATTTTCTACTAAAATATTTGATTTTGGATAGAGAGATTATGGTCCATCGAAAAATTAAATAAGTACAAAAATAACGGAGAATTAATTCTATAACGATATTTTTTTTTTAAATAATCTATTAATTTTCTCCTTAATATTCAAACAATCAAAGATATATTTCTTGATGAATAAGACCAAATCAAATAATAATATCCTCAATAGAATAAATTTCAAATTTTCTTCTAAAAAAAAATAAAATATTGTTGATGGAGATTTTTTCTCCTACAATAATGTAACTTGGGAAGAGTTTTACTCCTAAAACTATGGGATTTAAATTTTCATGATTAAGTTAAGTCTTAAATTTTATATTTTAAAAATTACCTCATTAATTCAATTACTTATTTAAATCAAACTTCTACACTTATCTCACTTTGTTGAGGAGTTTTTTTTTTTTTTAATTATTATTTTATTAAATATTTTATAGTTATATTATCTCCTAATTATTAGGGTATAAAATAAAAATCTGTTGTGAGTCTAATAGTATAAATAATAAGAGTCTCAATATCATCATCATAAACCCTAGGATCGATATTTTTACTGATGGATACTGCGAGAGAGAACTTGGAAGAAGACTGTAGGATTTGTCATGCACAAGACCTAATCTCAAACATGGAGATTCCATGTTCATGTCGTGGCACATTGAAGGTATTTTTTGTGTTTTATTTTTACTTTTATTATAAAATTTAATCAATATTAAGTATTAAAACAAATACTTCAATTAGGGTTTGGTTTTGATGTTGACCATTATTAGATCTCACCGGTTTTTATGATTTCGACGTGGATCATTTGAGAGTCAAATGAATTATTTTATTTGACATTATATCATTTTAAGTTAGAACCTCCTAATATGGTATCAGAATCAAGATTATAAGAATTCGTCTTTCATTTTCTCATACTCAAATTATTTGTACAAAACGGAAGTTATATTTAATGACGAATGTCAGATTCTTGACCCACATCGATCAGTTGAGAGTTTTCAAACTACTATATAAGTTTACTCCACTTCACACCATATCATTTTAGGTTGAAACCTCCTGATAGTTGTATAGGCAACCTTAGAATTTAGGGGCCCAAAATATTAACCCAAAAAATTAAAAAATAATTGTCTATTTTGAAATAGAAATTAAAAAAAAAATGATAAAACAGCATTTAGGGCTTAAAAAACCCATTTTTTTTCTCCAATTTGATTTATTTGATTTTATTTATTTCTTATTCTTGCAGTATGCCCACCGTAGTTGTATCC
This sequence comes from Eucommia ulmoides, assembly GCA_016647705.1. Taxonomy (NCBI): domain Eukaryota; kingdom Viridiplantae; phylum Streptophyta; class Magnoliopsida; order Garryales; family Eucommiaceae; genus Eucommia; species Eucommia ulmoides. The sequence continues at coordinate 33,283,242 of CM028325.1, read as the reverse complement.
AGAAGTGGTGCGATCAGAAGGGTGACACCACCTGTGAAATTTGCCTTCAGGTCTCCCTATATATTTACATTTTCACTCCCTCATAAACCACAACAACTTTATTATTGACCCTCTATATTTGCAGAAATTCAAGCCAGGTTATACATCAGCAACTCCTCACTTACATGATGCTGTCAACCCAATGTCAACTGCTGCTTTTCCTTTCCCCCTATACACAACCACTTACCGGTATTTCCAATAGGATTAATTACACTTTATTCTTAGTAGTTAGGTTGTTTTGCACTTTGTTCTTCTATAGTATTCTCGTCATCACTTTACCTCCTATAGTTAGGTCTTTGTTGCATTTTATCTCTCTCATCAATACTTTACCCCATGTAGTTAGGACTCCATCAAGGGGTAAAGTGCAAGAAGGCCTAACCTAACTACACGGGCAGGTGTTGAGAATACCACGGGGAGGTAAAGTGAAAAATATTCAAACCACAAATGGGTAAAGTGTAATTAATCCATTTCCGTCTCCATTCAAATTTTACATAAATCCACCCGTTACTTAACAAATATATCACCCCCCACCCCCCACTAACTTTTACTTATTTACAGGAGGATTTATAGAATAAATGTGAGAAATCACAGCAATAATCTGGATATTGAAATTAACGCAGAACCAAGAAGAGATCCATGTTTCTGTGCATTACTTATTTATGTAAATTTTCTTTCTCTTTTCTTGGTTAATTAATTAGCTTTAGTAATCTTTAGTCAATTAATTTAGTTTTTCTGGTTTTTTTTTTTAAACAGTTTATGCTCTTTTTGGTTCTACACTCGGTAATGGGTAAAGCTGCAAACCCCTGGATTATTTTTTTGGCGGTGAGTATATTTTAGGGTTTAGTTTAGATTATTATTTTTCATTCTTCTTTTGAAATCTTTGAAATCTAGAATTCTACCTAAATGTGTTTGGTAATCAATTTATTTTTATTTTTAAAAAAAAATAAACGTGTCATTTTATAAGTGTAAGGGAAAATTTCATTTCATGAGCTAATTTTTGAAATTAAGAGAGATCCAAGATCACCGTATAAATTGTTAGGTTATCCCATATTGGATGCGGAAGAAATTGGTGGTCAAGTTATAAGTGTAAAAGAAAACCTTACCTTGTAAGCTAATTTTTGGAATTAAGAGAGACCCAAGACCACCTTACACTGATAATGGAGCCCAAGTTGCACAACTTTGACCCAATAACCACAAAGAAAGAAACTGGTTAAGAGTTAACCAACCAAAGGTCCGATGTGTGAGGGAAGATTGTTGGGTTTATCTTACATTGAATGTGAAAGAGATTGGTGGTCAAACTATAGGTGTGAAGAGAAGACTCACCTTGAGTTACATTTAGGGTTGAGAGAGATCCAAGACCACATTCGTCTTTTATGGGTTATTCTTATAAGTCATAAGAATGCTTTTAAAAGCCAAAATGAACTTTTTAATTGATAAAATTGTGTATAAGAATATTATCCTTGTTTTTATTTTATTATTACAAAATGATATTTATTTTTACTCGTTTAAAGATATTTTAATTTTTTTATTTACAAGATGTAAGTTATTTAAAATTATTTTTTTATAATATTTTTTTATTTTTAACATGTAACATATTTTTATTTATATATTTTTATATTAATCATTGGTTAATGCAAATAAATATTTTTTTTATATGTATCTTTTTCTTTATATATATATATATATATATATATATATATATATATATATATATATTTGATTAATATTAAGAATACATAAATAAATTTTATAAGGGATATCTATTTTAGTAATTAATAGTCTTTCAATATTTTTACACAAGTGTTTATCAAAAGTCTCATTGCATATTTCTCTTTTTCAACAACTACGTTGTGATAAATTTATCAAACAATTCACAATTTATTTTCAACCGTTAATTTTAAAAAGGCAAGACCAAACTAAGCCTGAGTAATGTTTTTCACTTTCTGATTTTGTTATTTCGTTCCCAGAAACCTTAGAAATATGAGAACTAGTGGCAAACGAAGCTAATACCAATAATTTTCACCATTTTATAGAAGTGCTCTTAATTAGTGGACCTGCCACTGTTTTTGTCATTAATTAGTGGTATAATAATATACATAATTTTTTTTGAATGTTTGTACTTTTTGTTTGTGCTCCTTTTTTAAAAAATTTCTAAGTGTGCTACTGATGAAAACAGAACAGAAATTTGGAAAATCTGGAACAAAAACAAAAACCATCTCATTCAAGTTCTAACAAAATATGTATGTATTTGGATTTGTTTTTTCAGCTAGTGATGGTGGAAGTTTTCTGTTTTATTTGGTCGTTTTATTTTCCTAATGCTTCTAGGCGTTGGAGCCGCCGTCGGGTCAGTGAAAGTATTTTTTTTTTCCCTCTCTATATTTTTTCTATCTATTTCTCATGAAAGTCTATATCTTTTAATTACGATTTTTTGTTACAGTATTCATGGAACTTGCCTGTCAGATCACCGGTACAAGAGAATGAGCTTCCTCGGTGGTTGTTTCAGTCACATATTCTTGATGTACCCAACGAGAACAATAACTAACCATTGCTTGTGAGCGACTTTGATCAAACTAGAAGTGTTTTTATTTTGTAATTAGTTAGAAGAAGTATGGATTTTTGGATTATATTTGTGTTTATTTGATGATGCTCAAATTTTTGGTGTGATTTAGTATATTTACGGCATGTTTGGTTGGATGGAATCGAGGGCGGAATGGAATCGCATTCCACCCTCGATTCTTATTCCGTTGTTTGGTTCTCCAATTGAATCACTTTTGTGATTCTATTGGAATGAAATTAGATGGAATGAGATTCCATTTGAAATAGGTTGAAATCCCATTCCATTTGAAATGGGGTGGAATGTGATTCTAATCCAATGAAATCAATATTTTAAATTACATGATAGCCCTTGTAATTAAATCCTTGAAAATTGAGAACAAAAAGAGAAATTAGATAATATAAATTGAAATTAGAGAACAGAAAGTTGGGAATAGAAATAGAAAATTGAGAACAAAAAATTGAGAACAAAACTAGAAAATTGAGAACAGAAACTGAAAATTGAGAATAGAAACAGAAAATTGAGAACATAAACCGAAAATTGAAAACAAAAATAGAAAATTAGAGAACAGGAAATTGAGAACATAAACTAAAAATTGAGAACAAAAACATAAAATTAGATAATAGAAAATTGAGAATAGAAACAGAAAATTAGATAATAGAAAATTGAGAACAGAAACAGAAAATTGAGAACATAAACTGAAAATTGAAAACAAAAATATAAAATTAGAAAACGAAAAATTGAGAACGAAAACTGAAAATTGAGAACAAAAACATAAAATTAGAGAACAAAAATAGAAAATTGAGAACAAAAACAGAAAATTGAGAACAAAAACATAAAATTAGATAATAGAAAATTGAGAACAAAAACAAAAAATTGAGAATATAAACTGAAAATTGAGAATAAAAAATAGAAAATTAGAGAACGAAAAATTGAAAAAGAAAACTGAAAATTGAAAACAAAAACAGAAAATAAAGAATAGAAACTAAAAATTGAGAATAAAAATAGAAATTAGAGAACAAAAATTTAAAATTGAGTTGAAGAGTGAAATATAATAAAATGAGGAAAGAAATAGAATAGTGAAATATAATAAAATTTTACTATAACTAACCAAGAAGAGAATGAAATAATAATTTTATAAGGGTAAAATAGAAATTTTATTATATTTCATTATTCCATTCTTTCTTTCATTCTATACCAATCAAACAAGATAATGGAATAGTGATTCCATTCACAATTCCATTCCATTCTTTCTCGCATTCCATTTCTTTTTCCATTCTATTCCGTCCAACCAAACATGTCGTTAAGTAAGTAGTTATAAACTCTACATGTTGACGATAAAATTGATTATGCTGTGGATTTTACCTATAACAATTTACTAGATAATTTAAAAATTGAGATTAATGGAAGGAAAAATAAAATTTATTTTCACCTCATTTTTTCTTTTTGCTATAATACAATCAAATTCATCCAGATATTAAAAAATCTATACAATTCACAAATCAGGATGGAAAGACATTTTAATGGTTCAAATGAACTTGAATTAATTGAAAGGTCTAGATAAATTCCCCCCCCCCCCCCCCCCCCAAGTCCTTCTCTAAGAGAGAAGAAGAAAGCTTAAAATTGTTGCCACTTTTCTCATTTGGTTAGGGATGAGGATACACTCACCTCACCCTGCACCCATCTCCCATTGTTAGGAATGACAACGGTCTGTTTTTTTTTTTTTTTAAACAGTTTAAAAATTGAACCGTGACACCCCGATTTTTACTATACGAATAATTTTAGTTGCATTTTTTCTAGTATTTCAAAATAATGGGGTGGTTGGCAATTTTTATTGGTTGATTTAAAATTTTAGGAGTCGAATTGTCTTTTTCAAAATATGTAAAATTGGAATTGGGTTAAATTATGACTTAAGTAAAATGAGGGGGTGTAAGTGTAATTTGAGCCCAAACTTCTCCAAGAAGCTAAAAAAATGAAAATAAAAATGAAAGGCGGGGAGTCGGCCACTTGGGCTCCCCTTGTTCAATATATATATATATACACACACACACATACACATACACCTGTACATATACACACATTTATATATACACATATATACACATATGCATCCACACACACCCAACCCAACACAAGAAGCATCCAGAAATAGAGAGAGAGAGAGGAGAACCGGAGGAGAGAGAGTATTGGTGGTGTGTCGCCGGCGGCGTGGGTTTGTCGTCGTGGTTCGCCGATGGTGGTTCGTCACGGTTCCGGTGTGTGTGTATGTGATCATTTGCCATTTGTCCGTCGGAGGGTGTTTGGGTGATCGTCGCCATCTTCGGTAAGTGGGTGTGTAATTCCTCCGTTTGTTTCGGTATGGGTTTGTGTGTGGGTTCGGCCGTTTGTCGCCGTCCGTTCAGTGAGTCGGTATATGTGTCTGATACTTGGGGTCCCCGTTTTATTCTCTGTGTGTGTGTATTTTGAACGTGTTTGTGTGCGTGTATGCCGTTCGTCGATTTTGTCGTCGGTGGTTTGTGTGTGTTGCGGTTCATCGATGGTTTTGTATGTGTTGTTCGGTGATCCGGTTGTATGGGTTTTGATCACCGATGGTGAGTTAGAGAGAGAGTAGGTGGGTTTGGTTTTGTGTGTATGTGTTTCAGTTGTGGGTGTGGTTGCCGTCGTCGCCGGAATGGAGTGTAGAGAGAGAGAGATCGGTTTTGGTTTGGCTCGGTCGATGGTGTCGTTCGTCCGATGGGGTGTGTGTGTGTATTCGGCAACTCGGTGTGTGTTCGTTCAGTCGTCGGTTGTTGGGGGTATCGCTGTCGGTTAGTTTAGTTTGGCCGGTGGTGAGTGGGAATGAGAGAGAGAGCGCTTGTCATCGGTGGCGGTGGTGCCGCGTTCTTCGTGTGTGTGTGCACTGCCGTGTATGTGTGTGTATGGTGGGTTCTGTCCTTAGTCCGACGGTGGTGGCGGTGGGTGGTCGACTACAGCAAGTCCGGAAACAGAAACAGACGCAGGAGAAGCGGGAAGAAGAGAGAAAAATAAAGAAAAAGGGAAAATGCACAAACCACCCCACGAAAAAAATAAATATAAATCCAATCTCGCGGCCGGTGGAAAATTCGGGGAAGGTAGAATTCCATTTTTTTTTTTTTTTAATAAAATACATGTTATCACTATCGTGGAATTTAGCATTATATGTTCGCATGAAAATGTCGAAATAACGATAAGAAATAGTGAAATCGTCCGCATGAATAAATTCGATATAGTAATTGTAGCAGAACAATATTAATTAAAGAAACATAGTTTATGATAAAAGACGGGGAATAGAAAATTAGGGCCCACAGGGTTCGAATAGAGTATTTGTTTATATTAAATATTAATTTAGGCCTTGTCATTATTAGGTTTGCAGGCACCGGAGTACCGGTAGAGAATAGGCAGTTAAAGTTCTTGAAATCGGATAATCAGGTGAGTGTACTATCTTCTTACCAAAAATATTTTTCTATGTACATATATGATGACCTATGTGTTTACTTAAACTGCATGATTTTATAAATGATGTGGATCAAGTAGATTTTGAGTGAGTTGGTGAAATGAATTTCCGTTGAATTGTTTGGGTTTTAAGAAGAAAGATTTTATAAATAATTTGTTGGAAATTGACGGTAATTGATTTAACGATGGTGAGTATCTGCTTCGGCAAAATAGTGTTATTACTTTGATTAGTGTTGTTAGTTGGATTATGCTATAGTTTATGTCCTGTTCGGAGGGTGGTCCGGCAGGTGGTGATTCATATTATGTCCTGTCCAGAGGGTAGTCCGGTAGGTGGTGATTGATATTATGTGGTGATTTATATTATGGCCTCCGGAGACGTCTAGTAGGCGGTGATCTGTATAGTTAGATCTGCTAGGAAGGCATATCCTACGGATGGTTACGGTACCGTTGCAACTCCCGATCGTGAGATTAAACGATCACTATGGTTAGCCGGTGAGTAGTGTGGTGGTGTGGTGTTTGAGATGTGGTGTCTTATTTATATTTAGTGATTTATTATATATATAGTGATTGGTCTTATTTTATATTAGATGAGTTTGAATGAAACTTATTTATATCGCTTTATTTTCACTGTTTATAGACTGGAGATTTTACCAGTTGTGTGGTGTTTATATATTTACGCTTGATCCATTTAAATATTGTATTATTTAGAATGTATTATTATTATGTCAAAAATGATTTTTACTAAGAAGGCAGTACACTCGCAGGTGGAATAGTTAGGAGTCGGTCCCCTACTGGCGCTAGATAGAGTCCTACGATGGAGTCGGGTGTAGGTTTTGAGATGAGCTATTTGGGGGTGAATCTGTGAGAGGTTCATGGTTTTTATTTTGGTTGTTCCTATATTTGGGGATGTGTATGTCCCCATAGTAGATAATTTGTATATGGATATTTATATTTTTGGTGCTATATAGTCTGTATGTATATTGTCGTTTTGTGTGTTGGTTTGGCGTTCAAGTGATGTTGTGTTGTCATCACGCCGGCCCCGGGATGATGAGTGTCCGGGATGGGTCGTGACATGAACCCTTTAACTTTATGCAAAGCCAAAACAAAAATCGTAAAAACGTAAAACTGTTTAAAATTTTATAAAAAGCCCAAAACCAAAACCAAAATTGTGAAACCGTTTAAAATTTTTCAATTTTATAAAAAACCAAAACCAAAACCAAAATCACAAAATCGTAGAACATTATTTTTTTATATATAAACAAAAACATAACTAAAATATAAAATATAAATTTCGAAAAATAAAACCAAACTACAAAACTATTAATTGTTACAATAATTGTTCTTAATTAACCATAATTAAAATACAATGACAGATAATCATCAGAGATGAGAGAATGGACATAATAGGAAGCCGAAAGTCAACAACGACACAAATGAGGAAAACCCTAACCCTTAGCACATATATATATACACACACATACACATACATACATACATGCATGGATACATACATTAGGAATTAAAGTGTAAATAAATAAATAAATAAATAAATATATATATATATATATATATATATATATATGCACACACTAGGGGTTAAATTATAAATAAATAAAAAATTGGGTATATATCATAAAAATACATCTAAAATATCGGTTACACAGTTTAATTTCACGGTTATTATCTCAAAACCAAAATCAAAACCAAAACTGTTTTAGTTTCTAATTTCAAAACCAAAATCGCAACCAAAACCACTTAGTCGATTTCAAAACTAATCCTTAGTTGATTTCAAAACCGATCCATTCGGTTACCCGCCGATTTGATTTGAATTGACATCCCTACCCATTGTTCAAGTATCCCTCACCCTAGACCCATTGTCCCATTGCCCCCAAATTAATCCCTCCAATATTTGCCCATCTCCACCCCACCCCACCCCACCCCACCCCACGTTTGCAGTAGACCCATTCCATTTTCTCTATCCCTCGGTATTTATATTATTGTATTGGTTTGATTAATTCATCGGTTGAACACACAATGCACAATACCAATTGGGATTGTATTAAGAATATTTTTGGACAGAATTTTAATCTTGTACAAAAATTTAGAAAATCCAATTCACCCCCTTTGGATTATCACATTTTACTTTGAACCGTGTATCTTTAATTTTTTAATTAATCCTTCTATCTAGTTTAGATATTAAATTAAACAGAATAGGGGATAAATTTATAAATTTATATTTGCTAAAATTTATATATTTGTTTTTATTTTGCTTTTCTTTTTCCCTTTTTCCTTCTTTTTGTTCTTCTTTTTTCTTCACCAACGGTGTTGGTGAGATATAAGTCTGATTAGTAATGGAATTTGATTTCTAATTTTGTTTTTGCTTCACCACAAATATGTCCTTTGAAACCACTTCCTTGTTACTTCTCTTTCTCTGGCACATAAAGAACCAAAGCAGGAAAATAAGCAAAAGCCTAATTACAGATTGAATAACAATGTTGCAGAGGTCGGAGATGTAGGAGATGTTCATCCGAATCGGACTGGAGAGGGCCTTGTAACAAAAAGAGGGCGAGTGTTGAGACGGGTAAAGAAGATTATGTTTATGTGAATGCAGTAGAATACAAAAAAAGTTCATAAATTTAATTTCTATATTAATTTTCTTGGGTCAAATCAGTCTGTGATACTATAAATTAGGGTTAATAGTACTTTACCGTCCTATAGTTTGGTCGATTTGCACTTTATCCCCTTATAGTTTGAAAATCGTCACTTACCTCGCACTGTGCTTAAATTTTCAAACCACTTACTCTTTGAGATAGGGGGGGTAAGTGCACTTAAATCAAGACCCCAGGGAATAAGTGCTAATACAGAGAGTAAGTGCAAATCAGTTAAATCATAGGAAGGTAAAATGTTATTAACCCTATAAATTAAGTAAACATAAAGATTAAATCAAATTTAAATTTTATACCGATTTCGGTGCTTCAGTTTCATAACCAACCAGTAGTTCACGAGCCATGATTTTGATATGACGAGTAAAATGATTGTTGCAATGTTTTGCCCAACCAAGAGTTGATTTTGCTAAATATAAAGACTACCATGGATTGTGAACGTTTCGTGTACTTATACTAGACTTAAATCACGTGAAACCCACACCCAATTCGGAAGAAATCAAACCTGATTAGGGTAGGATCATGATTCAACGGGGCTGAAAAATAAGCATTTGCTTTGAACAATCGACTACTAATTTCGAACGTTTAATTCATGAGAATTATTTCAAATACAATAATATATGTTTGCTTTAAGATTGGAATAGGCTTGAAACAATTTGGATAAAAAATCAATTTAATTTTGTATTTAAATCTCATAGAATAAAATAGTTCTATGATGATCGGTTGACCGATCTTCATACACTTCTTAGACAATAGGCTTTTGGTCCATTCGGCCAACCAGATATAAGGATCAGTTAACCGATCATGAAAATAATGACATTGTAGTTCTATTGATTGATTGAATATAGGGGTTTGGTTGACTGAATGTTTGTTAATGATTTTTTTAATTCCCTAGCCTGTTCTGTTAATCAAATCGGGCATTCAGTTAACCGAATTTGGTTTTCGGTTGATCAAAATAAGAGAAATTAATGTCCTCAATATTTGTTGAATTCAGTTGATCAGACACAAGGATTCAATCAACTAAACTCTATTGATTTTATTTTCGAATGTGGTTTTATGTTCAATACTTTGTTGCTTTGACAACGAATCTTTACACAACCATTTTAAGCATGTTAAACTTGATTCAAGCACATCTTAACCACAACCAAAATGTTAAGCAAATGTTTATACTAGTGTTTGTGCTTCCTAGATGAGTCAACGCATAGAGGTAAACGAAGTGTTGTTACCTAATGTTTGTGAAAGCATTATTTCTTCAATCTCTTCAGTGCGATCACTCTCGATGTTGATTTTTGGCTTATTGATTTGTTAATCTTTCGTGTGGTGTTGTTTAGCTTCTGGATCTCGTTCTTCAAGCTTTACCTATTTTTTACCCTCAACAATTACATTAGTACTCTCAAATCACAAATGTTTGGTAATCATCAAAATCACCTAAATCAAATTTTAAGCTCTTGGGACAAACAAAGATTAAGTTACCTTTACTTTTTAAAATTAAAAATACAATATTTAAATATACTAGCATCCTATTATTTTCACCTCTTTTTGACCAAAAAGTTGAATACACTTTATACTTTGAAATATAAATAAAATTACATTTTACTTTTGACTTTATCGTATTAAAAAATTTACTGTTACCATCATAATTTTTTAATCATGTAACTATTCACGTAAGTTAATTGATAATTATATTTATTTTATCTTTTCTCGTATATGATAAACACTAAAATATACTGAGCTAATGTTGGATTCTTTTATGGGTGAATTTCTCTACATTAGTACAATGAGATGCCTTTTCCAACAAATTTTAACCCCAATAGTCCCTAAAGTTGAATCAAAATTTTCATCCTAATTTGTATTTTCTTTCTTTGTTTTTTTTGAAAATGGTTAGGGAAAGAAATTTTGAGTATTAGACTACTCACTAGAGAAACGCACTAGATAACCGCGAGACTATAAACCTTGGGTTATATTTTTTTTTTAATTTCTAATGGTTTGATTTTATTTTATTTTTTTCAAATTAGGACCGTTAATAAATTGGAATGAAATTGACATGTGCTTATCATGTGCCACTTAAGTGGGTGGATTATGGGTGGGTGGATTATGGGTATTTCAAGCTTCATAAATTGTATGTTCTTAATCTCAAATAAGAGAAAGTTGGCCGACAACCATCTTACCCCTTAAGCAAGGTCGGTCCTCAACCATAATCACCAAAGCAATTGTTTTTAGTTTAATTAGGGCACCAATTTTTTAGGGCATGTATGTAGTTAATAACTCTCACATAATAATATATAGTTTTAGAACACCCGTTGTTTTTTCGATAAATACCAAAAACAATCCTTGTCACTTTCATAATATATTAGATACCTTTTTTTTTTTTTTCAATTTGAATAATCAAAACACCATCTACTACATTTATTGACAAAAATATTCTCGCAACATAATATTTTTTTATTATTTATTTTACAATTTTATAATTTTTATTTTCTATTTGCTACTCTATCTCTCTCTCTCATATTATATTTATATTTTTTATTTTTATTATCTATTTTTTGTTTTTAGTTTTACCATTTTTTTTGTTGATATTTGTAGAAATTTAAAAAAGATTGAAAGTAATAATTTAGAAAACAAAATGGAAAACACAAAAGAGTAATTTTTTTTTTTGTTCCTCCAAAGATAGTGTTTCTAGAGTTCAGACCTCCACTAGCATTTATTAAGTTTTCAGCCTACAAAGAATCTTTAGGAAAAGATCTATGCATTTTGGCTTATTTACAATTATGTCATTTTGTCTTATGTAATAAGATAAAAGTATGCAACAGAACGTTAACGTTAACATAAATGTTCAAAGAATACATATTTTATATATTACAAAACTACGATTTGAATTTCAAGTTAACGTTAATGCATTTTCATCTTCTTTTTCTATATGTTCAAGTTAACGCATCTTTCCCATCCATTTGCGTGTATTAACGTTAACGTACTTTATTTTTTTGGATTTTGTAAGTTAACGTTAACATGATCGAACCATATTCGTTATTTTGTGTATTTGAGTTCGGTGTGCGTTAACGTTAATGCATTTTCACCATCGAACTATGTGTTTTAGCGTTAACGTATTTTGCTTTTTGAGGGTTCTGTGCGTTAGTGTTAACCCAACTTCATTTTTTTAGCCTCCCATGTGTTTGCGTTAACATTAACTCACCGTATGTGATTTTTTGGGCCTCTCAGTGTTAACGTCAACTCATTTTCATTTTTTTTTTGTGTATTAAATATTAATGCATCTTTCCCATTTGATTGTATGTGTTAGCGTTAACGTATTTTTATTTTTTTGGGTTTTGTGTGTTAACATTAATATGATCGTACCATATCTGTTGTTTGTGTATTTGAGTTGGGTGTTCGTTAACGTTAATGCATATTTTTTGGGTCTCTCTGTATTGACCTTAACCCATTTCATATTCTTTTGTGTGTGTTTGTTAACGATAATGAGAGAGAGAGGGGGTTGACGAACGGCAGCGGTGGAGCTGACAAACAGCGGTTGAGGAACGGCGACGGCGACGGCGAGCAGCTCGATTGGACGAAAATCCAGATCTGGGTTTCCAAATCTGAGAAACAAGATCTGAAGTTTTCAAATCTGGAAATCCAGATCTAAATGGGCAGCTAAGAGAACCCAAAATTGGAAACCGACAATAAAACCAGATTTATCAAAGGGCAACTAAGGCTTTGTCTCTCTAACTCCAGAAGATCCAAACAAATTGAATTGAGAACTCACCCAACATCAATTTTGGAAAATTTTGAAGAAAAGGTTGAAGGGGATAAGTCAGATCTGTGGCATGTTGACATTAGCGACAGTGGCGATGTTGGCTTTGTGCAATGATGCTTGTGTCACATTTGGGGTTGGGGTGTTTGGGAGGTGGTGTTGTGCTGCATCTGGGGTTGGTGCTTGTGCCGGTTTTGGGGTCTTGTTGGGAGTGGTGCATCTGCCGAATATGGGAGTGGGTAGGGAGGGTTTAGGCTGTGGTTTAAAGTTGAAGATGGAGGTATTCGACAGTGGCCATATGAACGGTGTATTTTGTCCACCCTCCATAACCTTTGGCTTCGTCTCTCCCGTCAGTTTGTCCGATCTCCTAGTCGACACGAGGATTGAGGCCCGCGTCGTCATCACCGTCGACCGATCGCTACGATTCTAGACATGTTGCTCGCGCTGACCGAATCGACTCGCCGCCGCTAAGCTTAGGGGAGAGAAAGATAAAAGAAAAGGAAAAAGATAGAGGTTAGGGTTTGGAGAGAAGTTAAAGAGGATAAAGAGAGAGAGTGAGGATTGTGGAGTGAGAGTGATCAGAGATAAAGAGAGAGGTAACTTAAATGTAAATGAGAGAGAGAGAAAAAGAGTTTTGTTTCAGGGATATATTTGTCTTTTTAGGATTCTTTTTTGTCTGTCAAGAATTAAAAATTTAATTGATTGTATGGAAGGGCTTAAAGGCTGAGTGAACTGTTCAAAAGAGTTTTTCTTTGTATGATCTATTTAATATGAACTAAAAAATAAAAATCTCAAAATAAAAAACAACAAAATAATTTTAAAAATAAGATCTAAAAATTTAAAAAAAAAAAAAATTTAAAAACTAAAATAAAAGAAATTCAAAAAATGGAAAAATATTTTTTTATTTTTAAATTTAATGTTTTGTTTATGTTTTTTTGTTTTCTATTTTTTTGTTTTTTGTTTTTTTATTTTTTATAAACACCATATATTAAAAAATAAAAAATAAAAAAAAATTGAAAAAAAGAAAGAAAGAGTAGAAAGTCTTTTTAAACTTTTTTATTTTTCAGAGTTAACCGGCCTAAAACGGCCGGTTTCATTTCATTTATTTTTATTTTTTTAATTGTAAACAATGAAACCGGCCACAAGAGTGCCGGTTTCTTGCTCACAATTTGTGGGGCCCATAAAATTGCAAGTCCCCTGTCCTCCTATCCTTTAATTTCCCCAAATCACCCCCAACCCACTTTGCAGCCCCTCCTTCTACCCTTTAATTTCCCCCAAACCCCACCAACCCCATCCACACCCATTAATTTCTCCAACACCCCCTTCTTTTTATAAAAATAAAATAAAAAAATCTTATTAAATAAAAAAAATCTAATTTATTTAATTCTTGAGTTCTTGACAAGAAAAATGTTATTTAAAAACTTAATTTATGAAAACTTATTAGTTCAAACTTATTTAGGAAAGTGAAATAAAACGCATTTGGGAAATGCGTTTTTATTAAAAACGTATTTCCCAAATGCATTTTTAAAAAAAATAAATAAATATGAAAAACGCATTTATAAAATGCGTTTCTCAATCCGGATTTTTTTTTACTGAAAACGCAAAAGTTGGTCTATCAGTAACATAAATGAACTCAAAGTTGGCGAAAACTTTAAAAATTCATTGGGGGCCTTAATCGTTGTAATTTTTTTTTCCCCATTCCAATTAGTGTGAAAGTGTAATTTTACTTCCATTCCAATTAGTGCAATTTTTTTATTTTATTTTTAAAAATGCATATGTTATTTACGTTTTTTGTGGGATCATTTCACACTAATCACAAAATGATTATTCTAAGCATAGTTTTCGAGTGTATTAAATAATATTTAATTATTTTTTAGTTATTTTTAAATCAGGTATAGGAATATGAGCAAGCAAAACGGTAAAAAAAGGGCGAAGAAGAGTTAGAAAAATACAAGGGATCAATACAACAGTCCCACCGCCTAGGCGGAGAGAAACGCAGAAAGCTTCTGCGTTTATACTATTTTTTTTTTTAATTTTTTTTCCTTTTTTTCTGGATTGAGAAACCCATTTCACAAATGCATTTTTCATATTTTTTTATTTTAGTAAAAACGCATTTCCTAAATGCGTTTTACTTCACTTTCGTAAATAAGTTTGAACTAATAAGTTTGAACTAATAAGTTTTCAGAAATTAAGTTTTTAAATTACATTTTTCTTGTCAAGAACTCTTTAATTCTTATAAAAAAAAATTATAAATTTTTTGAAAATAGAATATTTATATTTAATATTTTTGAAATTTGACTATTTTTCAAATTTATAATTTAGAAAAAAATAATAATTTTAAGAATTAATATATTTATCATATTTAATCATTTTTATAATATATTTAAAGAAATATTTTTTATTAATTTTTAAATAATACGGTTCACATCATATTTTTTTAAGAGCCGAAGGTGTTCAAATTTTAATGTGTATCCTATTTGTATCCAAAATTGATCGATATTTTTTTAACACAAACTATGTTCATAACACTCTATAACACAACTTACGATATTAAAAACGAATTAGTGAATTATTTTTAAAAAATCATTAATTTTTGCCCAGATGGGTTATCTCACTTTTCAACGCTGCTTTCCCCCCACCCCCACCCCCATCTTTTAATGCACACAGTGTTATAAACATACCGTATTCTATGTGCATTAAAAAAGTTGTGGTAGTAGCAATGATTAACATTATGTGCGTTAATTACAACAAATTTGCCCAAATGCCCTCTCCCCAAATTGTGAGCAAGAAACCGACATGGTTGTGGCCGGTTTCTTTGTTTATAATTGTTGTTATATTTTAATATAATATATATTGTTAATTAATTAAATTAATTATTTCACAATTTTATAAGTTATAGAGCTAAAATATCCCCAACTATCTTAGTGGGTTAATACTCCATTATGGTGTCATTTAATTTTCTTGTAACTTTCAAGATTTTTAGTATTTTGTAATATTTTTTAGTTATTTTGGTGGATTTAATCTTGTGTATTTTGGGAGCCTATAAATAGGATTTTTTACAAATTTTGTGAATCATTCATATTTTCATATATATATACTTTATATTGGGTAAAGAAAAGTGGTCTCTTGGTGGAGTTTTGGGTTCTACTATTTGTGCAAAGTTAGTGAGAACAAAATAACTAAATCGAGCTGTTGTATTCTGGAGGGGGACAAGTCAAAGATAAATTATGTCACCGGTCTCAAGGTGTTGCCAATTGCAGATGACTTAAATCTCCTTAAAGAGAAAGAGATTTACATGCCTCAGTTCAATATTAGTTTGTATTTTTTTCGATTTATTTGTATTTTCTCCAACAATAATTAAAAAAAAATTAAATGAAATGAAACCGTTTGTAAAACGGCCGGTTAGCTCTAAAAAAGTAAAAAAGTTTAAAAGGGTATTAGTCAGATATTTTCGCAACTTTAAAATCCTAAAAAGGTAAAGAACTTCTTCATTGTGCATAAAAGCAATCGGTGTGGTTGTGTTCCGTTGGCTATCAGTGAGCACACAATTGAAGGTGTCAATTGTCATGTCAAGTGGCCCAACAAATGTTTGTAAAGTTGAATGTAATATATTTTTTTTACGGTAAAGTGTATCTGGACCAGTTGATACGCACTTTGACTAATTATCTTTTTGACGATCTTAAGAGAGCACTCTCTCACGTCGACCTAATACATTTAAGATTAAATTCAAGATTTAATTCCTCGTTCTTGAAAATCAATATTTTATGTGTTTAACTGAGATACAATTAAGACTTAGGGGGGGGGGGAAAGTGTAATTTCGTCATACAATGATATGGCAAAACCTCATCACCATGTGACATGTGTGAGGGAACACTACACGGCAGATAAAAGGAGCCCAATATCCTGTTTCCGGAATCTGGATTTTCTATCCCAACTCAATTCTCGATTGTAGGAAGAAACATAGCGCGAAGATCTGAGTTTGTTTGACCGGTAAATCTTCGAATCTCCTATTGAGGTTTTTATGATTTGTTTTTTATGATCTGTTCTGGTTCAGGAACTATAGATCGAAATTAAATCTTTTCTCTGGCTTGGATCGGTAGATTATTTGTATACACGGACACAATATGCCTATGCATGGTGAATTTTCTCCATCTAGATCTCTACCCAAGGAAGCGCATCATTTGAATTGATAGCAAACGATTAAGTAGTAAGATTGATCAGCGGCAGTAGAACAGATCTTCAATTAATTCATTGCCTTGATCAATTAACTTTCCTTTGCTTTAATTTCATTTCTCGATCGGGTCTTACGTTTATTATTTGTTGCTGTAAGTTTGTCTTTTTAGTTTTCTTTTGGTGGAAATTGAATGCAATTTGTTGCAGTTTCAATTTGTTCGTGGAGTTTGAAGTACATATTACTTACTAATTCGTCCTAATTTAACTTTGTAAAATGTTCCGAATGATTTTATTTACATACATCTGTGCATTGGACGTTGGTTTAGCTGGATTTAATGTAATTTGATGTTCCCTGTTCCCTTTGCCTGAGTTTTAGTATGTTATTTGTCCTCAATCGTGGCCTGAAGCTTCTTAGTTTATTTTGATAATGTATTATACAATGATGATACAAGACAGTAATATGTGAACTGTGAAGCTTGATCCAGAAATATCAGCCATAAAAACTAATGGAAAATATTGACGTATGAATATTGGCCTAACAAAACCTGCAAAGAATCGCAGCATGCGAGGCTAATGTGAATTTTGCTTTTGTTTCTCAATCTACATTTACATGAATAGGCTCATATTTCACTTCCCGTGTACCTAGTACTGAAAAACTCTGGTAGGAAGGTTGTACTGGATATTTCTACAAGAATGCCATTCAAAAACTGTCATGTGGAAGTAGTTATTTTCTCAACGGCTGAGATGCATTTTGCAATTTACGTAATAATTTTTTCATAAAATGCTTATGGAAAATCTTGTACAACCTTCCCACCAATGTCTTTTTCGCCTTGCACGTATCACTCTCCTACTATGTTTGTGTCCATAACTTCTGCTACAAAATCTGGTTCTATTATTTACCCCATAGATTTGCTTGATGCAGTTAAATTGACTACCCCCATGGTTATTCTATCATGAATGGGATGCTATTGGACTTGTTTTGTCACAAGAAAGATCATCCTTTTATTGTTTGCTTGAAGAACTTTGGTTATGGTGTATTTTTCATCTCTTAATTTGTAATGCATTTTTTTGTTCATTTTGACATATATATGCACTGTTCAGGTTACAATGTATATACGTGTTGTTCTGTTCTAAGATAACCATTCAAACTAAGCAGCATATGGACCGGAAACAATTGCGTTACAATGAATTTCCTTGTGTTGGTTATAAGTTTATGACATTATTTCAAATAATGGTTAGCTTACTGCATCTTTTATATTTTAGGTTGGTACAAAGACATTATGTCAGGCCCAGAGGACGCCAAAGATCATGAACAAACTGATGGAGGTGCACAAGAGGTATCAGAAAAACCAACTATGTCATCCCAACAAAATGTTGTTTTTTGCAAGATTTGCTTAGGATTCATATGAAGATTCAATTATTTCCTTGCATAATGCTAAAAAAAATTGACCGTCAGAGTGTCATCATGATTTGGTGGAAAATCTGGTTCATGTTTTAATAAAAAACTGAATGGGTATTTATACTTTCGACAAAAAGTAGGACTGCTCTGTCATGCTGTTGATATAACTTCTGCGTGCTTGATTTTTCATCTTTTGAAATTTCTGTAGGTGCAAGTTGTTAAGAATAAGTATGGAGGAATGATGCCCAAGAAGCCACCACTGATTTCTAAGGTTGTTCTATTGTTTATTCTACTTTTATACTTGCGTTTTTCCTCGAAAAAGTTTGGAAGAGCAGTTGTCTTTGCTTCTCCTCAATCATGGCTTACCTTCTTTCTTTTGTTGTTGTCAGGACCATGAACGTGCTTATTTTGATTCTGCTGATTGGGCTCTAGGAAAGGTATTTTAAATTCTTTTCCTCCTCCTATACATGCTTGAAGGTTTCAATGTTGATTCTTCAGCATCAAGTCAATCTATATTATAAATCAGGTCGATGTGGGTTGATTGTACATAATAATTTTTGTTAATAGAACGGCTAAGATCTATTAGTGGAGAAGTGAACTAAATCTCAACCAGTCAATCAAAGGGATATTTTCATCTATTGGATTATATATTTGGCAAGATCCTAGCTTTTCTATTGGTCATAATTAATTTGTAGAGTCGATACCATTCTAATTTATAATATAAAAGTAATTATTTAAGGTAATCAGTTGATTAAAATTTAAAAATTTTAATTACATAATAAAAATATTGTTTTAAAAAAAATATATAGCGTGCCTAAAAGGTACGGGCAGTTGGTCGTTACCTAATATTATTCCATGTTTTTTGGATGATAACAGCAAGGTGCAGAGAAACCAAAAGGACCACTTCAGGCACTTCGGCCTAAATTGCAGGTACAAAACTCAACCTCATCCCCCAATTTTTTTTGGGGGGGTGTTTATTTATCAATCCATATATTAGAGTTTTACATCGATTAATCGACTAATACAAGTACTGCCCCTACGAGGACAAACATGTCTTAGTGACCAAAAATACGCTCGCTTCTCATAGAAACCACCCACTCCCTACAAACAACTGATGCATAGGACTTTTTCTGGGAAAAAAAAAAAAAAACCTATAAAAAAAAAATGTTAAATTGACTTCTAGAATTTGTGCCCTACATGCTCTACAACACCCTTCATGTGAACTAATTTGTCAAAACCCCTTTTTTCGGGTGTGATTTCTTTATCTTCATCTCTCTTGTATGTAGTGTGGGATGTGCTTCCTCTTTTTTTTTTTTCCTGAATCTATATAATTCAGTTCCATGTTTACACTTTTGATTTTGGTAAAAATGGTTGGGAGAGGGGGGTTTTGAACACTAGACTTCCTACTAGGAAAGCACACTAGTTAACTGTTAGGCTACAAGCTTTGGGTTAGTTCCACTAATAATCGTGCTTGTAGCATGTTGTTTCTTTGCTCTTGTCGTTCTGACCGATTATTACTTTTTTTGGGGGGTGGTTGTAGCCAACACAACAGCAAACACGATACCGAAAATCTCCTTGTGCGCCATCAGGTGAAGGTATGCAACAAAATGACCCGGTCTGGCTTTTCATTGAACTTTCTTTACTTTCGACTCTCTTCACATTATTCTGTTGAGAAGGGAAAATCTTGTTTTTTTTTTTGTTTTTTTTTTTCACTATTTTTATTATTTCTCTCTGTATAGATGGAAGTAACTCCCCGACCGAGGACGCAACCTCAAACGAATAAGAAACTGCTGTTTTTCCCTTTGAATTCTGCTGCCTGCTATTCGGATACTTGAATAGTTGATGATTAATGTTGTTCAGTTGTGTCGAAAATAAAATTTACAGAGACAACTTCACTATTCTCTTGAGAGAAAAGAGGGAGGGGGAGAGGGGTATAATACACATTCTGTAACTCCGGTCTTGTACTTATTTCCATAGTTTTGGTCTTCTATCTCCTTATTCATCTTTGTGGGTTGTTTGCTTCTAGGAAGGCCTCAGCAATGACCGGGCTGGGCCGGGCAAGTCGAAGTTTGATCGGGTCACAGTCTGGGCCGTCGGGCTGGTTTGATGGAGGATTTGAGGAGTCTGAGCTTTGTTTACAAGCCTGCTTTGCGTAAATACACGAACCCCGTGCCTAGCCCGGTGCCCAAATTCAGGCTTGGGCCTCAGCCCGGGCCTTTGGGTTGGTAATTTAATAAAGAGCTGAGAAACATGAAATGGAACACTTGGAATTTACTATGGCTTGGGGGCAATGGCCCAAATTCAGGCTCAGGCCTTGGTCTGGGCTTCTGGCCCGGGCTTTTTTAGGATGGGGATTGAATTAAGAGCTGACAAACTTAGAATTTAATAATTATTTCATCAGACTTCATTTTAACTTTTAGGGCAAAGTCCTGAACTTCATACATTAAATTAAATTATCTCTATTTTTTTAGATTGAATAAAGAGCTGACAAACATGGAAACACTTGAATTCAATATTTAAAAAACATTTCGTCATAAAATACTTTTTAATTTTGATTTAGTATGGGCCTGAAAGTTCGTACATTAAATTAAATTATCTCTATTTTTATTGAAATTCAAATTGAGATAATAAATTATTATCTATGAGGAAAATATCCCTTAATTAATTTCTTTAATAATAATCAAACATCCATCAGCCTTTCATTATGATTGTCCTCACCACCAAATACTCTTGCCATTGAATTAAAATCACCATCACCTCCACGACTACTGCCTATTTCCATTGTATTCGCAAAAATCATTCACTAGTATAGCAAATATTAATTGCCATTACAAAATATTAATTGCCATTACAAAACGTTCTATTACCACAACCATCATCGATCACCACATTAAACTAATCATTGCAACCATAACAACAAATATTCTTTATCACCATCAACAGTACAACATATATACGTTATCGCCACCAAAAAAAAAATTGCAATCGCCACTACGATCACAACAAATATGTGCTATCAACGGTACCGCAATAACAAATATTTTCTATCATTACCACCGTCACAACAAATATTAAATATCTTCACTGCCACCACCACCTCCACCACATGAAGTAATAATAAATCAACAACAAATATGAAAATTATACAATTAGAAAAACCCAAAAAAAAATATTTCGCCATAGACCAAAACATATTTTAAATAGAAAAAAGAACATTAATAAAAATGAAAACAAATTAAAACAACAAAATAAACCAGATCTATTTCAAAGAATAAATTAAAACCCAATTTGGAAAAAAAACACTAGATTTTGTCGCACTATATATGGTGGTAGTGGCAATGTTTTGTGGAGAGAGAGAGAGAGAGAGAGAGAGAGAGAGAGAGAGTTTTGGCAGATGAGGCCCCACTGTTGGTAATGATGGAGCAGTGGGTATGATGGTGTTGCGAGGTAGTTTATGGGATTGGTGGTGGCCTAGGGAGTGGCAGGTAGCAGCGATGGAGCCGAAATAGAGGAAGAAAGGCATAGAGAGATAGATAGTAAGGCTTATGTATTTTTAATTAGGTATGTATTTTAACACAACCTCTCCCATATCTTTGTGATTATCATTATTTTTCTACCATACATAATTTGCATAAGCCTCAATCCTATAAGGAATCCAATATTAGTCATCTTTAGTAGAAAGCAATGGATGAGAGACATTATGCTTCAGCCAAAAATCATACTTGAGATCTCGTTGACCTCCCTCCGGGGAATTACTATTCGATGTGAATGGGTTGTTAAAATTAAAACACTTTCTGATAGTTCCATTGAACGTTGTAAAGCTTGACTTGTTGCAAAACGATTCGCTCAAGAATATGACATCGACTATGAAGAGACAATTGCTTCTATAACTAGACTCACATATATTCGTATTCTCCTTGCAGTCTCTGTCATTCACAAATGGTCCCTCTTTCAGAGGGATTTTAAGAATATGTTGGCCCAATGAACTATCCAAGAGGGGGGAGGGGTAAATTGGGTAGTATTAAAAATTATCAGAATATAACACTTCAAAAATCAAACAATTAATTTTATTCTAAAATTAATTATTATCTTTATAGCAACAGATATGCATTATTAACTAGGTGCGCACTAAACAATAATATATAAGTAAAGTAAATAAAGCAGTACATCACGATATATCCTGGTTCACCAAACTACTCTTGGCTAATCCAATCCTCTGAGTCCTACGGAGATTTGTACCCACTAATCACTAATATTCCTTTAAATAAGTAAGAACCAAACCCTTACATAATGATTCTTTTCACAAGATTAGAATCAACCTTTACAATTCTTTTTCCCAAACTCAAGAATAACCTCTTCTTTTTTCTAAGCTAAAAAATAACCTATTTTTTTACAGGTTAAAGATTAACCTAATTCTATTACAAGAAAAATTATGACCTAATTCTTTTTACACCTTAGGCTTAAGAATCAAAACTTTACAATCACTCCAAATATCCTTTTTCCCAGGTAAGAGTGGAAGCTTTACAATTCACTCACAAATTCAATCAAGGAAGAATTAACACCTAATCTTTTTATACTTTAGGTAAAGATCAAAATCTCAATCTTTTTACCGGAAGAGATTGAAACCAGCTACCCTTGATTAGACACTCCTAGTAGTATCTAATCCGACACTCAACTCACCAATTAAAAATAATTGATAAGTGATTTTTTCACTTGAAGCTTCTACCACCCCAGATAAATTCAAACTCAATTAATATCCTAATACTAGTGATAGAAAAGTAAGAATTTTAAAATCTGATAAATAAAGATGGGTAGCAAGCAATTAAGTACGTAATTAGATTTTCTCAAGAAATTGCTTCAAAAATAATTTTCAATAAAAAAATTCGGAAAACAATTTCAAAGATCAAATTCTAAATTCTAAATAATATAATTAAGCAACAATTAATAGTAAGTAATTTAGAAAGATCTCATCAGGATTCCACCGAAAAAATAATGATTAGCAATGAAATTTTAGATCGGTAGTAGCAATAATCTACAACAAATATTTCTCAAGAACAACTCACAAAAACGATCTTACAATTCACTCAGTATGATTACTCTTAGAAAGCACGAGAGTTGAATAACTCAAAATAGTTTAGATTCTCTTGATTTCTGATTAATTTCATGTGAAATCCGCAGGTCTATTTAAAGTCTCTTACTATAACATCTAGTTCCCCTAAATCATGATATTTAATTACACCAATAGACCCTTTATATCATAATGATTCATTCCTGATATAATTCGCTTAAAATATTCAATTAAGTCCCTCAAACTTTTACTCAAACTCAATTAGATAAGATTGAACGAATTACATGTACTAAATTGAGAAATATCAAAACAACTTAAACCATATCTATAGGGATAATTAAATATTAATTCAATAACTCAAAACATATTAGATCCCTAAGATATCTCACATATCTTAACCATAAAACGGCTAGTAATGACTACTTTTTGAATGAAATCTGAAATTCTATAAATCCAGAAACAGCTCCATCTGTCGACCGGCTAAGACCCATCGGTCGACCGCCCAATTCAGAATGTACCTAAGCCAAAATCTCCTCGCCTATCGGTCGACTGCCCATCAATCACCTCTCGATTAGACGATTTAGAGAGTTTCATAAGTCGACCTATCTGTCGACTTAGAGATTCAGAGAGTTCATTTTCTAATCACAAGTTGACTCACCTGTCGACTTGGAGATTCAGAGACTTCTTATTTTAAGCTCAGGTCGACCTACATGTCGACCGAGAGATTCATCAACTTTATTCATTAATCATCGGTCGATTTACCTGTCGACTGAGAGATGCTGGAATCTTCTCCTGAATTCGTTTTAAATCCAATTTCATCGACGTTTTTGTCTCTTTAACCGATTTCTTTTCTCGGTTAGCTCCACCAAATCTTAAATTTAATTTTAGTCAATTATCTTTATTTTTTTTTTCAATTACACATAGGAGCAAATAATTTAACTAATAAGGATCCTATAAAAACACACATAATTTTGAAAAATATTTTGTGTCTTGTGTGATCCTAATTAGGATACATTAAGAGTTAGAATTTAAACTAAGTTATTTTCCCTAGGTTCCTTAATTTCTTCAAACTCTTAATTTTTCATCATCTTTGTCATCATCTTTAGTATTGACACAATATCTTCATGATTATTTTCATAACTAATAAATTGAAACACTCAATAAATTCGTTAGTTCCACAAAAAACATCAACATTTAATTATCCATCAAAATCTTAAGATCAACATAATGTCTTCCTAATCCGCGATCTCATTGAAGAAATTTATATGCATACCCCTTCCGATCTAGTGGCTCTTCAACACAAAGTTTGTCACCTTCGTCGTGCCCTATATGGTATCAAACAAGTTCTGCATGCTTGGTTTACAAAATTCAACACTATCATCCACTAGTTTGAGTTCACATTCATCGCTCCTTGTTTATTTGTCAAACAACGACATTCATTCTACTGTATGTGGATGAGATAATCATTACATGAGATGATTTACGCAGACTTTTTGTGTCACGCCCCACCCTGGACACCCATCACTGTAGGACCGGTATGACATCGACACGACATTAGCTGAATATTCAACTTAAGGTAGACGACAAAATAAAAATGCAATCACAGAACAAATCATAAGTATATAAACTCTCTCATTTAGGGATACCAGTCCCTACAAAAAAAAAAAATCATTTAACAACACGAATACGAGACCCTAAATCTCTTATTTAGGTTCCCTTCAAGTAGCACCCTCAAGATATTCCTTCTCTATCGTACCTCCGGAGTTGACTTAGTGCTAGTAGGGGACCGACTCTTAATTATTTCACCTGCGAGTGTACTGCCTTCTTAGTAAAATATTTTTTTTAAATATTAATACATTCTAAATAATACCATATTTAAATGGATCAAGTATAAGTAGACAAATATCACATTTCTAATAAAAATCATCATAATATAAGCAGTGAAAGTAAATCAATATTTATAAGTTCCATTCAAACTCATCCAGTATAAAATAATACCAATCACCATATAATAAATCACCAAATATAAGTAAAACACCATATCTCAAAACACCACACCACCACACCACTCACTGACTAACTATAGTGATCGTTTTAACCTCACGATCGGGAGTTGCAACGGTACCGTAACATCCGTATGAATGCCTTCCTACGAAATATCCACACCCCTTTTGAGGAGAAATATAATCCACACGCCTGATGGGGAGAGCTATCCATATTTCATGTGAAGAAATTCACATCCCTTACGGGAAGAAATATAATCTACACCCATTTTGGGGAGAAATATAATCCACACCCTTTACGGGGAGAAAACTATGGCATCATCCAAATCAACAATATCGTCAAAATTCACACCCCTTACGGGGAGAAATATATTTTACAACAATATCGTCAAAAATATACACCCCTTATGGGGAGAATATAAATCACACCTCTTTCGGGGAGAATTTTCAAAATTACATTTATTCAAACCATACCCCTTACATGGGAGAATTTCCAAACCACGTTTTTCTCTTTCTTTTTAAAAGTACCACCCATTTAGTAAAGACCATTCTTTCCACCTTTGGTTTTAGAAAACCAAGCAATATTAGAAAACCAAATATTTTTTCACTCTCTTTTAAACCACCAAAGCCAACGAATCATTTATCAATTTTCTTTTAAAACCAACATAATTTACCGAAAAAACCATTTTTTCCAACTCACCCAAAACCTGCTTAATCCATATCATTTATAAAATCGTCATGTTTTAAGTCACATATTTCATCATATATATATGTGAAAATAGATTTTTGCAAGAAGACAGTACACTCACCTGATTATCTGTTTTTGAAGACTTTGACCGCTTATTCTCTATTGGTACTTCGGTGCCTGCGAACCTAATAGTGACATGGCCTAAATTAATATTTTATGTAGAAATAACCTAACCACGCAATGCAGACCCAAATTTTCGTAATTTTCTATTCCCCACCTTTTATTTGTAAAAACTTTTATTCAGTTAATTTTACTCCGTTACTAATTATTGTATAAAATTTATTTATGTGAACGGTCCCAAATTTATTATCCTGGTTACAAAATTTTGATGCTAGAATTTAATTTAATAAACTACACTAAACTTAACGAAAAACATTATTAAAATTAATTGTCGTGAAATTGTTACGATTACAGGAATTGTAACGCTAAATAAAATTTAATTTAACGAGAATTAATAATCGATTTGAAATTTTACCTGTTTCTAAATCGTTCGGCGGCCACGAGATGGGTTTTGAATTTTTGGTGGGGTGGTTTGTGTCATTTTCTCTCTCTTTTTTTTTCTTTTTCCCCATTTTCTTCTTCATTTTTCTTCTTTCTTTTCTCTTCTCTGTTTCGGTTTCTGTTTCAGTTTCTGCTTCAATTTCTGTTTGAACCAGTCGCCGACCGATCTACTCCAATCATGAGCACACCGTCAAAGATTACACACACCCCAAACGTCGAATACACGCACCCCTCACAGTCACCGTCGACTGAACAAACTCTCCGCCGGACGACGACATCACCGACGACTCTCTCTCTCTCACTTCGTTTTCTGTTTCTGCTCTAGGACTCGCCGCCGATCGACCTTGCTTCGATCACGCCACACATCCAGAAAGACGGAACACCCAGGACACCGAACGGAACACTCACCCAAAACTGATACCCACCTTCTTTCTCTCTCTAACACTCCGGCCGGTAATACCCTCTCCACCGATGACACACACACACCATTCGACTAAACGATACACACACATGCACATAACCCAACCACCGTCGACTCACCGAACACACACCACCACCACCACCGTCGATCGTCTTCTTCCTCTCTCTTTTTCGGTTTTCTCTGTTTTTTTTCCTTTCTCGGTCGAAACCCACACACCCACCTTTATATATATAATATTCCCACAGATATATATATATATGTATATATATATACACAGACTCACCGTCGGTGAACCATGACGACGAAACCCACGCCAGACTGCCCTCTCTCTCTTTGGTTCTCTTATTTCTATTTTCGTTTCTTTTTTTCTATTTTTTTTTGTTTCTCGATTCTTCTTCTCCCTCTCCATCTCTCTCTCTCTCTCTCTCTCTCTATATATATATATATAGATAATGCTCACCAACTCCCTCTCTGTTTTTCTCGATCCTTCGGCTCCTCTCCCGACACATGCACGAACGATCACACACACATATATATATATATATAAAGATATAAAATATCTTTTTTTGTAATTACACTAACCCCCCCTTATTTTTAGTTAGGATATTAATTAAACCCATATTCTACTTTTAATGCATTTGAAAATTACAATTCGACCCTTAAAATTTTAAATCACATAATTAATATCGCAATACACCCCGATATTTTTTTTTGAAATATTTTAAAATGCGACTAAAATTGTTCGTATATAAAAATCGGGGTCTTACAACTCTTCTCTCCTAAAAGAAATTTCGTCCCGAAATTTTCATCGAAAGCAATAGGAAATTAACATTTTAGTCAAAACAATCATATTTCAGGTTTACACCGCATGGTCACGTTTGGCTCTCGTGATTCTAGAACAATTGTTCCATATGTAGGGTCCCATAATCACAAGTCGTCCAAAATTTATAACCAACAGTTTTTCATCAAATCATATCCATTCAATACAACATTTTCATTTGCAGTGGTCGATATTATATCCAACACCCAACAAACAGAGTACACTTGGTCGGTTACACTTAACACGGACCACCAACTATAAAAAAATCTCATGTTTCTAACTGCTCCCGCTGCGCTACCCTAAAAAAAAAAAAAAAAAAAATCAACAACAAAATATATGTTTAAAATATCGCGGTAATTTCAGTTGATTGGGCCTATCTCATTCTGACAATAATTTTTAATTTTTTTTTTTTCTATAACCAACACTTATCTATTCAACATGCAAACCAACGATACTCATCACTAATCTCATAAGCACGAATAGCCTAAAATCATTAACCTTAATATCTACAACAAATCTTCAATACAAATGTTCTAGACATATTACCATTATCCAAACCCCGTAGTTACATGTCAACATACCTCAAACGGGTCATTTGTAAAAATTCCCTTCATGCATCCACATTTAATCAAGTCCCTGATAAAATCACACACTTCAATTATATTTCCGTCTACCCATTCATGCTTTAAACACATAAATATCAATTGAAGTACCTAACTATGTCTCAGCTAGAAAATTTTCAATACTTCCCAAAAGTTATTCGGAATAATTCAAATTACCTTTTCCTTATGAGATCTCAGTGACCTCACTTGCCGACTTCGCCTAATAATTAATAGTAAATTAATACCTCTAATTGAGTTCCTTTTTATCAACTCCGTTTTCTAAAATAATCACACCGGGCAATCTCCAATTCTTGCTAAAATAATCACACCGGACTACCTCCAATTCTTGATAATTTTCCGTTCTCCTATCTCAGTTAAGTTTATTTGACTGAAGCCATACATCCTTCTCATACAACACTTTATACGGTACCACCTTAATCACCGAAAAGGTATCTAACACATTCCATTAGCGCCACATGATCATCCTTACTACCCGAAATTCCCAAACCCAACTCCTTAACATATCCTCCAATATTTAAATCGCACATCTTGATTGACCGTTGATCTATAACTAAGAAGAGTTACGAACTCTCAACTTAACACCCAAAGCAATATGGAAACTCGACTAGAACGTCAAAATAATTATCAAATTCTGATAGTACAGTTTCTCATATACAATGCCTCCGTTTGAGGATTATTATCTAGAAATACTTCCTAATTTTCCATATTTATAACGTGTCGATTTAAGTTATCACCATTCAATACTGCATTTCCGAGTTCTTCCGCGAACTGTTCATATAATGGTGACTTACTTCGCTTTGAAAACAATTTTCATTCAAGTCACAATACCGCGACAACACTTATGATTCAGAATTCTAATTCAAAATTTCGAATAACCGATCAACCGAGTTTAATATATATATATATATATATATATATAAAATCCATTAGCGTTTTGCATACAAATAAGTCAATTTATCAACATATGGTAAATGTTTAATACAAGAGCCACTACTCCTTATCAAACGTGTAATTCAACATCTAATTTTCACTTTTAATTTTAAATAGTTATCTTAACCCAATTTTATTCGACATTCGCATTAAGCCGGTGCCTCATGCGACCGAATAATCCTGTCAATATATATATATATATATATATATATATATGTGACATACGTATCAAGAAAATATTCATCGGGCTACTCTCATCTTTTCCTTCTGGAATAGGTCAAAGCTACAATAACCCACCTGGATATTACTACTCGACCTTAGCTTTACTAACAAACAAATCACCTAACAACAAATGTTGTGCTTTCCCATTGCCATTTTAATATACTAATACTACTCACGCAATCTCAATAGTTTAGTATTACTTGGGCATTGCATATATTGTTCTATGCATCTCTTTTAAGATATCTTCCGTCAATTAGGATTATTAAAACTACACACCTTATTTCCATTCCTCAAAACTTCCTTATCATTTCTGACACGCTAGTCAGTTCCACAGTCAATTTCCATTGCATCGCTAAGCCTTCTTAACTGGACATCCAACTTCTGCATTTCTACAATACGGTCAATCAATGTCGGTTTCAAAATTAAAATTTCAAACAGCGTTGTCATCTGACCAACCGCCCACGATACTTACAAGGGTCTCAACCCCACCCATAAATTAATATGAACAATCAACTTACCGATTTTTGACCCAAAATATTCGCTATACCATTGGCCTTTCCTGACTTCTAATAGATAGTACGATTGAATTTTTTTTTTTATCAACACCCCTATCTCAGATTTAGCTCATTTATGATTAAACAACTATTCTCAACTCTGATAGTCAGTGCATATCTCATAAATCTTGTCATATAAGTAATGTCGCTAAACATCAAAGCGATTTCAATCACTACCAGCTCCAAAAGTTTTTGAGTTCTAGTTACACTTTTTGGCCTTCCCATTACACCACAGCTGCGACTTCCAATGGTTCAAAATAGGTATGATTTCTCAAAATCACATGTCTCAAATTTACCACTCGATCCAACCAAAACTCATGTTTATTGCGTTTGGTATACCGATGTTTTTCTTGCAACATTAGCCACAAAATCTGGAGATGCCCTACCTACTTTTCTTTACTCTCGATCAAATCGCCGATTTTGCCACGTCACAATCTCTGACCTCCAATTGGTAATATCCTACTCAACAATCTAATTTAGAAAACACCCTGGTCCTTTTGCAGTCGATTTAACAAACCATCTATTCTAACCAATGAATGACAAACACTGGATCTTCATGGAGAAAAACACCAAATCCACACCAATCATGAGTTAATGGTCTAATTTATTGTAACGACCCAATTTTCTAGGGCCGTCACAAGGCTTCTCCTATAGAGACTTCCTAAACCGAAAACTAAGGTGGCGTTTGGTAACCGTTTCTGTTTCCATTCCAGTAGTGGGATGGGAATGGGAATGTGATGAGAATTTTATTTTCTTCTTGGGAGTAGAATCACATTTGGTAACGATAAATTTTTTTTTTATTTTGGGAAGAGAATTGTGTTTGGTAACGATTTTATCCTAAAATCTTTTTTTTTTTTTTTTTTTTTTTTTTCTGTTTTGGCCTGAAAGGGGTGGCGCCGTCACCGGACGGTGGATGGCAGTGGCTTCAGCGCTGGCAGATGGCGGTGGCTCCCACCGGCGACAACCGAAAGACGGTGGCGCCGGCGCCAGAGACGGTCGGAAGGCAATGACGCTATGCCGACAACGAACGGACAGCGGTGGCGGGTGGGTGACAGTGGCTGGAAAGTCTCCGGCTGGACGGTGATTGGCGACGGTCACTGGAGATGGCTAGCGGCGGCGGTCGGCGACGATGAACGGCGGCGGCAGACGGTGGTCGACCGGCGGGTGAACAGTAACAATGTGTTTTGAGAATGGAATGTGAATAATGAGAAATAACTTTTTTTTGTTTCTCATTTTTTAAGAAAAAAAATGGGCACAATTCTCAAATAGGAATGAAATGGAAACGGAAACAAAAATTACCAAACGCTATTCCCAAACAGAATTCCCAAAAATCTGGGAATGGGATGGGAATTTCTGGAATGGAAACGGTTACCAAACGGGGCCTAATTTACTCACATTCCCAATATTCAGCAAATTTTTAATTACTAAATGGCGACCACCTTTAAAGTCCCCAAAGTTATAATTCAAAATCCCAATTTTCTGTATTTTATCAACACAATTATATTTAGTCAACTTAATGAGCCGAATGTTCACCTCCTTAAAATTATGGAACTTATTCTACAACCACCACAATTAATAATCATACTTACCAGCACCCTGACAGCTCTCAGAACTACTTAGGGAAAATCCCTAGCTACTACTGTCACACCCCACCCTGGACACCCGTCACCTTGGGGCCGGAGTAGCGTCGACACCACACTACCTGAATATCCAACCAACTTGAAAACAACACTATGCATATATAAATATATAATCGCATATACAGGCCATATACATCCTCTCATATGGGGACACACCCGTCCCCAAAATAGTAACAACAAAATATAAATACCCATGAACTTCTAACAGCTCATCTTAGAAACTCCCATATTCCATCGCATGACTCTATCTAGTGCCAATAGGGGATCGACTCCTAAATTGCTCCACCTGTGAGTGAACTACTTTCTTAATAAAATATTTTTAAAATAATAATGCGTTCTAAATAATACAACATTTAAATGGATCAAGTTTAACACGTATAAACAAACATAATTTGTACATTAGTATAAAAATCAGATACCACGAGAAAACTTATTCTTCCTACCATTCAGAATCATCATCTATCTATATATATATCAAATATATGAAATCCATCCAAACCATTAGCATAACATAATACGATAATACACCAAAGACGATATAATAAAGCACCACATCATCATATATGATAAACATAAAATACGACAAAGCACTACATACGACAAAACACCACATATGACATCACACCACACCACAACACACCACCCCCACACCTTAGTTAGCCATGTGATCGTCTTAACCTTACGATCGGGAGTTGCAATGGTACCGTACCCCGTAGGATATGCCTTCCTAGCGGGATATAATAACGCTCCGCTGGACTATGCCAAACGGGTGAAATAATGCTCCGCTAGATTATGCTAGACGGGTGAAACAACGCTCCGCTAGAGTATACCAAATGGGTGAAACACCGCTCCGCTAGACTATGCCAGACGAGTGAATATCTACCACCAATCTCCACCTCACCTCAACAACAACAACTCCGCCCACCATCAACTGCCACCTCAACAACAACCAATGAAATCCACAATATCAGAAATACCCAAAATAACGCTTGATCCATGTAAGTTAGAAAATTCATCCAATTTTTCAAGTAAATATATTTTTCCATCATATATATATATATATGAAAATAGGTTAACAAGAAGACAATACACTTACCTGATTATCCATTTTTGAAGACTTTGACCGCCTATTCTCTATCAGTACTCCAATGCTTGCGAATCTAAGAGTGACATGACCCAAATTAATATTTTATACAAACAATAACCTAATCCCGCAATGCAGACCCAAATTTTCGTAATTTTCTATTCCCCACCTTTTATTTATAAAAATTGTTATTCAGTTAATTTCACCCCATTACTAATTATAGTATAAAATTTATTTATGTGAACGGTCCAGAATTTATTATCCTGGTTACAAAATTTTGATGCTAGAATTTAATTTAATAAACTATACTAAACTTAATAAAAAACGTTATTAAAATTAAACGTTGCGAAATTGTTACGATTACAAGAATTGTAACGCTAAATAAAATTTAACGAGAATTAATAATCGATTTGAAATTTCACCTGTTTCCGAATCGTTCGGCAGCCATGAGATGGGTTTTGGATTTTTGGTGGGGTGGTTTGTGCAATTTTCCCTTTTCTTTTCCTTTTTCTCTTTCTTCTTCTTTTTCTTCCTATTTTCCCGTTTTCTGCTTCTATGCTCAGGACCAGCCGCCGACGAGCCCCACCGACACAACACACACACACGGAGACACACTGGACAACGAGCAACACACACACGCAGAGACCGAATCCAAACCACCGCCACGCCGACCGACAACCCTACAATACCCCCATGCCGAACCACCGAACCTACTCTCAACTCCGGCGACACCCTCTACTCCAACCATCAACAAACCCACACCAAATCACCTTCGAACCAACCGGACGACGGCACAACACACATACACACACACACACATGCACTGCTATCTCTCTCTCTATAATTTACTGCTGGCCACTCCATACCGTTCTGGGCGTGTGCACACACGCGCGCGCGCGCACAAACACACACAACACATAAATAAGGCAGAAACAGAGCATACACACACACTCACCGGACGAACGGACGGCCACATACATACACTGACACCGCCGATCGGACCATCGCCGACCCTCTCTTTCTCTCTTCGTTTTTTGTTTCTGTTTCTTTCTTATTTTTTTTCCAACCAACTAAGACATACAACCATACTAAAAACACGAACACACACCCATGCTGCATTTCTGGTTCTCTATGTTGAATTCTCGCCGCCGGCGAGTTTTCTCTCTCTAAACCACTGCCGGTGACGACTCCGGCGATTAACGACAAGTACACCCACACCGCCCACGTCTCTCTTCTCACTAATTTCTCTGTTTTTCTCCTTTTTTTCAGCCCCTCATAAATGTAGGGATGGAGATGTATATATATATTTTTATTTTATTTTTTATTTTTTTTTCAAATTACATTAACCTCCCCTGATTAAGAATTTGAAATCATTTTTGTCCAAAAGTTTACAATTTACATTTTGAAAATTGCTAATTAACCCCTCAAAATTTAAATTAAAAACTATAACACCAACCACCTCTTTATTTTTTAAGTTTGCTCAAATGCGACTCAAATTGTACATATAAGAAAATCAGGGTCTTACAACTCTTCCGCCCTAAAAGAAATTTCGTCCCGAAATTTTCGTCAATTAAAATAATAATTTGTCACACTTGATTCTAGAATAATGGTTTCTATGTAGGGTCCCATAACCGAAAGTCACCATTAATTCATAACCGTCAATTTCTGCTCCAACATCGCAACATTTTCATTCGCAGTGGCTCACATTATATCCAATAACCAACAAATAAGGTATATTTTAGTCGGTAACACCTAACGTAGACAACCAACTGTCAAGAATCTCACATTTCTAAATGCTTCCGCTACACTATAATAAAAATAACAATTAATAACAATATAAATACAATATATCCTTAAAATACCACAGTAGTCTCAATGGATTGGGTTTATCTCATTTCAACAGTAACTTTTCTCATAATCAACATTTATCCATTTCACCTAACATTTCCAGTCAACAGTTCGCAACAATAATTCCATCTAACATTTCCAACCAATATCCACATCAAATCATCAATCCCAATATACACATCAAAATATTCAATACTCTTATAAAAGTTCTATAAATATTACTATAATCCAACGTTAACTAATAAAAATTTTCACAATACGCCAAACCAAGTAGATACGTAACAAAATACATCCAATAGGTCGTTTTAAAAAAAAAAAAAACCTTCATGTTTCCACATTTAATCAAGTCCGTGACAATGTCACACGCTTTAATTATGTTTCAGTCTACCTACTCATGCTTCAAACACATATAAATATGGATCGAAATACCTAACTACATTCCAGCTACAAAATTTCAACATATCACAAAAGTCATTCGGAATACTTCAAATTATTCATTCCTCATGAGATCTTAGTGACCCCACATGCCGACTTTGCCTAATAATTAGTAGATCAATACATTTGATTAAGTTCCTTTTTATCTACTTCGTTTTCTAAAAAAAATAATCACACCGGGCTGTCTCCAATTCTTGATAAAAAAAAAAAAAAAATCCGTTCTTCTATCTCGGTTCAGTTTATTTGACTAAAGTCATATATCCTTCTCATACAACACTTTATAAGGTACTACCTTGATCACCAAAAGATATCTATTAGTTTAAACAAATTCCATTAATGCCATGTAATCCTTCTTGCTACCAGAAATTCTCAAACGCAACTCCTCAATATATCCTCCAATATTTGAATCGTACCTCTAGATTGACCGTTAATCTATAAATAAGGAGAGTTACAAACTCTCAACTTGATACCCAAGTAGTATAGAAACTCGAATAAAAAGTCAAAATAATTATCAAATTTTGGTACTACAGTTTTTTCTATATAGTTTCTCCGATTGAGGATTATTATCTGAAAATACTACCTAACTTTCCATATCTAATGTAAAACCTAAATTGGATAACATACGTCATAAATAGTTGCATTATAGAGCATTAGAAAAATTTTAGGAAAAAATTTTATTGATTAAAATTCAAATAAAAAGTTGGGGGTCAAATTGAAAATTTAGAAACATTAAATTTAAACTTGAGATTTAAGTTGACAATTAAAATCAAAAGGTGAAAATATTAGGGGTGAAATTATAAATTTTGAAACTTTTAAAAGTTGAAATTTATTGAAATTAAGATCTTAAAGGAAATTGGGGGAGAAAAGTGCAATTTAACTATTTTTTTAAAACATACACACATATATATAAACGTTGTGTGTGTGTAATGGGCGATCAAACCGGTCGAAAGGAGAGAGAAATGATGGGGCGACGTGGCGTGCTTGGATCAAATCTATCCACTTAATTCATGCAATATATATATATATATATATATATATATATATATTCACTCACTCATGCATGTAATTCATCATCTAAGATCAAATCTGTAAATTTGAGAAAAATCTAGAGAGAGAGAGAGAGAGGACCGGAGGAGGACGGAGCTGTTGGAGTTTCGTGATCGGCATTTCTCCAGTGAGCAGTGCGTGTGTCTCGTTGATGCATGTGTGTGTTGCTATTGCTGCTACTGTGTGTGTTCTTCTTTAAATCGATCGTGTGGGTGTACTCAGTCTGGTCCCTGCGTGTGTGGGTTTTTGGTTGTTCACTCGACGGTTGTGGGGGTGAGATCGTCAACGGTGTGATCGTTGCCATCCGTCGCCATCGTCTGGTGAGTAATTGTGTATATTTGTCTCTGATTATTTTGGTAGGTGTGTGGGCACTTATGTGTGTTGTTTCGTCGTCGGTCTGGTGGTGTGTCGCCGGTGGTGTGTGGATGATGATCGGTAGCGTGCTCTGTGCGTAGCGTTGTTCGTCCGGTGGTGTGGGGGTGTCACCGGTGTACGGGGTGTGTTGATCATCAGGTGTGTGTATGTTTGACATTGTGCATGTGTGTGTGTCTGCTCGTCGACGTGCATGTAGGTGGGGGTGATCGGAGTTGGTCAGTGGAGAGTTAGAGAGAGAGAGAGAGAGTAGTGGGTACTTTCTGGTTGTTCTTTTGTGTAGACGTTCGTGTGTGTGTGTGATTTGCAATCTACATGTGTGTGTGTGTGATCGTGATGTGTGGGCATGGCGTGGACGGCGTTGAGTGTGTGGGTGTGTGAATTCCACTGTTGTGTTTGTCGTGTGTGTGTGTGCTGCCATTTATGTGTGTGTGTGGTGGGTTCGGTCAGTGAATCAATTGTCTGGTCCGGTGGCGTGAGGTTGTGGGTGTCCGGTGGTCGAAAGAGTGGTCGGTGGCGAGTCCCAGAACCGGGAAAACACAAATGGGAAAAAAAAAACAAACAGAAAAAGAAAGAAGAAAGAAAAAGAAAGAAACATGAAATTGCATAAATAACCCCAGCAAAATTCAAATCCATCTCGCGGCCCGTGAACAATTCGGAATGAATATCGTTTTTCGTTAAATTTATTTTAGTTTTGTTAAATTCAATTCTAGTATAAAAAATTTTGTAATCAGAATAATAAATTTAGGATCGTTCATATTACAAGATTTTTATGCAATAATTAACAGAATGAAATTATCAGAATAATAACAATTTTCATAAATAAAATATGGGGAATGGAAGAATGCGGAACTTAGGGCCTGCATTACATGATTAAGTGATTTTACATAAAATATTAGTATAGGCTCTGTCATTATTAGGTTCGCATGTATCGACATCCAAATAGAGTGTGGTCAGTGTCAGTTTTGCAAAACAGATATCGAGGTGAGTGTACTGTCTTCTTACCAAATTATTTGTATATATATGATGGAAAATGGTTGTATTTAAATTAGATGCTTTTAAAAATTATGTGGTGATTTGACAATGTTGATTAGACAATATTATTAAGTTATGTTTTGATGATGTTGTTATTGATTTGACGATACCATATTATTTATCCGCTTCAGCGGAGTGATGTTTATCTGCTTCGGTAAAGTGATGTTATCAGTTTCGGCGGAGTGATATTTATCTGCTTCGGCAGAGTGATATTAGACATTATACTGCACAGTGATTATCCGCTTCGGCGGAGTGATGGGTGTTCGTAGGAAGGCATATCCTACAGGTGGTACGGTACTGTTGCAACTTCCGATCGTGAGGTTAACACGATCACATGGCTAGCCCGGCTGTGATGTGATGAGATGTGAAGTGTTGAGGTGCGAAGTGATGTTTAGTTGTATATGGTGTTTTCTTGCATAGGGTGATTGAGAATAGTACATTTATATATTTTATTATATACTGGATTGGTGTGCTCTGATTTTGTTATTCTATATGGTTAGCTAAATTATTCGGGTTGATTTTTTTTTGCTTAGTTGTAGTAATACACACACACACACACACACACACACACACACATATATATATATAGACGTTGATTCTGTGGTGACAGGGAAAAAAATGTTTTTCTTATGGTATGAGGTATTTAAATTATGAGATTATGATATTATTATTTGATATGTGATGTTTATATGTTATATGCTTGATCCAATTAAATTTTTTTATTAAGAAGACAGTACACTCGCAGGTGCAGCGGTTAGGAGTCGGTCCCTTACTGGCACTGGGTAGAGTCCGGCGATAGTATAGCGAGGGAGTATTTTGGGAGGTGCTGCTTGAGACGAACCTAGGAGAGGTTCATTGTCATTTTATCTTTTGTGATTATTATAATTCAGGGACGAGAGTGTCCCTAGTTAGAGAAGATGTTTATGACCAGATTTTGTGGTTGTATAATTATGAATGCATATTGTCACTTTCTAGTTTGGTTTGTCGCTCAGGTGATGTTGTGTTGATGTCACACCGGCCCCATGGTGACGGGTGTCCGGGGTAGGGTATGACATCTACAACATTCAATACTACATTTTGAGTTCCTCCGCTGACTGTTCATACAATAGAGACTTACTCCGCTCTGATAATAATTATCATCCAAGTCACAGTACGGCGACACACTTATGATTTCAGACTTCCAATTCCAAAAATTTCGAATAACTGATCAACCAAGTTTAAACATATGCTAAATTTTAATCTAGGAGCCACTGATCTTTATCAAACATATAATTCAACATCCATTTTTTTTTTTCACATTTGATTTAAAATAATTATATTATCCTAACTTTATTCGACATTTGCATTGAACCGGTGCCTTATGCAACCGAACAATCCAGTCAATATATACTAGCATATGCATCGGAAAAAAATATTTCTCGAACTACTCTCCCTTTTTCCATCTAGAATAGGTCAAAGCTACAATAGCCCACCTGGATATTACTACTCAACCTCAACTTTACTGCCAAACAAATCACCTAACAACAAATACTGTGCTTTCCTATTTCCATTCTAATCTACTACTACTACTACTCACGCAGTCTTAATAGTTTAGTATTACCTGGGCATTGCATTTATTGTTCTATACACCTCTTTTAAGGTCATTTCCATCAATTGGCATTATTAAAGCTACACACTTTATTTTCAATCCTCAAAACTTTATTATCATTTCTGACACACTAGTTAACTCCACAGTCCATTCCCACTGCATCGCTAAGCCTTCTTAGTTGAACATCCGACTTCTACATTTCTACAATACAGTCAATCCATGTCATTTTCAAAATCAAAATTTCAAACAGCGTCGCCATCTAACCAATCGCCTACTAAACTTACAAGGATTTTAACTCAACCCATAAATTAATATGAACAACCAACTTACCGATTTTCGACCCGAAATATTCGCTTTACCATTGGTCTTTCCTAAATTTTAATAGATGGTATGACTGAAAATTATTTTGACACGATAGTCGTCCATGTGACCATTTTCCATTCCCTTCCTCTCTAATCTTTCTCTAATAGACATCTAACTCCTGCGCTTCTACAATACAATTGATAAATATCGATCTCACATTAACAGCTCAATTAGTATGGTCATCCGACCAAGTGCCCACTAAACTCACAAAGGACCCAACTTGACACATACATTAAAATGAGTAACCCAAATATGCGTAACCACGTTTTCCTGATTTCCGACGCAAAGCACAAATCCCATCATACAGGAAATGTCGCTAAACATCAAAACAATTATAATCACTACCAGCTCCAAAAGTTTTCAAGTTCCAGTTATACCTTTTAGCCTTCCCATTACACCACAGCTGCAATTTCTAGTGGATGCAAGTGAATATTATTTCCCAAAATCATATGCCCCAAATTTATCACTCGATTAAACCAATACTCATATTTGTTGCATTTAACATACAATTGCTTTTCTTTCAGCATTAGCAACACACTCTAGAAATGTTCTACAGGCTCTTTTCTATTCTCGACCGAGTCACCGTTTTCACCACGTCATAGTCTCTAACCTTCAACTGATAATACCCTCAATCTGACATCTTGGTCTTTTGCAAGTTGATTTAACAAACCATCCATTCTAACCGATGAGTACCAACATTGGATCTTCCTGGATAAAACACCAGGTCCACGTTAATCATGGGTTAATGGTCTAATTTATTGTAACGACCCGGTTTCCCCAGGGCCGTCACAAGGCTTCTCCTATAGAGACTTTATAAACCAAAAACTAATTTACTCACATTTCCACTATTCGGCAAATTTTTAATTTCTAACACCACGGTAACCACCTTTAAAGTCCCCAAAGTTATAATTCCAAATCCTAATTTTCGATTTTTTTATCAACACAATTATATTTAGCCAACTTAATGAACCGAACATTCAATCTATTAAAATTATGAAAAAATATTTTACAACAACTGCGATTATTAATCGTACTTACTGATACCCCGACAACTCCTCTTGGAACTACATAGGGAACATCTCTAACTACTAAAATATCCACCGCCTAACTTGTTCTGACTAGGGCCCAACACCTTCGTGAAGTATCCTGATATCCTTTCTTTAACACCTTTCTAATCTTCTGAACCAACTATCATGACTGGGGTAATGGTTACATCTCCCCAAAATACCAACTTTAATTCGTCTAAGATTTGAAAAGTAACTTCTGTTTGAAACTATTCACCAACAACTCTATATTGCCCATACGAAATGGACTCTATTTATGTGCACTTACTATCAGCACAGACCCCCAATTCTCGGCTACTTTCTGCACGTCATTCTCTGTTGTGTTTGTTGTATTTATTAGTTCCACAAACTTTTGCTCTGTCTGCCCATCAGCCTAGAACGTACTTACCAAATTAAATTCTTTCTAGCACCGCCACAGTTTTCTCATATCCCTAATTCCAACTAATACAACTCTCCCTTCAATATTACTACAAGATTCCCTTAATTTAGATATCGTTTAAGAATTCAACTTAAGGTGTGTTCTGGTATACTATCTATTATTTTAACAACTAATTATTAGGTGCTACTAATAGGGGATCCCAATGTCACATAATACACAAATGATTGTTTATCGATTATAATCCAACTTTCCCAACTACGAGTACCCCACAATTGCGATCCACCCAACACCACTTCCGACAACACAACATCACCCGAACCACCAACTAGCATTGTCACAACTTCGTCACATCCACTAGTTGCCAACAAGGCAACCAACCATGCAGGATGCCAATGCACTATCTAATGTAATGAAATAACTATCACTCACGTACCAAACTCTCCTATCGACACCCTATCTCATGTTCCCTATTGACTAGACAACTGACACATTTTCCTATCTAATGGTCCTCTACTGACACAACAACCGGCAAGTCTACAGAACCTATAACCTAGGCTCT
This sequence comes from Eucommia ulmoides, assembly GCA_016647705.1. NCBI lineage: Eukaryota > Viridiplantae > Streptophyta > Magnoliopsida > Garryales > Eucommiaceae > Eucommia > Eucommia ulmoides. The sequence continues at coordinate 33,241,894 of CM028325.1, read as the reverse complement.
GATACCAAAATTGTCACACCCCACCCTAGACACCTATCACCCTGGGGCCGAAGTAACGTCGACACCACACTACCTGAATATCCAACCAACTCGAAAACAACACTATGCATACATAAATATATAATCGCATATACAGGCCATAAACATCCTCTCATATGGGGACACACCCGTCCCCTAAATAGTGACAACAAAATATAAATACCCATGAACCTCTGATAGCTCATCTCAGAAATTCCCATATGATTCCATCGCATGACTCTATCTAGTGCCAGTAGGGGGACCGACTCCTAAATTGCTCCACCTGCGAGTGTACTGCATTCTTAATAAAATATTTTTAAAATAATAATACGTTCTAAATAATACAATATTTAAATAGATCAAGTTTAACACGTATAAACAAACATATTTTGAACATTAGTATAAAAATCAGATACCACGAGAAAACTTATTCTTCCTACCATTCAGAATCATCATATATATATATATATCAAATATATGAAATCCATCCAAACTATCAGCATAACATAATACGATAATACACCAGAGACGATATAATAAAGCACCACATCATCATACATGACAAACATCAAATACGACAAAGCACCACATACGACAAAACACCACATATGACATCACACCACATCACACCACCCCCACACCTCGGCTAGCCATGTAATCATTTTAATCTCACGATTGGGAGTTTTAACGGTACCGTACCCCGTAGGATATGCCTTCCTAGCGGGATATAACAATGCTCCGCTGGACTATGCCAGACGGGTGAAATAACGCTCCGCTGAACTATGCCAGACGGGTGAAACATCGCTCCGCTAGACTATGCCAGACGGGTGAATATCCACCACTAATCTCCACCTCACCTCAACAACAACAACTCATCTCCACCTCAACAACAACAACTCCGCCCACCATCAACTGTCACCTCAACAACAACCAATGAAATCCACAATATCATAAATACCCAAAATAACGCTTGATCCATGTAAGTTAGAAAATTCATCCAATTTTTTAAGTAAACATATTTTTTCATCATATATATACACACGAAAATAGGTTTACAAGAAGACAATAGACTCACCTGATTATCCGTTTTCGAAGACTTTGACCGCCTATTCTCTACTGGTACTCCGGTGCCTGTGAACCTAATAGTGACATGGTATTCGATTAATTTCACCCCGTTACTAATTATTGTATAAAATTTATTTATGTAAACGGTCCCGAATTTATTATCCTAATTACAAAATTTTGATGTTAGAATTTAATTTAATAAACTATACTAAACTTAACAAAAAACGTTATTAAAATTAACCGTTGCGAAATTGTTACGATTACAGGAATTGTAACGCTAAATAAAATTTAACGAGAATTAATAATCGATTTGAAATTTCACCTGTTTCCGAATCGTTCGGCGGCCACGAGATGGGTTTTGGAGTTTTGGTGGGGTGGTCTGTGCAATTTTCCCTTTTCTTTTCATTTTTCTTCATCTTTTCCCGTTTTTCGCTTCTGTGCTCATGACCAGCCGCCGATGAGCCCCGCCAACACAACACACACACATGGAGACACACTGGACAACGAGCAACACACACACGCAGAGATCAAATCCAAACCACCGCCACGCCGACCAATGACCCTACAACACCCCCACGCCGGACCACCGAACCTACTCTCTCTCTCTCTCTACTCTCAACTCCGGCAACACCCTCTATACCAACCACCAACAAACCCATACCAAATCACCTTCGAACCAACCGGACGACGGCACAACACACACATAGCAGACACACACACACATGCACTGCTCTCTCTCTAACTTACCGCCGGCCACTCCATACCGTTCTGCGCATACATATACACACACACGCACAAGCACACACAACACATGAACAAGGCAGAAACAGAGCATACACACATACTCACCGGACGAACGGACGGCCACATACACATACCGACACTACTGATCGGACTATCGCTGACCTTCTCTCTCTCTTCGTTTTCTATTTTTGTTTCTTTTTTTTTTTTTTTTGCCAACCAACTACGACACACAACCACACGAACACACACCCACGCTGCGTTTTTGGTTCTCTATGTTGAATTCTTGCCGCCGATGAGTTTTCTCTCTCTAACCTATCGCTGGTGACGACTCCGGCGATTAACGACGAGCACACCCACACCGCCCACGTCTATTTTCTCACTAATTTCTCTGCTTTTCTCCTCTTTTTCAGCCTCTCATAAATGTAGGGATGGAGATGTATATATATATGTTGACAAAGTGAGCACAAGCCCCTTACCGACCTATCTCTCACTTTTTCTTTTCTTTTTGATATTTATCTTACAGAGATGTATATATATTATTTCCAAATTACATTAACCTCCCTTGATTAAGAATTTGAAATCATTTTAGTCCAAAAGTTTACAATTTTTATTTTGAAAATAGCTAATTAACCCCTCAAATTTTAAATTAAAAACTATAACACCAACCACTCATTTATTTTTGAAATTTGCTCAAATGCGACTCAAATTGTACGTATAAGAAAATTAGGGTCTTACAACTACAATATCCACCGCCTGAACTTGTTTTGACTGGTGCCCAGCACCCGCGTACTGAATTTTGATATCATTTCTTTAACACTTTTCTGACCTCCTAGACCCACTGTCAAACTAATTGGGGTACTGATTACATCTTCCCTGAATATACAAACTTTGATTTACCCTAGTTTTGAAAAGTAATTTTACGCACACATGCCTACTCATACAAAAGGACTATCAGCTCAGACCCACAATTCTCGGCTACTTCCGACATGTCATTTTCTATTACGTTGTATATTTACTAACTCCACGAACTGTTGCTCCGCCTATCCGTCAGTCTAGAATGTACTACCAAATTAAATTCTTTTCCTAGTAGCGTCACAATTTCCGTACATCCTTAGTTTCAACTAATACAACTTTCAGATTGCCTATAAGGCGATTTTATACTCATTTTAAATGTCGTTTCATATTCCAACTTAAGTGTGTTCTGTTTTACTATCAAGTATTTTAATAACGACTTACTAAATGCTACCGATAGTTATCTCATCGTCACGTCATACGCATATAGTTGTTTCTCAATTAAAATCTCACATTTGCAACTATTTGTACTCTCAATCGTAATCCACCTATTACCACCAACAACAACACAACATCACTTAAATCCACCAACTGGCAATATCACAATTTTGTCACATCACTATCTGCCAACAAGACAACCTACGAGGCATGATGCCGATGCACTAACTAATGTAATGAAATAACTAACACTCACGTACCAAACTAACTTATTGACACCCTATCTCATGTCCCCTACCGACTAGACGACTGATATGTCCTTTTATCTTATGGTCTTCTACTGACACAACCACTGACAAGTCTACAGAACCTGTAATCTAGGCTCTGATACCAAAATTGTCACGCCCCACCCCGGACACATGTCACTATGGGGCCGGCGTGACATCGACACGACATCACCTGAATATCCAACTTAAGGTAGACGACAAAATAAAAACGTAATCACAGAACAAATCATAAGTATATACACTCTCTCATTTAGGGACACCAGTCCCTACCAAAAAAAAAAATCATTTAAAAACACGAATACGAGACCCTAAATCTCTCATTTAGGTTCCCTTCAAGTAGCACTCCTAAGATATTCCTTCTCTATTGCACCTCCGGAGTTGACCTAGTGCCAGTAGGGGACCGACTCCTAGCTATTTCACCTGCAAATGTATTGCCTTCTTAGTAAAATATTTTTAAAATATTAATACATTCTAAATAATACCATATTTAAATGGATCAAGTATAAGTAGACAAACATTACATTTCTAATAAAAATCACCATAATATAAGCAGTGAAAGTAAATCAATATATATAAGTTCCATTCAAACTCATCCAGTATAAAATAATACCAATCACCATATAATAAATCACCAAATATAAGTAAAACACCATATCTCAAAACACCATACCACCACACTACTCACTGGCTAGCCATAGTAATCGTTTTAACCTCACGATTGGGAGTTGCAACGGTATCGTAACATCCACAGGAATGCCTTCCTACGAAATATCCATACCCCTTTTGGGGAGAAATATAATCCACACCCCTGACGGGGAGAGCTATCCACATTCCATGGGAAGAAATTCGCCTTTTATTTATAAAAATTGTTATTCAGTTAATTTCACTCCGTTACTAATTATTGTATAAAATTTATTTATGTGAACAGTCCCAAATTTATTATCCTGGTTACAAAATTTTGATGCTAGAATTTAATTTAATAAACTACACTAAACTTAACAAAAAACGTTATTAAAATTAACCGTCGTGAAATTGTTACGATTACAGGAATTGTAACGCTAAATAAAATTTAATTTAACGAGAATTAATAATCGATTTGAAATTTCACCTGTTTCTAAATCGTTCGGCGGCCACAAGATGGGTTTTGGATTTTTGGTGGGGTGGTTCGTGTAATTTTCTCTCATTTTTTTCTTTTTCCCCATTTTCTTCTTCATTTTTCTTCTTTCTTTTTTCTTCTATGTTTCGGCTTCTGTTTTGGTTTCTGCTTCAGTTTCTGTTTGAACCAGCCACCGACCGACCTACTCCAAGCACGAGCACACCGTCACAGATTACACACACACCCCAAACACCGAATACACGCACCCCCCACAGTCACCGTCGACTGAACGAACTCCCCGCCAGATGACGACATCACCGACAACTCCCTCTCTCTCACTTCGTTTTTTGTTTTTACTCTAGGACTCGCCGCTGACCGACCTTGCTCCGATTACGCCACACAACCATGAAGACGGAACACCCACGACACCGAACGGAACACTCACCCAAAATCGATACCCACCTTTTCTCTCTCTCTCTCTAACACTCCGGCCAGCAACACGCACTCCACCGACGACACACACACCATCCGACCAAACGACACACACACATGCACACAACCCAACCACCGTCAGCTCACCGAACACACACCACCACCACTGCCATTGGTCGTCTTCTTTCTCTCTCTCTTTTGGTTTCTTCTGTTTTTTTTTCTTTTTCGGTCGAAACCCACACACCCACCTTTATATATATATAATATTCCCACATATATATATACACACAAACTCAATGCCGGGAACCATGACAACGAAACCCACGCCGGACTGCCCTCTCTCTCTCCGTTTCTTTTTTTCTATTTTTTTTTGTTTCTCGATTCTTCCTCTCCATCTCCATCTCTATATATGTATAATTGTGTGTGTGTGTCTATATATATATATATATATAAACAATGCTCACCGACTCCCTCTCCGATTTTCTCAATCATTCGGCTCCTCTCCCGACACACGCACGATCACAGACACACACGTGCGCGCGCGCGCACACACACACACACATATATATATATAATATCTTTTTTTGTAATTACACTAACCCCCCTTCTTTTTAGTTAGGATATTAATTAAACCCATATTCTACTTTTAATGCATTTGAAAATTACAATTCAACCCTTAAAATTTTAAATAACACAATTAATATTGCAATACACCCCGATATTTTTTTAGAATATTTTAAAATGTGACTAAAATTGTTCGTATATAAAAATCGGGGTCTTACACTTTGAACTCAAAAATTTTCTTTGTGGTTAATTCGAAGTGAAATACCTTGACATGCTCACTTATTTTCTTTGTCTCGAAGTTTCAATTAGTTCAGATTGATACTTTCTCTCTCAGGACAAATATGTCCCTGACCTTCTTTTAATGTCTGACATCATTGATTCCACCACTACTCTAGAGTCGAATATCAGACTTACTGCACTGCATGACTCTCCTCTCCGGATGTCACTCTCATCGCCAATTAATAGAAAGTTTAATATATCTCACAGTTACTCATTCAGACATTGCTTATGCTACCCATCAAGTCAACCAGTTCTTGTCTGCTCCTCGAACCACTCATTACTTGGTTATTCTTCTCATTCTTCGGTATGTCAAGGACACCTTATTTCACAAATTTCATTTCTCCGTCTAGTTCGCTCCCATTTTACAAATTTATTCTAATGCTAATTGGGCCGGAAATCCCACCAAAAGACATTCAACCACTGGCTACTTTTTCTTTTTAGGCAACTTTCTTATTTCCTAGCGCAGTAAAAAACAAATCGTGATTGCACGCTCCAGCACTGAAGCTGAATATTGTGTCATCACTGATGCAACTCAATAACTATTTTGGTTTCGGCTTCCCGCTAACATGGGAGTCTCCTCTCCTACTGCCACTATTCTACATTTTAATGATAGGAGGGCTATTCAGATCACCCATAATGACATTTTCCACAAGTGTACAAAATACTTCGAGACTGATTATCATTTCATTCATCGTCACATTCTTCAGAATACTGTTCGATTTCACTCCGTTAGTTCAGTTGATCTAACATCAGATATTTTTACCTAGTCTCATTCACCCACACTCTTTCACACTCTGGTTTCCAAACTCAAGTTCAATTCTAATTTACCGTCTTGAGTTTGAGGGAATGTTAATATTATATATATGGGTTTCGACCCACTAGGTTAACCAAACTCTAAACCCCAGTCGTTTCTACATAAAGACTTTTTTTATATGTATATATAATGAACATTTCTCATACATCAATAAAATTCTCTCATGTTCTCTCTATTCGGCCTCTCACTTATTCTAACAATTTCCTAAGTTTTAACTCATTATTTTCAAAAAATTCTCTTATGACTTGCATGATTAACAGCCGCCCGCCCCCCGCGCGCGAAACACGACATGAACCCATGAAGTAAAATACTATTATCATTTCTCTCTTTATTTATTAAAGATCATGGATTGAGATCTCCCAGACGCAAGCAACACAGACAAATCCACTTACTAACGTCCAAATGTCTAAAATGCCTTGAGAAACGCTAATTAGTGAAGATTTCCCCCACCCCAATTATCTTCATTAATTGCCTTATAGCCGACGCGTATTTCCCTTTTTATTTTTCAATTATTATAATCCAAACACGTCCTTTACAAAACCGATTATTTTATTTTATCCTAACCAACTCATCTTGACCATGGTAAGGACATGACAAAAGACGAGGTTTTGCATCATTTTAGGCTTTTTTTAAGGTCACCCTTCTCTGCAAATCCTTCTATTTCAACTATTCATCTAATCTTCAAGTTTTGAAGCCACACCATTTTTGTTTGCTAAATGCAGTCTCATGACTTCTGCATTGCCACCTTTCTTCTCTGTGACCTCGTCGTCTCCAAAGTATGCGGCATATCGATCGGTTCAAATAAGAGCCCAAAGCTTCAAAGATGAAGGTAAGCCCGTCTTTGAATTATTGGTTTGACTTATGGGGGAAAAAAGGTAAGTTAGGTGGCCTTTGGTTAGTGGTTTTGTTTTTCTATTTCTACTTCCAATAAACTTGGATGAGAATTCTGTTTCCGTTTTGGAATATTTTGGAAAGAGAAACATGTTTGGTAACAAATATTGTTCTTGAAATGTTCTTTTAATTTATGGGAACAGAAACAAAAAAAAACTTTTACTTGAAACATTTATTCTTTTTTCTTTCTTTAAATGTATGGTATCGGTGTGGGGTGTTGGCCCATATGGTGGCGGTGGCCAAGGGTGATGGTGGCTGGCAGGATAGTGGTGGCCAATAAGGTGGTGTGGCCAGCGAGGTTGTGGTGGCTAGCGAGGTGATAGAGAGAATAGTTTTGTGAGAGATAATGAGAATCTAACATTTTTTGTTTCTCATATTCTTAAAAAAATCAGAAAATAGTCTCAAATTACCTCCAAAACTTTGGGAATAGAAATATGTTTACCAAATGAGTTTCTGTACATTAATTACAAAATTTTGGGATAAAAAACAAGAATCAGGGAACATGAACAGTAACCAAACGGGGCCTTAACGTTTGGTTTCAGGTAATTGGAGAGTTTGAATTAGAAATGAACACATGCAAAAATTTATAAGGCTCAACTTGTTTACAAAGCAAACACTACCTCACTTTCTGAGATTGAACCAATTTGTGTTTTGACAGGAAGATCAAGTGGTATTGTGGATGCAAATCTGAGTATTTTGAATGAGAGAATACAATTAGTGAGGGTGAAGGAGAGATTGAAAAGATGTTGTGAAGCTGAGAATGGGTGGAATTATGCAAAGGTTTACAATTACAAGGCCAAAAGAGAGGTGGAGATGTCTCAATTTTTTGAACTTACAGGCATTGTTGGTGGGATTTTGGGGGTCACAATTTCGAGTTGTAGTCTTGGCCTTTACCTTGTTTCTCTCTTGGTACACTTGAACCAATGAGATAAAACCCCACTTTGAGATGTAGATACCCCCCAAAGATGAGTATGCATTTCCTTTTTACCATTTAGAATCTCTGTTCATATTTATAATGTTTTAATTAGTTTAGTTTGGTATATAAAAAATGCACCTACATCTATGACTTTCTTCGGAATAGTTCTATGTTGTTTGGAGAAGCATTTAGAAATTATTATAAGGTTAAATATGTTTTTTTTTTTTTTTTCAATTTAAAAGAAAATGTCTTCAATCACGTCTATTGAACTTGTAAATTGGTTTAAGAAAGGAAATCAATGTGTTGATTGTTGGGGGAATGAAACAACGAAATTTTTCGGCCAAGGATTAGTCACATAAATGCAAATTTATACGTTCAGTTCTCTCCATGTCAAGCTCTCTATTTGTGTTTATTTATCACTTGAGCATATCCCCTCTCTATGAAGGCTCACTCATGGACTCTCTATGGCCATGGCTAAAGACCCTTACTTTTCTCTCAAAGACTAAATCTTGTCTTAATTCTTATAAACTTAAGAATTCGAATGCTATTTATGGTTTGAGAGAAAGGCAAAATGGATATTCTGGAAAGGTCTTAAATGGGTATTAAGGTTCATGAGTATGTCATTTACTATTCACTATTCACTCATATGACAATACCCAATAATCTACTCCTTGACTTGAGCTTTCAATGTTGTTGAAAAATCTCTCTCCAACCCATGAAGAAAATGAATACATTGCAAGAATTTGAACTCAAACACAAGTCAGTTCAATTCCCCCACAAACACAACTCTTCTTGAGAATTCATTTGACAACATTCGAAGATCTTGCTCTCGCCATTAGGCGATCACACTTCTTTACTGAAGTAGTTACACCCCTTCATCAGGATGCCGTACAAAACATTATCTACTTTGACAATCATAATTCTCAAAACCGAGAATTACCATGCTCCACCATAAAAAGTATATACACTTGAACTTAGCAAATTTGAAGACTTCCAACTTCAGCACTTGTCGAAAAATAACTGCAAAAAAATTATGGTGCAATCTTCCATGTTTCGCTTTTTTGGAAGTTTCATCTGCCATCAACATCGTTTTTCGGCACACAACTTGCACCAACTACAAATTCAATGCTTGTGTGCTTCTGTGGAGCCGCCAATAGTACACATCCTTTATTTTTGACATCTTTATCAGCTTGCCATAGGATGTTCATCCCCTTATTAGAGGGCACCATCTTCTACCCAAGTAAGAGAAATGCTATTAGCGTTATTTCTAGAGCAATCTTTCGAACCTGCTCCTCTTCCTGGACAATTTCATTCTAGGTGCCCAGACGTCCTTTGTTTACTTGTAAAATTGGAACCATATTTGACAGTAGCTTCCCCTGTCTGAATAATACCCTCTAGTTTTTACAGTTCACCAGCCTTCCATTGTGACTGTTCTGTCGAGCAAACAAAATATTCTCTGACACCATTAGGTACTTGACTCCGGCTTCAACTTGGTGAGAGAAATACTCCGGTGTATGACAGTGAAAATTGTTTCAGTGACTCAACTTTACTTTGATACCAATTATTGGGGAATGAAACAATGACATTTTCCAGACTTGGATCAGCCACATAAATATAAATTCACACACAAGAGATTTAATGTGGTTCGACAAAATTTGCCTACGTCCACGGAGAAAACTCAATTCCACTATATCAATAGGAATTATAGGGGAGGAAGAGAATCTCCACTCTTAACTCACTCCTCAATTCTTTTCATGTCAACTTCTCTATCTTTGTTTATTCATTGCTTGAGTGTATATATCCTTCTCCTAACGCTCATTCATGGCCTCTCCTTGGTCATGGCCAAAGGCAAACATTTCTCTCTCAAATGCTACATCTTGTTTTGATTCATATAAACTTATGAATTCAAATCCTATTTATATTATGAGAGAATGACAAAATGGGTATTCTGGAAAATCCAAAACATGTTTTACTCTTCACGTATATGCGATTTAATGTTCACGGGAATTCATTATTTACGTGTACTCCACTATTCACCGTTGTTGGAACTGCAAACTATTCACGTGCATTCCACTATATACCGTCGTTAGAAACGTACACTATTTACGTATATGACACTGTTCAATCGTATGGCACTATTCACTCGTTGATAATACCCGACACCTATGCCTTGCTCAAGAAAGGAACCGATTGAGGACAACCCTTTGCTTTCATGGGTCAAACCACGAAGTTTTCTGCTTTCTTTGCTCATTTCATTCACCAAAAAAAAAATATAGTGCAAATGGACGTTTGTATAGTGCCACTAGTAGTGTTATTTTCTTTGACAAATTCAAAGTCACATAAGCCTATTTTACTTCTGGCAGCCTATTGTGCTCTAGCTGTTTCATTTGTCCATGATTCTGTCGATTCTAGCAGCCCACGAGTCTCAATTTTTATTTATATTTTAAGTTTGAATGTGGGGAAAAAAGTTAAGCACTTGAAGACATGCGTTGTCTTCTTCCTTAACGGCTCATTTGGTTGGACGGAATGAAATGAAGGTGGAATAGAATGGAAGAAATAATGGAATAAGAGAAAAAATGAAATGAAATTGTCAATGTAATCACTATTTCATTAACTTTTTTGGTTGATATAAAATAAGAGAAGAAATGAAATAATGAAATATAATAAAAATCTCTTCATTATATTTTACTATTCTATTCATTTTCTCCTTTTATTATATTTCACTATTTAATTCAATTTTCACTTTTTGTTCTTTAATTTCTATTTTTGCTCTCAAATTTCTAATTTCTAATTTTCTGTTTTTATTCTCAATTTTTAATTTCCGTTCACAATTTTCTATTTCCATTTTCAATTTTCTGTTTCCGTTCTCAATTTTATATTCTTCAATTTTTGTTTTCGTTCTCTAATTTCTAGATTAGACTGGAATAGTTATGGACTTTTTTATAATTTTAATTTTGATTTCATTAGATTGGACTTGATTTCAATCAATTTCCAATAGAATCTCATTCCTTTAGTTTTCATTCCAATAAAATCACAAAAGTAATTCTATTGGAAAGTCAAATAACGGAATAGGAATCAAGAGTAGAATACAATTCCATTCCACCCCGATTCTGTCCAACCAAACATGCCATAAAAGTGTTATTTAAATTTATTGTACCCAAAAAGAGATTATATATATATATATATATATATATATATATATATATATATATATATATTCATGCTAGAAGTCTTGCTTTGGCTGCATTACTCTTCCTTCCTGTTAGCCACCAGCTTCTTTGACCAATGCTCAAAAGTACTTTGTTTGGATACCAATCAATAGTCAATGTTCTAATAGTGAAAATGCATTAGTTGAACTTAGCCAACTCCCAAGCCAAATCAACACATACAAATCAATGGAAAGGAAAGGAAAGGAAACATCCCATCCCAGGGAACCTAAAAGCCCAAGGGAAAGAAACACTCCCAAAAAAACAGAGAATGTCTCCAATTTACAAATTTAAAAATAAAAAAGCCACGTCTTCATTTAATCCCACTCATCTCACTCACTAAAAGACACCCCTTTCTCAAAATGCCCAAACCAGGCATTAAGAAATTCAAAATAGATTGATTTTGAACCCTCCAAAGTCCAAAACCGCGATTGGAGTGCTCTAAAACTGTGATCCAGACAGCACTCCTGGGGAAAAAAAAAAACATCACAAAATTAAACGTTACAAAAGAAATTCATGTTTTCATTTTCTGCTCTAATCCCACTAATCTAATTCACCAAACAGCCTTTCTTGAAATGCCCAAACCAGTATTTGGGAAATTCAACATCAATTGATTTTGAACCCTCCAAAACTGCGATTGGGATTATCTAAAAATTGTGAACCAAACAGGGCACTAATTTCGCAGAAATGCCACAGTGGCAACGCGCGACCCCACTGATCCTCCAAATGTGAATGTTGGGTATGTGCGGACATGATCAATAAAGCGGAATGGAGGAGTCTCAGGCTCTTGAGAGACGCCAATCTTTCTCCCATTGAAATTCTCCACTTCTTCCATCAATTCATCTTTCGTATTATTACACGATGTAATTATCTACAAAAAATAAAATAAAAAAAGAAGAATGAATGGAATTAGTTGGATTAGAAAACCCTTTTTTCTAAATCAAATTTCAATGATTCAAACATCAGTAACATATTTTTTTGGAATAAAAAGAGTGATGGTAATAAGGTTAACGAGGGCCCACAACAAATCAGATCAGCAGCAACAGAGATACACTTACCAGTAGTCCACCGGGAGCCACAAGGCGTGACATTGAATCCCAATACATGATTCTGAAATAAATAACCAATTATTAGTTTGTTTTAGGTTAACGAAAATTTGAACTTACTATATACCCATACATCGTTAACAATTTAAATGGGACTATGATTACTTCTCCGAGAACCTTTACCGATTCTGCAATTAATAACTATGGCACCATTCAGTAATGCTTGTTCATATTTTTTTGCTTTTTTACTTGAGAGAAAAAAAAAGGTACTTAAAAAGGCATCACCAAACAGTGCCCGACTGTTCAAACAAAAGTTTAAGATTAGAGCATCTATAAGACATCTTTTGTTAACCTTTTAATGGGGCCATCAGGATGCAGTCCGATAGCGTCTAAGGTTCCCTTATCCATAACAAGCTTAAACTTTCTATCTAACTTTGTCTCAAGAATATCATCCACCTGGAGACCAAAGAAAAGTCATAAGTTAAACTTGTAAAGGATTAGCAAAACAATAAATCGGGGGAAAATGAACAAGAAGATTTGGTAGATAATAGCAATCGCATAAAATTTAAAGATCAGCTCTATAATAAGGCAGAAAGAAGAAGAGAGAGAATTCCATAATCAATTCCAAGTTTTGTCATACCAGGAACTTTATATTGGAGAATCCATCACGGTCAGCAAGGCTTTGTGCAAGGCCAATTGCTCCTTCACTATAATCTGTTCCAGTGAGATCAGAGAACCTGAAAGCAAATAATAATACCAAACGAGTTTTTCTTTAGCCGTTACATTGAATCTATGATGCTATAGAATTGTAATGCAAGTGCTAAATTTAGGGGTTCTGTATGGGGAACAATACCAAAATTAGCCTAAAATATTTAGTCCTCACATGTTTGCACTTGTCTAAATTACAAAAGATGTAATTCAAAAAAAGGGAAAAGTATTACATTGGCCACGAAATAATTCACTTATAATGTTTTATTCCTGTTTTTATTTTTTCCTTATTTCTAAGTACTTCCAACAAGTTTTGAGTGTTAACATCAACTACATTGAATCCATCTAGTTCATATCAACTGGATGTTGAATTTGTATTGATAATAACAACGAATCCTTTGTAGCACCTAAATAAGATCAGCTCAGTTCTCGCCATACAACCATACAGATCGTGCAAGGATCATCCCTAATTTAAGCTCAAAGCAACTATATCATTCCTAATTGTCTTGCCTAAAATTTTCTTAGGTCTACCTCTCCTCCTTGGACCACCATCCACATGAATTAAATCACATTTTCACACGAATCATACCAATGCATCCTTAGGTCTTTTACGCACATGTCCAAACCATCATAAACGATCTCTCATCTTACCTTAAATCAGTGTTATTCCTAACCTCTCCCTAACAATCGCATTCCCAACTTTATCCATCATTGGCTTACCACTCATCTACATTAATATCATCATCTCCAACACACCTACTTTCTAAACGCGATTCTTATTTACCGCCCAACATTCTGAGATATAGAGAATCATCAGGTGTCGTTGCAGTTTTGTACAATTTTCCTTTCGATTTCAATGATACCCTACGATCACAAATCACGTCAACTGCACTTCTCCACTTTAACCATTTTGCTTTTACTCTATGTAACATCCTCCTCAATTTCTCTATTCCCTTACATTATAGAAATTAAATATCTAAAATGATCAAATCTCCAATTTTCACCATGTCATCATCTCTCCGTTAATTACCAATATTTCAATGCATGTACTCCATCTTAATTCTACTAAACTTCAAGCCCCTAGAGTTTAAGGCTTCACTCCAATGTTCTAATTTCATCAACTAATATTATGTCATCCTCAACAACATACTCCATGATATCCCATTTCAAATATATTTTGTGAGTTCACCCATCACTAAAGTGAATAATTAAGGACTTAAAGAAGATACTTGACGCAAACCTATATTAATTGGGAAGCCAAAAGTATCACCTCGTATAGTTCGAACAATAGTAGCTACACCTTCATAAATGTCCTTAATCACCTTAATATTATCACTGGATGCTTCTTTTCTAGAACCCATATCAATACTCCTATAAGTACCCAATCATAAGTTTTTCCAAGTCCATAAAATACACATGTAAATCTTTTTTTCTTTCCTTATATTTCTCCATCAATCACCTTAGTAAACTTGGGAAATGTCCTTATTTTTGTAAGTAGGCACCACAATACTTCTCCAACCATCAAGCATTCTCGTATTTCTCAATATATTATTCAATAGCTTAGTCAACCAATCTATCCCGCAATTTCCCAAACTCTTCCAAATTTATATAGGAATCTCATCCAACTATATTACTTTTCCATCTCCCATGAAACCTATGAATATTAAATGGAGGCAAACTAGGCAGTTCTAAACTTGATTCCCTGGGCACTGCTAATAAAGTATAAAAATAACTTCTCCACCATTACATAATCTCTTTATCCTTCACTAAAACCTTTTAGTCCACGTCTTTGAAGCATCTAACACTTCTAGATTTCTATCTTTCTTTCACGTCTATTAGCAAATTTGCATATATCACTCTTTCTATCTTTTGTTTCCAACTGTTGATACAAATCATAAAGCAACTTCTTTATTAATCCTTACCAACTTACTCTGAAGTCCTTACCAATATTCCAGTTAGCTTTGATATCAAATATAAACTCAAGATGTAGTTGATATTAATTAGGACTAAAAAATAGTGATAAAAAAACAAGAATAAAAAATAAAAACCAACTTATTTCGAGGATAATCTAATAATATTCCTAAAACTATTAAAATATATATGGCAGGTCAAATTATAAGTACATGTAAAGTTGATAGTTGGTGCTTCTCTGAAAAGGTTGTAAAGGATTTTGGTGCTTGTAATCCCACAATTGTCATTAGCATTCAACTTCATGTCTGAGGTAAAGGACTTCTTCCGCAAAGAAAGAAAATAGTTATTATAATTAAATAATGAATGGGATGGAAATTATAGTAAGTGGGAGATTGCAAAGTAACTCCAGTTGAAATAGTAAAAAGTACTTGTAATGCAGCTAGAATGCCATAAATACCCCTGCTTAGCAAGATCTTGAAGAAGAAGCCCATTGCCAGTCCCAACATCAAGTATACTCCAACTTGACAGATCTACTTCGTTCTGCCCAACAGGAGTAGAATTGGTGCCATCCACATGATTTGGGAAGTGACCTTTGGAGATGTCAATGCACAAGCTTTTGGTCCAAGAAGCAACAATTTCCATGACCTCTGGCCCAAACCTATAGAATAAGAAAGAGAAACTTATATTAGTATACATACAATTATACAAAAATGAAACGAGAACAAAATATGATCATCCTATGGTCTAAATGTGACACTTCGAAAAAAAATTAATATTAACATACAAGAATCAATTTTCATGCATGCAAAAACTAGATGATTTTCTGGAAGTAATGATATTATCCTTTTGCACACCACAGGCGAAGGTTCACATTACTAAATGGCAGTACAAAGAGCAACAAACTATCTAGATTTCCAACCTTATTTAAATAAATAAAAACATCAAGGATCGATTAGTGGTAATGGCTGTATAAATTGTTGGGAAAACCTTTCAAAAGTCCCAAGAATGGAAATCACCATTTTGTAGAGTCCCATCCTCCTTCACAAAAAAAAAGACTCTACAAAGTGGTGATTTGTACTCGTGGGACTTCCCAAAAAGATTCCCTAAATTTTTCAATAAAACCAACATTTTGGCTAGTTAAGATGGATGCACAAAAATGGACCGGTATAATTGATATACTAATGAAGCACGATAATGTGATATTTATCCATATTCATGCTTATTCATACCCTCCATTTTTGTAAGGTCCATGCCTTTATTCTTTTGTTCTAGCGAACCGGTTAGGGTGTTGCGAAGCAGCACCTTGATATAAAGATCAAACACGGTACAAAATTTACATGGTGAAATAATACTTACCAAATTTCACCAGCATGGCCATGTTCACGAAAGTTTGCGAGTTCATCTGCATATGCTGCATCCCAGTAGCTCTGTAAACCAAGCATTGATGTAACAACTTCTGCATCAGGCTCCTCTTCCTTGTCAGAACTGCTTATACAAAATTAAAATTTCGAATGAGGACAAATACTGAGGTCCTAGAACGCATTCCTCTCCCAAAATTGATACTTAAACATACAATCTTCTCTCAGATATCAACGAGTAGAATACACTAGCCATTCCAGGTGGCCAGCAACACTTCTCACATACAAGTTACATACAATAAGTCCCACGAATGAATATCAAATCAGCATTCATTAACATTAAACATATACAGTTCTAGGTAAAATTTGAACCAAACCACAAACTAACCAAACAAAAACAACAACAACCAAGTATTTGTCCCACCTAAATAGGGTCAGCAACATGAATCTTTTAGCACCACACAAATCGTTCAAGGGGCATTCCCCAAGATTTCTTTGGTGTACCTCTCCCCCATGGAGCACCTTCTACTTGAATTCAATCATATTTTCGCACCAATGCATTTTTGGGTTTTCTATGATATGTCCAAACAATTGTAAATGGTTTTCACTCATCTTATCTTCAATGGGTGCAATTCCTAACCTCTCTCTCATAATCTCATTTCTTACTTTATCCATCTTTGTCTTGTTACTCATCCACTTTAACATCCTCATCTCCGCTATACTTCTTGAACATGCTTCTTGTTTGTCACCCAACATTCTGAACTATAGAGAATCATCGGTCTCATTGCAATTTTGTAGAGCTATCCTTTCAATTTCAATGGTATCCTACAATCACAAATCATCCCAACTACACTTCTTTATTTTAGCCATTCTTCCTTGCCTCTATGTATAATATCCTCCTAGATTTCTCCATTCTCCTAAAGTAAAGAACTTAAGTATCTAACACTATCAACCTTAGAGACCTCCTATCTCCAATTTTTACCATGCCATCATCTCTCCATATGTTTCCAAAATTGCAATACATGTAGTCCGTCTCAGTTCTACTAATCTTTAAGAGCCCTAGACTCTAAATCTCCGCTCCACTGTTCTAACTTAATGTTAAGACCTCTTCTAGTTTCACCAACTAGCAGCATGTAATCAGCAAATCCAAATTGATTTTCTTCTAAACTCGTCCAGTCTTATTCAATATTTATAGAATCACTCTCCCCCAAAATCTCATGATATGATTCATAAGTTTTATACCCTGATAATTTGTACAACTTTGGACATCTACCTTATTTTTGTAAATGTGCACTAAAATACTTCTACTCCAATCATTTAACATTATCTTATCTTTAAATACGTCGTTTAATTTCTCAACCAATTTCCCCCAAAATCTCCTATACTCTTCCCAAAATTCTATAGAGATCTCATCTAGCCCGACTAATTTCCCATTACTCATCTTCTTCAATGCCATTCTAGCTTCAAAGTCCTAATTCTACTATAGAATCTGGGACTCCACAGTTCCATAATCTCTTCATCATTCACTAAAACCTTTTGGTCTACGGCTTTGATGAATTTAACACTTCCTAGATCTCTATTCTACCTTCCACATCTCTTGGCAAGCTTGTATATATCCCTACATGCAAATTGTGTTTCCAATTTTTTATACAAATCATCGCAAGCCTTAAACTTAGACTCTTTAATAGTTTTTCTTACCTCCTTTCTGCCCGTTTGAACTTCTTCAAGCTATCACTACCCAACACTTTTGCCACTCCTTATAAGTTATTTTTCTTGTCCCAAGTTGCTTTTTGAACCTCCTCATTTCACAACTTTACCTGTATTGTGGTCCCCTCCTTTACATACTCCTAGCATGTATCTTCCTATATCTCTAACATGATTCGTCGTATAATCCCATATTTTGTTGATTTCATCATGCTTCTTCCATACGCCCTATTTGCTAATTTTATCTTTTCTCTTTTCTCCTTTGAGATCACTCCATCGTATCCTTGGTTGCCCACTTACCTTGAACACCTACATCCACCCCTTAAACTTTAAATTGGTTACCAATACCATCAATCTATGATGAGTAGCAATACTCTCTCTGGGTGTGATATTGCAATCCTTACATACTACATAATCATTTACTCTAGTAAGAACAAAGTCAATCCTAGGTCCACTTTTTAATGTGATAAGGTGTCCATCACTCGTCCTAAAACCTGTATTCAAAAGCACTAAATCATACGTCATCACAAAATCTAAAACACTCTCTCATTACTGTGTTCTTTTCCCCAAATCTATAACCATCAAGTACTCTCTCATGTGTCCCACAATCCCTCCCTATATGCCCCCATTCAAATCTCCTCCAATAAATATTTCTCTTAGGCAGGTACCTAAACCAAACCAACGAAATAAGGAATAAATAAATCCATTTACATTTTATGTATAACAATTATTCATACTCATATCATCCACTCAAATAGTCTTTGACCTATTCATTACACAATTAGTACAAGCTCTCCGTAACAATTTTTCCATAAAGTAGACTCCAAGTTGGTATGCACATGGGTCTTCAAACAAAACCACTTCAATTTGTGCATATATTCACAATTTCTTCTTGTCGGAATATAAAACTTATTTTCCACTTGATATTTTTAGTTGGAGGGCAAGATATTGATATGGATACCCAATTGCATACCCTACATTGGAGTTGACTTATAATTTGCTATGTAATACGAACAATGCACTCCAATTTTTCTACATAAAAAATCGATATGTTCACTAGTATAGAGGCCCTTTTGGAAGTAAAAGGGATAAGTAAATTAAATAGATGAAAACAAAATGACTTCCAGGCTCCACTTCCAAATGAATCAGTAATTATAATTTTAGCAAATATCCCTCCCTAGCCAAGGAAACTCCAGAGCAAATTTAAGTTCTCCCCACTTGATCAATTACAAATATCTGATTCCATGCGATTCAATTCAATACAGCGCATCTGGAGCACTCAATCGACCCAAACTACACTAATTGACTGCAGTGCATTATGTCTCCGTCAATTAAGAGGTCCTAATATTCTGAATACTCCGAAAATCACATCAAATAGTTCCTTACGTGTTGTTATCAACAAGAAATGAAAAAGATATCAGTTGCAAAACAGATTTTGCGGTGGTGAAAATTGAGAACAAAAAATTATAACCTATAATCAGAGGCTGCGCGGTAGGTTCCACCGCAGAGAGATTCGGATGCCTCAGCCTGCCGCTGGTCGTCGTCGAGAGTACTTCCGTAGTCACTCTTTATCGACCACGAGTCAGCCGCAACCGAGCGATCGTCGTCGGAGATCAGATCGCCGGGAGCCAGCGCTCTCGCCTGTGACGTGTCGGAATCCTCTGGCGGCAATCTGATCGCGGCCATACTGTGGAGTTTCTGGAGAAGGATGAGAGACGAAACCCTAGACGTGGATGAAATGGCAGGTTCTTCAGCGGGTGCAGGAAGCCGACGAAGATGGATTCTTGGGTGAAACGATCATGTGGCCACGTAGAGCCACCAAGGGACAACTTTGGTATTTAATTTATTTAATTTTAATTTCACAAGTAATTTCTAATTATTTTAATTTCCCCCCCAAAAAAAAAAGGAAAGAAAAGAAACAAAAGTAAACAACTGCCTATTTGCTTGATTTTATTATAATTTCGAATTGTGTTTGAGTTTTGGTCTAAGTTGAATTTATATTGTATAAGAAAACATTTATATTAGTTTTGGTCTAATTAGAATTCACTCATTGTTTTTAAACGTTTATATTATATAAAAAGCAGAAACTTATGTTTGAAACAAATGAGAATTTAGTGTAGGTACTTTCCTTGATTTTCTTGATCTTTGATTCATCTAATGTTGTGATGGGTTGCTATAAATCTTAATTTTATTTATATAACTGTTATTTTTTTTTTATGGTTATTAAATGATTTTTATATATTTGATTAAAGGGTATTTCTATGTTAAATCCTTTATTTAATCCTTAATTTAAAAAAAATCTCTTACACAATTGCAACTTGTTCGCGCATTAAAAAAATGTGGAATGTCCAATACACGCGTTGCGCTATCGCAATTACATGTATCTCACTTGCCTATAAAATATTTGTTAGATGTAACAAATATTACACAATTACATGTAATTATATTACATGTGATTTATAGAATGTAATTAATATTACACAAACGAGAAAAAAGGGAGCCATACACAACTAAAGTTTATTGTAAAGATTTAATCAAAACTTATGATTTAAATGGGACTAATAAAATATTACACCTGCTATTTGGTAGTAATCATCAATTATCCTTTGATTAAATGACTTAGGGGTTTTTCGTCGAAAAACAGAAAGTGCAAAAATCCATTAAATATGTTCCTTCAACTCTTCATTTATCTCCTTTAAAGTTCCGAGCTATTGAAATTTTCATCAGTTACATTCCATAATAGGTTAAGAAACTTTGAAAGCCCTCATTAATTGGTATATTAATTTTCTCACCATCTCCATTCAATTGAAATCCCAAAGGCCACCTCCACAACCTTTGTCACACACTCTTGCTTTAGTTTCTTCTGCTTCATTCGATCGCATCCCCACGACCACGACCACATCTATCACCATAGTCGCTACTCAATTTGGAAAATGATTATCACAATGGCCATAGCTCAAACTAGAATCCATCGTCTACTGCATGTTGATGCTTATGCTCTAGCCCATCGAGATACGAAAAGTGTAAAAATTCATTAAACGTGTTCATTCAACTCTTCATTTTTCTCCTTTAAAGTTCCAATCTATTAAAATTTTCACCAATTAAGAATCATCACTACCACCACCAAGGGACCTTGTTCAATGTTGTCCCTCGTTCCCCTCCTTCTCTTTCTCTCTTTCTCCTTCTCTCTGTATTGCCACCACCAAATTGCCGGGGGTGGTGGTTTTTGGTGGTGGGCAGCTTAGATCTGGCCGAATATAGCCAGATTTAGCTAAACCTGATTATCATGATCACCAAAGCACAACATCACTATCGAAAATTCCTTGTGACAAGTGTCAAGATTTTCTCTTGATCACTGTCAAGTCTCTCATCATCGGCATAATCTTCATCACGGAGCGCTTTTAAGTGCTAGTTTTTTTCATTTGTTGATTGAATCCTCTTCATAGGTTATTATTTATGGCTCGTGTGCTATAAGGTTTCCAATCAGCGCCTCATGGTATATACGTTCAGGTCTTTAGCCTTATGAATCGTCGATACCTTCGATTCCCCACGCCTTTGGAAGTGACAGGAGAATCTTTCGTACTCATTCGGCCATGGTATATGGCTTTTCGAGTACATTCAATCCTTTATAGATTTTGTTTAATCAGGTGTACATTTGTTGAATGCTTTCATAGTCCTCGGTGAAGACCAAATTGTTACACTCCCACAGAACAAGTGTGTTTTTGTCCTACGTCAATCTCTCACTAGATAAGTTTGTGTTATGCTAGCTACACTCTCTCACAAGACAAGTTTGATTGTGCCTCGCTACACTCTCTCATAAGACAAGTTCATTTATGTCTTGCTACAAATTCTCAGTAGACAAGCTTTATGCCTATTACAATCTATTGCTTAGGCCAACACCCTAGTCTAAGTTACATTTCACACTCTTACATTAGTTTTAATGAGTCTGACCCTCAAAACTTCTATCAATCAAATATAATCTCAATATATCTTATATTGACTCTACTTGGTGCTTGTAGAAGTACGTGTACAATGACATGTCAAATAAAACACGTACACATATAATCACGTATAATGGATATGTAGACATGGCATTTTGACTATCTTGCAAAAAAAAATTATGCTTTATTTTTTATTTTGTTTTATTTTTAGAAAATATAAAAAATAAAAAAGAAGAAGAAAATAGGAAATGGAAAAATGAAGAAAAGAAAGGAAAGTTAAAAAAAAAAAAAAAGAATTTTTTTAAGAGAAAAAGATAAGAGAGAATCAATGGGGGAGAGAGAGAGAGGGGGGAGAAATGAGACAGAGAGAGTTGGCCGGGAGAGAGAGAGAGAGAGAGAGAGAGAGAGAGAGAGAGAGAGAGAGAAGAGAGATTCGGTCACAGAAAGGAAGATGAGAGAGGAAAAAAATAGGTCGGGCTCGCGGTTGGAGGAAAGAGAGAGAATTCTTGATAAAAAGAGTGAAAAAAAAGTAAGGGGGCCCACATTACTAGTCAACAAAGTAAAAAAAGAAAGATGAAAACACATGGCAGCTTCTTATGCTGCCACATGTCTGCTTTCAGCTTCCAGCCTTCTAGAAACCTTTCCCACGACTTTTTCTTCTTCCTAGTCAAATTAGGGTTAGGCTTTGGTAGTCAGGGCTAATTTTCTAGGGTTTTTTCATTTCCCATATTTTCCTATAAATAAGACTCTTGCTCTCACAATTTAAGCACTCAAAAATTCAGAGAAAAACCTTGTTAAGGAGTGATTCTCAACAAAAACCCATTTGGGAAATCTTCTTTGAGAGAATAAAAACCCCTATGCCAGGGATCTTTGCCAGGGCAAGTATGATTCTTCTCCCCTAATTATTTTTTTTATCGCAATTTAAATTGTTACAAGTTTAGTTCCCTTAGAATTATCAATTAAAATGTCATGACGAGGCTTTCCTTTTAGGCTTAGCCTTCAAACTTGAGATGATGATGTTTTCTTTTTTCTTTTTATTTTTTTACTATTTTATTATTATTATTATTATTATTATTATTATTATTATTATTATTATTATTATTATTATTATTATTATTTAAGTTGTTTCTATACCTAAATGTTTTTTTAAAAAATAAAATAAAATAAAAGATAATAGTAATAATAAATTATTTTGTAAGAATTAATTCTTACAAGCCTTAGGGTAAATTCAATTATTCAATATATTGAAGGAAATATTTCTTTATTGGCTATTTGATTTCCCAAATAAAATAAAATTTAGAAACAATCGGTTTAGTAAATCGTTTTCTTCGGTAAATCGTTTAGTTGGATTTTACTCAAGTTTTGGTGAAATTAATTTTGATAAAACGCGTTTCCGTGATATTTCCTTCATTCTCATTTACATAGAATTTATGAGAATGTCAAATTAGAATTTCTTTAAATTAATTGGGCAAATTAGGAAAGTAGGCATTTTGTGACATTGCATTTATAGAAAATAATATAATATTTCACATCGCTTTGCATGTTGACTTTTGCATCACTTATAAAATATTTAGATTGATTTGCTTATTTAAGTTAAAGAATTTTATTGGAAACATACATAAAACTACATCCCGAGGACTATCTTTATTGAATCTTTTAATATTTGATAAGAGGTCATACCGGGGAAACATTCCCAAAAACACCAAAAATTTACCTCACCTTAATTTAAAAAATGCCAAAAAGATTTTATAAGAAGAAAAAGATTTTAAAATAAAATAAAATGTTCGAATTAAACTAATTGGATGTAACTGGATATAAGGTATGTACCGTTTTTTGGATGGGCATCTTGGGGTGACTCCATTGGGGATAGTAAGAAGGTTCAACTTAATATGTCCAAATAAGTCCAACTAATCCAAGTTCAAATGTTATATTTTATTTTGTTATTTTTGCTTTCTATTTTATAAATAGGTTGTGATGTGATGGATCAATGATATCTTAGAGAGTTTTTAAAAACCAAATGAGTTCAAAATTTTCAATACCAATAAGAATTAAGTAACAAAATAATTTTTATAAATCATTATTTTTTTGATCGGTCATTATCGGAATTGAAAACTTCAAACTTCAATGGGTTTTAAGGCTACCTAAGATCCGTATGGACTAATAAATGGGATTTATTTTAAGGGCAGATAGGAAAAGATTAAAAAATTGGTCTCAAACCTCAGGGGGTGCTTGTTCCCTCATCCAGCGGAACTTCCGTGATTGAATTGTCGAATGAAAATCTTCCAAAGTTCTAAGACAGAGAATTCAGTGTTGAATTTGAACCTTACTGGCTCAAACTTTTCAGTCTTGGTCTACTATGGACCTATGATGGGCCCTTATCCCTTCGCCTATGGTACGCCAACATATCCCAACTAAGGGCATGTTTATCATGCCTCACCCGAAGACCGGCCTCTTCTACCCTGTAGATCCTCATTTACCCGGAGAGAGTCGTTGCTCCACCAAACGATCCAAATAGCAATCAACCGGCCCTGACCATCGAAATCGAAAATAGGAAAGAAGATAATGGACCCCCTTATGGCCTAGGTTCTTAAAATGGAAAAATTAGAGAGAACCGTAGAAGAGTTGAAAATAGAAAAACCTTCCAGAAAAGCGACACATAAGAAACTGTCAGCATCGCCTTGAATCGTATATCCAAAAATTTTTGTAGTTTCAGAGTTTACGAAATATGATGGTACTGGCCCCCCTGAATGGCACATCAACATCTACAAGGAGGAATTGAGAGTCCATGCTTGGAACGAGGATCTTTGCCTGAAGGTGTTCCATCGATCGTTGAAATAACCGACTCTTAGCTGGTACATGACCCTAGACCTGTTACAAATTAAAAACTTCGAGGATCTGATAGAGGCCTTTTGTGAGTAGTATGTGTACAATAAAGATGTCGCACTAGATCGTAATACCATGTACCAGATACTGAAGAAAAAAATGAGAGCTTTCGGAGATACTCTACCCGTTGGAGGGAGGAGGTTGCCAAAGTCGTCCCTCGACTAAGCGAGGAGGCTCAGTTAGAAATAGTCAAATCAATTCAGACACCGCCGTTCTATTAGGGTCTTTCGAGCATAACAGTGGCTTTCTCCAGTGATGCAATCAAGCAAGCCGAGGTGATAGAAGAAGGGATAAGGAATAGAAATATTGAAAGGGCCTCGCTCGATCCGATAAAAAGGTTAGCTCCACTAAAGAAGAAAGAGAATGAGATAGCTGTCGTTGTTTTCCCCAGCAAACCCTCACCAAAACAACCCCCAAACTTCTTATCCCTAAAATTACCTGAATCAAATCAACCAATACTGTAATCATCCCACTCAAAATCACCAAAATCAAAATTACTCCCGGAAACAGCCATATTCTCAAAGCCGTCTCTACAACTACCAATACCAAAACGTACCTCCCCCTTACCAGAACCATACTCCCTCAATACTATCCCCAAGTCTACCAAACACCCGTTTACCACACGTATCAGCCAAACCAAAACCTCTCACTTCAAATTCCTAATCATAGCCTAAAGCAAGGAACCCAATATTGCCCAGGCTATCCATATCACGCTACCTGGGAAAACTTTCAAAATGACGAAAAGGAACCACCAGACCTTTTGGTCTCCATCACTGAGTTGTACAACTGTTTAAAGCAAGGGATGTTGACGCTTCTTCCATCCTACGAGTCTAAGCTATGGAGTAAAGCGACTACTTTAAATGCTTTTTGTAGGTACTACCCCCAAACTCAGAATTTTGCTAGTTCTTAAGCAAAACACTAACACTAAACTAAACAAAATAACTAAAATGAAAAACTTGTAACACAAAAGAAGTAAATGCATATAAGTATAAAGTTCAATCGAAAGGACCAATTTGTTCCTCCCTCAACATCCCTAAATCTGATCAAGTTCGGGAAATAACCCACACCAAGTGATGTTATAGAATTTCAACATTCAATATCAATAAAAACCATTCTAGATTCATTGAATGTATGTGTGTAAGAACTTGAATGTATAATTATGCACATACCGGATTGGATTATTCAATTGTTAAGTTCAAAACGTATACCGTTTAAGGATTCAGGAAAACCATGCCCTTGATTTAGGGTCAGCTATCCACTGATGTAGGCTCAAATATTCACAAAGATCAATAGGGTTTGGTTTGGCTTTGGAGAACGACCACGAGTATCACTGGAATTGAAAATAGATAATCGATTTAATTGATCGATACCCGAAGTAAAATCGCTTGTCACTATCCTCTCTCATAACCCCACACTTTTAGAGTACAACTTTGAATAATAAGCGAAGATCGCGTGTATTCACTTGTCAAAAGAAAAGAAAACGAAAACACTATTCACAAAGTTTCTTTCTTTTTTTTTCTCTTTTTTTTTTAACACATTCCTAAATTAATTCGAATAATAACCGTTTTAGGAGCTTACAAAAAGAAGTTAGAGAAACACACCTCCAAACTTATTCGAATTTATAAAATTTTAAGAATATGTAACAAGAAATGATAGAAACACACTCCCAAACTTATTTTAGGGGCGTGGAAAAAGAAATGCAAAAGTGACAAGTGAATACACTGATACCGAATCAATAAAAATTCATCCGAAACCCGACTGCTCACTTGATTTCATTCAATTTGACAATTAGGCTTAGCGACATTGGGTTAGGAAAAATTTAAATGAAAAGAGTATTTGAACATTTTCAGAATTGATCACGTTATCGGTTTCAACAGGAGAAATAAGAGATGAAATTTTTCAGGTTAGTTACAACGGTTCAAGCGAAAAAATGACGGCCTAAATCACGTCTCCGGAATTACCTTACCTAGAATTTCTTCTCAAGTTTCCCCCAATTCAAGTTCTCGATTCTTCATTTTTGTCATGAACTTCATATTGAATAATCAGCGTCTAATTGTTCAGATTATTATACATTGAGTCCGAATGTCGTGCGATTTCCGAATAGAGATAAT
The DNA here is from genome assembly GCA_016647705.1 of Eucommia ulmoides. Classification (NCBI taxonomy): domain Eukaryota; kingdom Viridiplantae; phylum Streptophyta; class Magnoliopsida; order Garryales; family Eucommiaceae; genus Eucommia; species Eucommia ulmoides. Next base: position 33,214,690 of record CM028325.1, on the reverse strand, counting down.
TTTTACCCAATCGACATGTTCAGCACACAAAACACACATGGAATACATTACCCCCGACCTCAATATGCAATTAGGGGATAATTCTCATCATCGGGACTTGGCCCAAATGAACTCACCAACTAAACATGCAAATACTATTTCATACATATACAATTCTAGACTAAATCTAATACTAACGTACATTAATTAATCTAACACTATGCATGCAAAAACAAAAATTAAACTAAACTAAACAAAAAACTTAAAAACTAAAACATACATTAAAACAATAAAACACATACATAAATATCCTTCTATATATATAAAAAAAAAAAAAAAAAAAAAAAAAAAAAAAAAAATCATTTTATTAAAAAAAAAATTCATTTTGTTAAAAAAAAATAATGATTCATCCTTCTTCTACAAAAACACAAAAATGGATGAACTCTCCCCCCAAACTTAAATTTGGCAGTGTCCACACTGCTTAGCAGCGAACCCAATAAACATACAGCATTCATGCAAACAAAATTGGTTGAACACATACCTAGGGAATAAGACGTAGAAGTCTCATTCCCTACTTTCCACCTGAAAAGGGATCATCACCACCACTATCATGTCGGAAAAAAAAAAAGTGGTGGTTGTAAAAGGTGCGGCGGCACCTGTGGTATAGTCGAAAAAGTATGCATTCTGATACCGAGGCCCTCGCAAATAAGTCAGTTGACTTGATCTTAATAGCGCCCGAATTGATCCTGGTATGTCCATAGCGCGTGTTGCCCTAGCCGAAGATTCTGGAGTTCCTGATAAACTCGCTCCCTGTCGAATCCGGCCCGTCCTAGTGCCTCAAAAATTGGGGCCTCAAAAGGCCCTGCCTCGTCTCCCGCAAGCTTAGCTCTTCTTCCGCTCCTTCTGATGTTTGGCCTTGAGCGCTCCCCCTCGACATCCTGGCAATAATGGTTGAATCGAGGGGATTGATTGGAAAAAATGGGTTATCCCCATGGATCACCACCCTGGCTCGCCGACACAACTCTATGAGTAAGTTTAGAAATGGTAGGCCTCCTTTGGTTATCCCAGCGGTATGGAGAATCGAAGAATAAATGTGAGATCCGACATCGAGCAGTTTTCCCCACTGTATGGAATGTAACACAATAGCCCGCTCCTTTCATACGTCCGAAAAGTGAGAGGTTAAGATCAAATTGCCACATATGAAGTGGTGCCATATCTTCGGCACCGGCTTTAGGAATCTAGTAGGGAATTTTGCTTGATCCGGCCCTATGATGGTCCATTGGACATTGCCCGTTGTCAGGTCCCGGATCATGTCTTCCATAATTGGTCGATACCTAGAATAAGGCTCTTCGAAAGATGGCAGTGGTCCTAATCCCAATACCTCATTCAATTTCTCAGGACTGAAGAGAATAATCTTGCCTTGGACCTTTGTCCGTTTCTGTTGAGCTTCAGTGGCATTTGCGTAGAACTCTCAGACTACGGAAACTTCCCCGAGAGGAGGCGATTTACAAAAATACTCCCAACCTCGGCTTTGAATAGTGCTTTGAAATTTCACCGAGAGATCTTCCAGGGGTCCAAATCCTCGTTGCTTGATGCATGGTCTGGTGAACTCATGCTTAATGAAATGCTCCTCGGCTTTCCCGAAACGAAACGGATGGAATCGAAGTCAGGAGTCGACCCCGATCCTTCACCCCTTGCCCTCTTCGAAGAAACTTTCTTTGGCATGGTTCCTAGAAATTACATTCACAAACAAGACAAACCCAATCATATACGCACAATGAAAAACAGCCCCAGAATCAATAATATCAAGAACAAGGTCTAATTTCAACACACATATACCCATTGCAATGATTTCAACAAAATACTAACAATTTAGCATACCATCTTGGTTCACATACTTAACCAATCCATTTAAACATGTTGATCACCAAGAACCAAACCAAAATCCCAAAGAAATTTGAAATCGCGAAAATAGGGTTTAGGGCAAAACTTCAAAATCAAATGATTTTCAACATAATCATACAAACCAACCAATAATCTCAATAACTAGACAAAATGCAATGTAAAAGAAACTTGTTGAGAAATTACGGTCAAATCGAAAAGAAATAAAGAAATGTCACCGTTCACGCCAAAAACCCTAAAATTTCAGGAATGGGGGTGGGAATCCAATTCTTGGAGGATGATTCGTGGTTGAAATCACAATTTGTGGGAATGGAAGGATGATTTAAAGGGATTGAAATGGTTTGGATGGGTTGGGATTAGAGGGATTTGCGTTTTAGAGAGAAGGAGGAGAGTTCGGCTTCAAAAGGGCGTTCATGTTTTGATCTGAACAGATGCGCCACCACCGTGGAGCTGATAACACCTTTTCTTAAATTAGCTACTAATGTTCCATCACTACGGCGATGGATTCTATGCCGCGTGCGTGAAACGCTTTGCTGAAAAGAAGCCCATCCTGAAGTTTCACCGTCGCGGCGGCGGGATTTTCGCCGCAACAGTGGGATTTTGTTGATTTTTCTTCATTTTCTTTAACAAAACTTCTTACCACTCATTTTCACTTCGCTATTTCAACAATTTTAAGTGCAAAACACAACCCCAACTATCCAAACTCCTAGATGCACCTCCAAACTCGCTCCAAAACCATTCCGACCTCCAAAAAGAATTACATAATAGTTAAAATCGGGCGAATCCATGCCCTCGTTTTCATATAAAAAAGAATGCGTTTCAAATAAAAAAAAAATGCGCTTGATTTACCGTCCCCAGCTGGACTTAGCAAATTGCGTGATAAAAAATCAACGAGGGACTTGTTTTTTTATTTCCGATAAAGCACTTGACCCTCTCTTTTCGCCTTCCAATTCGAATGAACCGAAGAGAAATTTGCTTGATCCGAAAAGATTTAGATCATCCGCAAAAGGTGTGCTGGCTTTAGGTATGACATTAAATACGGCTTACATAGATTGGACGAAGTGTATAACACCTTCTTGTGTGGTTGAGCATTTTTCACCAAAAATTCTTCATAGACAATGAATTAGGGTTAGAATGCTCTGTTGGATCACGATTCATTGGTTTGAAGTTTGTTTCTTCTCTCTCCTTATCGTTTTCAACGTACTCAATCTCGGGATCAAGAAACAAAAAGTCCAAACTTCTTCTACGTTGCACACTTTACTTAATCACAACTAACGAAACAAGTAAACAAAATAACTAAAAAGAAAAATAAACACAAAATAATTGTCTTGATTAACATTCAACTACTTAGTCACAATATTAACCAATTCAACACCGTCCCCGGCAACAGTACCAAAAATTTGTACGCCGAGAATTTAATCGCTCGCGTATTAACTACTCGCAAGTGCACGAGATCTAGTTTTAATATAGTGGATCTTTAAGATCGAATATCATTCTTACATGGACGAGTTGAATAATTGAATACCACAATTGACATAGTCTCATATTATCCACACGGTTCAAGAAATGATTTAAAATTAAACTAATTAACACTGAGCTAAACTACAATTAGTGGGTTAATCCTAACTAAGTTGATTAATTAGAGATTGATTTCGTTCACTTAATACATGTTTGATTTCGTTTTAGTTAACATTAACAGAGTTTATGGTATCCGACAATCTCGGTTCGTAAACTCCTCTATCACCTCTTCCAAGTGTAAGACGGGGAAATACGCAACTTCGTGTCAACACCGAAGTCCCCCTCAATATTTTAACGACTCTAAGCCGCATGAGTCTTGACTCAACTTCATCGATTGCACACTAACTAACACTCTCCCGGGTCGTTAGATCGTAACAATATGTTTACCCTAATCCGAATCCAAGGTTACCTCTTCCGAGTGTCAAACACTAGACTATCAAATCCAACCCTAATACCATTACAAGCATACTAAGATCATCATAAAATGATAAACACAATCGGATTTAAAAGTAACAACCGTTAAAGAAACATATATTAAATCAAACGAGTATTTACACAACTACACTGATCTCTAGCTAATATTTATCTAATCTAACATGATCTTGGCCATTGAAACATTAAACCAAGAGATATTCAACATTATTTACAATAAAATATTAAATTACAAAGATAGAAACAAAGAGAGAAAGATCAAATCTTAAAGTGGAGTGATCCACTGTCGTCAAAGACCGATCCGTCGATGTTTCCTCTTCTCCGGATAATGAATATCCTCTTAAAGAATGGCCAAAGATCAATATCCTAAGGTCAGGGACGTTCCATGCTCCCAGTTGTCTTAAGGGAAGTGGGATAGTAGGTATTAATAGGCACAAGATTTCAAAATATCTAAAAAATATCTATTTGTTGTGCAGAGGTCACGGTCGCGGCGATGGGATCACGGCCGCGGTGGTAGGTTAATTCGGTTGGTTTCTAAATATTTTACCATCGCGGCGGTGAACTCTCTGAACTTTTACCGCCACGATGCTGGGTTTTCCGCTGCGACGCTGGACCTTCATGCATTTTAGCTCTTCTCTGCAATCTCACCGCCGCGGCGGTAGCTTTCTCGCCGCGTCGATGGCTCTTGTGATCTTAAAACTTTGTTTCTTCATCATTTCTTCACCATTTTCCCACCGTTTTTACTCATTTTTCACTTGTTTGCGTCCTTGCACCTAAATTATATAAAAACTAACAAAAACACATTTAAATATAACTAATTCACTTAAAAACTATCAAATCCGATTTAGAAGTAGATAGATATTTTACACCTATCAAATATCATTCTGGAACTAGAGGACATACGACTGAGCAGTACTTAGAACTAAAAAATAAGATCTGAGAGTTCATATGAATGGGGGCCCTTACATTCTCCAACAAAAAGATTGAGGCCATTACACCAAATTGCTAAATAAATCCGCTACCTGAGCATGCGTATTTAAGGAGTGGTGAAGTTGATCTTTACCAAAACGTTGGCAAATATGGGAGCAACTCATGTGCCCGAGGCTCGAGTTAAACAATCTAAAAGTTGCAAAAATGAGGTTCTTGTTTACTTTTAATTTGCTAGGTGTTCTAAGAAAATTGGGACACTTTTGTGTACTCACATTTCCTTCCTGTTGGTATTTTGGATGGAAAAAATTTTGCTTTGTAATGGATTTTTAAATTTCAACAAATGCAACAGTGTTATATCCAAATTATGGTATAGTGTTTGAATCTTACTCTTTCAAGTACCCAAAATTACTTACATATGTTATATGTGATGTGACTGACCGAGGATATAAAGATGTGATTTCAATACAGAGCTAGACTAAGACCCAACGGATATAGAAACAAAGGAAGATTTATTCTGCCAAATAATGGTAAGTTCCAAAAGGCCTTTGACCAAATTTACAGTAGTTCCAGAGTACTAGATGATTCGAAAGTCAAGAGTGACATCCATTAACCTAAAGATGTTTTGATATATTTGTAAGACCCAACCTTGCATGTGCATATTTTTAATTGTATTTTAGAATATTTAGAAAATATTTGGGTTTAGTGTGTTATTTTAAATTTCATTTTAAATTTTTTTTAGGGATCATTATGCTATTTAAAAATTTAGTTTCAAGAATTTTGAAGGTAATAAGTTAATGTGACTTTTAAAATTGAGGGGTCAATTACTATTTTAAAATGTTAATTTTAACTAATGGGCTTAAAATGATTTTTTAAAGACTTATGTGGGGGTATATGTATTTTTTTTTTATTTGATTAACCTCGGATGGATAAGAAGTAGATTTGTCATAGTTGACACTTGTCATTATTACATAAGAGAAAAAATAAATTAAAAAAAAAAAAGTAAAATGATGCCCTTTTAAACTGCCTAGACCTTGTATAGATCTAAGAGGAAAAAAAATGTTTTACGCATTAGTTTTGCCTCTCATTACACTCTCTCTCTCGACTTTTATTCTCAACACATTTAGGTATATTTTAGGTAATACTCTTTGTCATTTTTCTTCCTTATTTTATCCTTATTGTATATATATAAACTATACAAGTTTAAGTACATAATATATAGATAGATATCGAATTTATATGTAAATTGTAGATATCGAAATATTATTATATCTAATTTATATGTAGATATCGATTTATTATTATATATTTTATTAGAATGATATTTTTAGATATTTCATTACCTAATAATATCGTTAATATTTAGTTAACATTTTTCTTTTTAATTAAATTAATTAATAAATTTTATAAAGATAACTATAATATTTTAGTTATAAAATTAATATTGGGTTAAAAAAATAGAACGTTTAGTTTTAATAAATTTAATGTAATCAAGAAAAAATTTGAGAATGGGAAAAAATGCATTTTAGTATCACGTATTGCATATTTGAATTATTTAAATAAATTCTTAGTTTAGACCCCGTTATTGTTAGGTTCACAAGTAACGACGACTATGATAATATTATGGCAATAGCATAGTAGCAGTATAATTATCGAGGTGAATGTATTGTCTTCTATATAAATTAATAAATTATATTTTTGTATTAAATTGTGATTTTTTTTTATTAAAAGGGCGATTTTATAACGTTACGTGGATCGAGTAAATTTTTAGGCATGAAAAATAATTTTATTTATTATCTGATTATATCATAGTGTGATCCTGATAAGAGGGCATGTCTTACGGGATGTTGTTGGTCCTGACAAAAGGGCATGTCCTATAAGACGTTTATGTTGTGACCTGACAAGAGAGCAAATCCTGCAGGTGGTTGTTGTTGTTGTTGTTGTTGTTATTGTCATTGTTATTGTTGTTGTTGTTGACTATAAATGTGGTGAAGTCGAATATGATATTGATTATCAATATGATGGGGTTGAATATGTTGATGATATGGTGGTTTATACCACGTGTCGGCTCATACAATTGGATATATTGAATGACCTTGACACTAAAGTCAACCTTAGATTACACAGTCGTATAGGTTACGGTACTATTATAACTTTCAATCGTAAGGTGAAATGATCCTATGGCTAGTAGGGAAACATGTGTGTGGTATTTATTATATATCGTAGTAATTTGATTAGTTGATTTAAATACATTTGTTTTATTATGATAATAGCTATGTGTTGGCCCAGTGGAATACCCAAGAGGAGGGGTGAATTGGGTAATTAAAATAATCAGAATAAAACTTGAATAAATCAAATAATTAATTTTAAGCCTAAATTAATTATTATCTTTATAACACAGGGGAATAATATTATCCATCTATGTGCACACCTAAACAACAAAAATAACAAAGTAGTAATGCAGCACACAAAAGATTTATACTGGTTCACCAAGCTACTCTTGACTAATCCAGTCTCCCGAACTCTACGGAGGTCGCACCCATTAAAACCAAGATCCCTTTAAAGGTAGGAACCAAACCCATACACCGATTCTTTTACAGGCTCATAATAAACCTTTACAATATCATTTTCCCGGGCTAAGGAAGAACCTCTACTTTTTACAGGTTAAAAAATAACTTAATCCTTTATAACACTAAGGCACAAGAATCAAAACCTCTCAAAAACACTTCAACGATCCTTTTCACAGGTAAGGAAGGAACCTTTACAAATCACTCAAAATACAATTCTTATTCAAGAAGAATCACTACCTCAATCTCTTTACAGGAAGAGACTGAAACCCGACTACCCTTAATTGAATACCCCTAATGGTATTTAACCCATCACAACTCACCAATACAAAAATTGATAAAAAGTAAATCTCACTCAGAGCTTCTACCACCCCAGATAAATAATAACTCAATTAATATTCCAACTAGTGATAGGAATACATGAGATATAAAATTCTGATTTTAATAAGATATGGGTAGTAAATTGAAGCACGTAATTAGATTCAAGAAATTATTTGTAAAATTATTTTCCTCAAAAATCAAAAATAATTTCTAAGATCAATTTCCAAATATAAAATCAATAAACAAATAATAAGCAAATTGGAAAGATATCACCCGGAATCCACCGAAAGAAAACAGTATTGCAATATAACTTCAAATCAGTAGCAACAATGATCAGCAAATGATTCTCTAAGAAAAGATTACTCAATTCTCAATAAGATATCTTTTAGAAAAGCTCACTCAATTAATATATTCTGATCTCTCTTGATAATATATGAATTCTCTCTCTTAGAATGATTATCATTTGCTAATAAAATTCGCAGGTCTATTTAAAGGAATATGTAATTAGCCTTCTAACGGCTAGTTTACATGTGTCATGACAATTAAAAGTTCTTATAGACCCCTTATATCATAAGGACTTCATTTATGTTCAATTCCACTTAAAAACATCTTTCAAATCTCTTAATTAAACCCCCAAAGTATTTCTCAATCTTAATAAATAAGTATAGAATCTATTTCAAGTACCAAATTGAGAAACATTAATATTTAATTAACCATATTAATAGGAATTAATTAGTATATGAACCATATCTTAAATTTAGAGAATAACCCCGAAATCTCTCTCAAATCCTAATAAAAAATGACTACTTTTGGATATAATCTCGGATCAAATAGTATCCTGAAACAGCGCGTTTAGTCGACCGTCCAGTCGACCGGGAGATTCAGGATGTAGACAATGTAGTTCATCGGTCGATCGTGTGGTCGACTTGTCGATTCAGAGAGTTCTTCCTTCTTCCATCGGTCGACCTATCAGTCGACTCCTTGATTCAGAGAGTTCAACCCATATTGGCTGGTCGACATGTCGGTCGACTAAGAGATATAGGATCTTTTAGCTTCTATGTCTGGTCGACTTACCAGTCGACTACTGTCACTGGATCTCTTCTCTGAATACGTTTTTAACTCATTTTCTTTTAAGATTTCGCCCATTTAACCATTTTCTTCTCTTAATTAGCTCCATTAATTTTCTTATATTCCATTTTAGTCATTCAAAATTATTTCTTCTTATTTTACATAGGAGCAAATAATTTAACTTAATTAAAACACACATAAAAGATAAAATACATTTTGTGCCATGTGTGTGTTCCTAAATGAGATATTAAGAGTTAAGATTCACCTGAGTTGTTTTCCCTAATTTTTTCAAACTCTTAATTTTTCTTCATCATCTTGACATCTTCATTTAGCAATAATTTAATTTGACATCTTCATTATTGGAACTCTAAATCATTGAAACACTTCAATTAAACATTAGTTCCACCAAAATATTAATACTTAATTGTTCATCAAAATCTTAGGATCAACACTATGGAATTTTATTTCGACTTAGTGTGTAGTTATATTTATATTTCGTTCTAAAAAGTGGTATTTAAATATTTATGCTTGATTCATAAATTATTTTTATATTATAAAGACAGTACACCAATAAAATATTTTATCTGAGGTACGTCACCTAGAGACGGGTTCACTACTAGCGTTAGATAAAGTCAGAGAATGTAGTGGATTTTATTTTGGAGATTGTTAGGACAACTGTGGAGAGTGAGTGGTTTGAACTTTTTGTAGTTTTGTTATCGTATAGTCGATTGTATATGACCGTTGAATTTTGAGTTAATAAATATTTTGAGAAATCTATATCAATTGATAGTAGTGTATATTTGTGATTGGTTGAGTAACATCAAGTCGAGGTCACGCCTGACCTCGAGCATTGGGGCCGGGGTGGGATGTGACAATACTACTGCAAGCTAATCAAGTTGTCTCTGGTGGTCCTTTAGTGATTTGATAAAATCGAGTGTAAACATCTTCGTTCGCCTTCTATCAAACCCAATGTCAAAAAGAAAATACAATCATCTCAGATCATTAATCCCAATCAAGAAACTCTCAAATATAATACTAGTATCCAATCATTCGATGAATATCAAAGTTGGAAAAATGAGAATTTGTCACCATCAACCAACACTGTTGGACACCAGATTTACTCCTTCACTGATGGATTCTCTAGTTGTAAGAAGATCGTGATGCGCAAAGAAGACCAGGTTGATTTCTAAGCTTGGTCACCCCTGAATCATTGTAAGTTCGATCATCAGTTTCTCGAAAAGAAAAAAAAATAGAGAGAGAAAAAAAGGGCAAAAAATGGGGGAAATAATCAATCCACTGACCGAGCAAGAAGCGCTAGTACAAATATGGAAGAAATTTGAAGAGAAAATAAAGAGGATAAATTGGTTCTCTCAAGGTTTTTGGTTCAGGTCAATTTAGTGAGCAAACGACATTTTGTTGGATCAGAACTTGATGAATTTGAATGAAATCAAAATTAGTAAAAATGAAAATTGGGTGTGGTTTGGAAATGTATTAAAACCATATTCCTTTGTAATCCTACTCAAAATCTCACAATTAAATCACCCCGAGATTGGAAAGCGAAGTTTCTAAATTAAATAAAAGAATCTCATCGAATCACCCCGAGTTAAGTGCCGTAAGCCAAGTGACTAAGACAGAAAATGGGGGAATGGAATTGTGAGTCATCAAAGGTGATCAATTTTTTTTGGGACTAAAGATTTTGTTTCGAAAGTGTTATTTTGTCCACTTACAGGGATCTCAAAAACGCCGAGAGCATGGATTTCCTTATCACGGGGTACTCTCACCTTCCTGCCAACTCAAATTAGAAACTCTTATTGCTGAAAATTTAAAAGCTCTAAATGAACATCTAAGTATGCATTTTGCCCTAAAAAGGGCATCCAATGAACTACATAAACCTGATCCTCAGTGTAATTCTAAGGTACGTAGGCAACCTGTAAAGGTTCGATCATCTAAGAGGCAGCACCAGTCATAGGTTGGGGTACATTTTATGTATTTAATCTCTCATTTTTGCCCAGTGATAGGTGTGATCTACCTATATATTTCCAAACCGATGTTATTAGTTTTAGAGTATTTTTTATATTTTATTTTATTACGTTTTAATTAGTTTTTATTCTTTTTTTTTATAAATCAGGTACGTGGGATGAAAAGGTATGAAATTGGAGCGTAAACGATCAATTTGGACCAAAAACAGTTGAAAAACGGTGAAAAAACAAGCACGAGGGTAATATTCAAAACAGCAGCCCACCGCCGCGGCGGTGAAAATGCAGAGTGGGCTTATCTTGTTGGACATCCGCAATAGTGAGATCCACCGCCGCAACGGTAAAACTGCAGGATGGTCCTGAATCCACTACTTTTTTCACCGCCTATATCACACCCCACCCCGGGCACTCGTCACCGTGGGGCCGGCGTGACGTCGATATGACATTACTTGACTAACCAATTTAAATACGACAATATACAAACTTTCATCTACATATCATATATATATAATAACTTCATACTTTAGGGTCACATATGTCCCAAAAATAAAAACAATAAATAGAACTCACGAACCTCCCTTAGGTTTATCATCTGACAATTCATCTCAAATTACTATCGTATGACTCCAACGCCTGACCCGCATAACTCTAACTAGTGCCAGTAGGGGACCAACCAACTCCTATCTGCTCTACCTACGAGTGTACTGTCTTCTTAGTAAAAACATTTTGTAATAATAATTCATATCCACAACATATAATTGGATCAAGCGTAAGTATATAAACAACACGTAGCTAGTAAAATTCTCTATAATATAAGCAGTGAATATATCCAATAAGTATAAGTTCCATTCACCATAATAAATAATAAATCACCCAATATAAGTAAAACACCACATCTCAAACCACCACTCTACCACAACACACATTGGCTAGCCATAGTGATCGTTTTAACCTCACGATCGGCATTGCAACGGTACTGTAACATCCGTATGAATGCCTTCCTACGAAATATCCAGACCCCTTTTGGAGAGAAATATAATTCATACCCCTTACGGGGAAAACTATCCACAACCCATGGGAAAAAATCCACACCCCTTACGAGGAGAAATATAATCCACACCCATTTCGGGGAGAAATATAATCCACACCCCTTTCGGGGAGAACAACTATGGTATCGTCAAAATCATCAGTATAGTTAAAAATTCACATCCTTTACGGGAATAAATACATTTTCACACCACATCGTCAAAAATGCACATCCCTTATGGGGAGAATATAAATCACACCCCTTTCGGGGAGAATTTTCAAAATCACGATTTTCACTCTCCTTTTTAAAAGTACCACCAATTTCAATAAGAAAAAAAATAGTTTTTCACCTTTGTACCATTTATTTCAGTAAAAACTGTTTTTCCACCTTTGTTTTTAGAAAATCAAGCATTTTGAGAAAATCATATATTTTTCACTCTCTTTTCAAAACCACCTATATCCAACAAAAATTATTTTTAATCCTTCTTTTTAGAAACCAACACAATTCCCCGGAAATTTATTTTACCAACTCATCCCAAAAACCTGCTTGATCCATATCATTTATGAAATCGTACAATGTAAGTAAACACATATGTTATCATATATATACATAGAAAATAATTTGGTAAGAAGATAGTACACTCACCTAAATATCCGTTTCCATAAACTCTCGCCAACTATCCTCTACCGGTACTCCAGTGCCTGCGAACCTAATAGGGATAGGGTCTAAATTAATATTTTATGTAAACATATTTAAATCACGAATTGTAGATCCTAAATTTTGTAATTCCCTATTCCCCACGCTTTATTATGAAATTACTATATCGATCTATTTCCTATCGTCATTTTTAATTTAGGCATTTAAATACATATATTAAAGAAGTTCGAAATTCTACCTTTTTTTTTTCTAAATTTTTCCGTCAGCTGTGAGATTGGATCCTTAAGTTTAGTGGGGTGGTTTGTGCAAATTTCCTTTTTTCCTTTTCCTTCTTTTTCTTTTCTTTTTCTCCTTTGGTTCTGTTTGTTGGGTTATCTGTTGTCGATCAATTCTCGTCGCCCCCACCAGCTCTTTCTCTTCTGCTTCCGCTATGGATTCAGCCGACCCATCACAATTTACCCACGGACCTACATGATCGCCGGCCGATTACACCCATACACGCATAACAAAGCCAGACTAATACACACGCTGGTCGTCGCTCTCTCTCTTACTAAAACTCCTACTGCCGGTGATGCTATATCCGGTCACATACCCTCGCGGCCATTTCTGTTTCGGTTTTGTTTCTGCCTACCACTGGAGAAGCAGAAACACACACGCACCCACACTAACGACGGTTAATCGCACGCCCACATTCGCCGAATGACGGCAATGCCACACCCACGACGATCATCCACACACACGCGGTTGGACAACACATACACCTACAGCACACATCAAACCACATACATATATACTGCAATCACACACACACCCATAACAGCAACCCGCACAGCCCACCGGCGAACGACATCCACACAACCGAGCTACACACACACATACGCATTCGATGCAACACCTATGAAATTGGTTGAACGAACACTCACACACACAACGAAACACACACATACCGTAGCATACAAACAACGACAACGAACGACAACAATCTCACATCTTCGACGACGATGAACAGAAAACAAGACACACACACTGAACACATCACCACACACCTACATGACCGTCGAAACACATACATACACAATACCAATCAGAACGCCCACACACGATTGCACACCCACACACACACTGCCTGCAAATCACACACCCATACATGCATCACACATGTATGCTCATACACAACACACACACACACCCAATTGACCAGAACAGAGTATTCACACACACACTTACCAATAATCACCGTTGATAACCCAATTTCTTCGGCCAACCTTGATTTGTCTTGCTTCAGCTGGCACGGGAATCCCCCATACGCCGAAAAACACCCACTGTCGCTGTCTGCAACCACTGCCGACGATTACCAAGAACGATCCACCGTTCCTCTCTTTAAATTCCACTACTGCTCCTCTTTCTCTAGCCGGACCACCAAGCCTTCAACATCGGCGATCAACCCCCATGCACCTCCGACTCCCTCTCCAGCGATCACTCCTTGACCCCAACTCCAACCTTCTCTTTCTTTCTCTCTCTAGATTTTTCTTTGATTTCAGATTTGATTTTAGATTTTTGTTGATCTCTACATGTATGATCATGTATATATATGCATGTAAGTAGTGGATCAATCTATTTTCTCTTCAAGCCACGTTGCCCACTATTCCTCTCTCTTTGATTCCGGCCTCCGGTTCAACGCTCGACACCCACAGACATAGATGTATATATGTATATATATTAAAAAAAATATATTTTATTTAATTTCTCTTTTCTCCCCCAACTTCCTTAAAGTCTTCTTTTGAATTCAATTTGTCATTTATAAGTTTCTTAAATTGAAATTTAATCCCTAACAGTTAAACTTTTATAAATTGAATGACAATTTGGATCCTAAGTTTAGAACAATGTTTTTAAATTTGCAATTTGACCCCTAAACCATTTAATTTGAATTTTAATTAACACTATTTTACCCCGTATTTTTCCACAAACTCTAAAATGCAACTATTAATGACGTATGTGCTATGATTGAGGTCTCATAGCTTTGGCGAACATTAAATCAACATACTCCACCGCCGCGGCGGTGACCTCTGTACAGATTTAGATATTTATTTTAGATATTTTGTCTATTTAAACCCCTCTCTTCTCCTCTCCTTTCCCTCTCTCTGGCCATTACAGCCCTTAAGGCTTAGTATAGAATAAAGAGAAAGTACAAGGAGTGCTCAAACAATTCTGAATGAGAAGATTACCACGCGGAGAAGGAGAATCGATCGGTTGACGGTTTTAACAGCTAATCTTCGGACTATAGATGAGTTCATCCGTTTTTCCTTTTATTTCTTATCTTCAATAGTTGTTTGAGCATGTTTAGTGATAGGTGTAAAATACTTATCTACTTCTAAGCCGAATTTTTCAGTTTTCGAGTGTTTTATTAATGTTTTAGTGTGGTTTTGTTAGTTTTGGTATAATTCAGGTATAGGGACGTTAACGAGCTATAAACGAGCGAAATGGTGGAAAACGGTAGAGAAATGATAAAAAAATAGAAGGTTTCAGGACAGTTTAGCCACTGCCTCGGCGAGAAACCTACCGCGGCGGCGGTGAGAACGCAGAGAGGTGCTGAAATTCACAAAATCCTACCACCGCGGCGTAAGGTCTACCGCCGCGGCAATAAAAGATCAAAGAGTTTTGGAACTGTTCCACCGCCACAGCGAGAAGTCCACCGCCGTGGTGAAAGTTAAACCGACTTACTCACCACCGCGACAGTGATTCCTACCGCCGCGGCAGTCAGCTCTGTACTGAAGAAAAGATATTTTTAGATCTTTTTGAAACCTTAGGCCTATAAATACCACTCCCCCATATCTGAAACTTATTGTTGAAGGTTCTTAACCCTAATATAGTGTTCTTTAGCCATTCTTAAGAGATCAAGGAGAAGGTTCATCATTTGGACGAGAACAAAACATTTGTGGAGCGATACTTAGCGTCGGTGGACCATTTTACTTTCAGATTTAATCGTTCTTATCTTATTTTTATCTTTGTAATTACTTTTTCATATCTAATGATGTTGAATCACTCTTGTTTTGTATGTTGTATAGCTAGGATCATGTAGTAGTAGACAAATATTACTTAGGTGTTGTTGTAAGTCATGTAATGCTAGTTTGATTGAATATACGTTACTTTAATGGATGTTTGTCTAAATTCGATTGTGTTTACCGTTATTCTTGATATTATGCTTGCTATGATAAATCGAGAGCACGGGGTTTGAAACTTGAGAAAGGTAACCCCGAATTCGGACTAGGGTTAAACACAACGTGATATTCTAATGACCCGGGAAGGCGTTAGAATGTGTGCAATCCATGACGTTGGTTCACGACTTATGTGACTATGTGTTCGAAAAGACATTCAAGGGGGACCTCGGCGTCAACGCGAAGTCATATATTCGTTCACTTTACACTCGGAAGAAGGAGTGAGCGAGTTATAGATACAGAGATTGTCGGATAGGATAAACACCGTTACAGCTAACTAAATAAAGTCAAATATGTATTACGTGAAAGAAATCAATACCTAGGTAATTAATATAGTTAGAACTAACCTAATAGTTGTCATTTATCTTAGTTGTTAATTAAAATACAAACAATTCTTGAAAAGTTGAGATAATATGAGGCTACGAAAATCACGGTATTCAACTAAATTACACGTCCATGTGGGAACGATATCAGATCTCACGATCACTATACTAAAACTTGACCTCATGCACTTGCGAGTAAAGTCAATACGCGAGCGATTAAATCCTTGACGTACATTTAGCTCAATTTTAATTGTATAAACGATTATGACCACGAGTTAAACATGAATTATCTATGGGATTAATATTATTTATAAAATGTAGTTTTGTTTTAGTTGTGTTTCTTTAATGATTGTTCTACGCTATCTTTATTGTGTCTGTCGTATTGTTTGTTTATCATGCTCAGATAGATATATCGAGAATACGGGGTTTGACAACCCCGGATTCGGACTAGGGTAAACAAACGACGATCCAATAACCCAAGAAGTAGTTGAATTATGAGCAATCGATGACGTTGGGGCAAGACTCACATGACCTAGGGTCGTTAAGACGTTGAGGGGGACTTCTTCATTGACATGAAGTCGCGTATTCCCTTGTCTTATACTCGGGAGAGGTGGCGGAAGAGTTTACAAACTGATATTATCGAATAAGTCGAACGCCATTATTGTAAATTAAACGAAATCAAACGCGTTTAAGTAAATAAAGTTAATCCCTAGATAATCCATCCTCTAACTATCTTGTATTAGTATAATTAGTATAGATTAAATTAGGTTATATTAGTATTAGTATTAATTAATTAAAATCATTCTTTTTTATCTAGATAAAGTTATGTCATGATAAACACTATTCTCGATAATAACGACAACCAATCCCTATGGATACGATACT
Organism: Eucommia ulmoides; assembly: GCA_016647705.1. Lineage (NCBI taxonomy): Eukaryota > Viridiplantae > Streptophyta > Magnoliopsida > Garryales > Eucommiaceae > Eucommia > Eucommia ulmoides. The sequence goes on along the minus strand of CM028325.1, from coordinate 33,197,893 downwards.
CGATCTTAAAGCTCACATTATACTAAAACTTTAACCTCGTACACTTGCGAGTAGTCAATACGCGAGCGTGTAAAAAACGCTCGCCGTACACCCAGCCAGTCATTTCCTATCACTCTAAACGATTGTCTAAACAAATACTTGTTCGTCATGAGTATTTTTTTCATTACTCTAAACGATCCTCTACACGGACACTTGTTCCTTATGAGTATCGTTATGGGTCTTTTTTTCATTACTCTAAACGGACATCTTTTCGTTATGAGTCATTTTCTATCACTCTAAACGATCATCTAATTGATCCTTGTTCATTATGAGTCATTTTTTCATTATTCAAAACGATCCTATAAACAGACATTTGTTTGTCATGAGTATCATCATGAGTCATTTTCTATCACTCTAGACAATCCTCTAAACAGACATTTGTTCATCATGAATCATTTTCTATTATTCTAAACGATCTACTAAAGAGTTCTTCGGGATTATTACAGACCATTGATGCTGGAGAATTTCTCTGGCATCCAGAGGCAACCTATTCAGTCTAATAACTTCAAGTTGAAGCCTGCCCTGATCAACATAGTTTAACAAAACCAATATGGTGAGAATCTTCACGAAGACCCCAATGTGCATTTGGCTACTTTTCTGGAGATTTGTGATACAGTGAAGATAAACGGTGTTGCTGAGGATGTTATCCAGTTGTGATTATTTCCATTCTCACTTCGTGATAGAGCACGGGGTTGGTTTCAATCTATTCAACCGGGAAACATTAACACTTGGGAGGACTTTGCTCAAAGGTTCCTCACTAAGTTCTTCCCTTCTTCCAAGACTTCTTAACTCTGTGGTGAGATTGCGTAGTTTCTCCAAAGAGATTATGAGTCATTGTTTGAAGCGTGGGAGAGATTCAAAGACTAATTGCATAGGTGCCCTCATCACGGGTATCAGGATTAGTTTCAGACCTAACTCTTTTACAATGGGTTGGACGGCTAAACAAGAACGAGTGTTGATGCAGCCTTGGGAGGATCGTTGTTGTCTAAAACCCCGACTAAAGCAAATGCATTATTAGAAGAAATAGCGGTCAATAACTACTAGTGGCCAAATGAGAGGAACACGGGACGAAGGGTCGCTACAATTCAAGAGGTCGATCATATCGCGACCTTATCGGCACAAGTCACCAAACTCTCAGATCAAGTGGTCGCCTTATCTACTAAAGGTGCTTTGTCAAGACATGGAGAAGAGAATGTTGCAAGTTATTCTCAAACCGGATTGGATAATGAGTTTGAGGAATGTCACTTTCTGAACAATCGACCCTATACTTTTAGGCCCACCACCAACATTCCAACTAACTACAATCCCGGTCTTCGCAATCATGAAAATTTTTAGTATGCGAATAACCAGAACTCATTGCGGCTACCTCCGGGGTATGGAAACCAAAATCAAGGATATCATTTGAAACCAAACCATCAAATGCAACAACCTCAATCATATAATCAAAAATCAAATTTGGATTATATGTTGGGCTCTTTTATGAATGAGACTCAAAATATTTTGCGTGAGACGCATAACCGAATAAACAGGTATTAGTCGAGGCTTGACACGATTGAGACCAATTATACAAACACGAATGCAACCCTGAAAACTTTGGAAACTCAACTCGGTCAAATTGCAAGTGCAGTCAAGGATCAATATTTAGGAAAGTTTTCAAGTAATATATAAATTAACCCGAGGGAATGCAAGTTCAGCGAGGGACGCTGAGCTGGAATTCACAACATCTAGTTAGAGACATTAAATCAAGCAAATCTTTTTGATAGGTCTTCGAGGGTTTGAATCCTGCCCACCTTTTGTATTAATTATTTTATTTTGGAGGCCGGAATGGTCTCGAAAATTGTTTGGTAGTGAATCTAGGAGTATAGATATTAAGGGTTGTGTTTTATACATGAAATCGTTGAAATTGCCAAGTAGAAGCGAGTCGTAAGGCATTTTGTTGAGAAAAATGAAAAGAATCAGCAAAAGCTCACCGTCGCGACGGTGACAATACAAGATAGCCCCATTTTCATACTGATGAGTCACCGCGGCAGTGGAGAATCATACCATTGCGGTGGTGACATGACAGAAAGTTTTAGATTTTTAAAAGACGAGCCACCTCCGCAGCAGAGAATCCCACCGCCGCGGCGGTGACACGACAAAAAGTCTTGGATTTTTAAAAGCACTTTACTGCCGCAATGGTGAATCCCAACGCTGTGGCGGTAAAGGCCTCTATTCGATTAAAGACCTGTTACCGCTTTATTTGTCCGAATTCCAACCTCCAAAATCCCAAAAACTCTCTAGTTTTCTCTTACCAAACCATTCCAAAACCCAAAATCCCATATTCCTCATTCCATATTAGAGATTTGAACCTCAAATCATCCACCAAATCCGAGCATCAAACCCCATTTTTGGAATTTTTAGGGTTTGCGAACAAAAGGGGCGATTTTGTCAAATTTCAAGTCGTTTGATCCTATTTGTTCTATCAGTAAGTGTTTTTCAACTTATATATCATGTTTATGATAAAATTATAGGATGATTTGCATCTACATTTTAAATGGTTGAATTTGGAAAATACCAAAACTCTAGGCCCTTTTTCTCGGTTTTTCTTTTCAAGTTTGGGGTTTATACTTGATATTTGGTATTAATTATCATTAAAGATGTATTTCTAGCTATATTTTCGATTTTGTATGAAACCATTATGGTTGGTATGTGCAAATTGTGAATAGGGTGTATTCTCGACGATTTGGATTCTTTATATTGGTTTACATTGTTCGGTTTTGATTACATTGTTCTATTCTGTGATTGTGATTGCTAGGGACAATGCCAAAAAGAGTGGCTTTCAATTCGATTTGAGGAGCCAATCTTGAATTTTGATTCAACTCGATTTGTATCAAAAACTGCGGAAGAGCACTACAACCGTCATGAGCACAAGCGGGCTTGCATTAAACAACGTGGCTTCGAACCTTTGGAGGCTCTTCCAAATGAGTTTCGAAATATTATTCGAGCAATGGGATGGGAGCGATTCTACAGATCGCCTCCCCCGGGTGACGTAGTACTAGTCTGGGAGTTCTATACCAATATTGCCGAAGGGACGGACACCCATACAAAAGTCCGAGGCTGCCCAATAGATTTCAGTTCTGATCGGTTTAATGTGCTATTAGAAGTGGCGTCGTCGACACCGACTCGAGATCTAAATAAATATAATGCCGATAGTATGGAAATCGTTATCCGATCCCTAACAACCGACAACGTTAAATGGACTGTCACAGGGCTGGAGCAAGCCACATTCCCGGCGAAATACCTAAATCCAGTTCCGAAGGTTTGACACTATTTTATATCTGGGAATCTCCTTCAAACATCTCATCACTCCGATGTTTCAAAGGAAAGAGATATGACGCTCTACGTAATCCAGTCTGGGAAGTCCATTAATGTAGCATCTTTGATATATTCATCGATTTTCCATGCGGTCAGAATGACGAAAGCAAGTCTTCATTTTCCCTCTTTCATGACTGAACTTTTCCGTCAAGTCAGGGTCGTAATAAGTGTGGATAATTTGTTGGCCCCTGTCTTTCCACTTGATCAATCAACGATAAACAGAATGTGGAAAGAGAAAGCGTCGGGGCAGGGCGAAGAAAGAGGAGAAGCATAAGAAGAGCATAGGCCGGATGAGGTAGGGCCTTTTGAGGCCCTGGCTTCCAAGGCACCCAGGTAGACCTCGAGTGATGTGGAGCATATTTCTCAAGATATCCAGAATATTCAACTTGACAACCGTGTTCTACGACAAGCGCAATATAATACGAATCTCCGGATTACCGCGCTTGGGGCTTACATGGATCAATGCATACAGTATCATGATCAAGTGCACCGGTTCATGTGAGATCGTTTTAGCTATGACATGAGTAATTTTCCACAGAGGCTGCACATGTCGCCTAACCTTTCGCAACCACCACAATTCCCTTTCACACAAGGCAGTGGTGGTGATGATGTTTCCCCAAAAAGACAGTAGAAGGTGAGACTTTTACGTCTCATCTCCTAGGTATGTGTTCCAACCCAATATTTTTCGCTACATGTTATATATTGTAATTGAGTTCGCTGCTCAGACAGTGAGGACACTGCCTCATTTAAGTTTAGGGGGGGTGTTATGGTGTTTATCCATGGTGTTCATCCATTTTTATTTATTTATTTTTTTTTTTTTTGTAGAAAATTATGAACCAAAAATTTGACCAAATTTTTTTGATGTATTAAAATTTTTTATGTATTATTTTTGGATGTTTATGTATGCGTAGTTACACTTTGTAGACGTTCTAATTTATAATATAAATGTTAATTTCTAGTTAAGTTGTATTTTAATCTTTATTTATGTATGTATAATGTTTAGTTAGAGCATGTATGCTAGTTTTTAGATATTAGAGTAGATATGTTAATGAATGGAGTCGTATGTGCATGTGAGTTGTTGAGTTCATCTGGGCCATTTCCCGATGATGAAAATTATCCTCCAATTGTATATCGAGGTTGGGGGTAATGCTAGTCATGTGTGTTTTGTGTGCTTAGCATGTCAATTAGGTAAAAATTATTTTGATCCTAAATTGCACGATAGCATGGACTCATTGTATAATTATTTGAACAATTTGACGATGATTATTCAGTAATAAGTTCATGACAGAAATGTGGAATCTAGAACTTGATTGGGGGAGGCTTGAGGCAAAATTATAGGTGAGGTAATTCTGAAAGCATGAATTAGGCCTTCAATTTTATCGCTTGAACCTTTTTGAAACTAACTTGAAAAATTTATTCTCTCGTTCCCCTGTCGAAGCCCATAAACTTTTTAATTCTAAACTCGTTTCTATATTTTAACCAATTAAATCTTTCAAGACCATTGTCGCTAAGGATAAAATTCAAAATTGAGTGAAATCAAGTAGCATTAGTTTATGCTAACTTGAAGTGAGCAGGCAGGGTTTCGGAAAAAAGTTTATTGGTTCAGTATAAATGTATTCACTTGTCAAAATTTTAGTTCATTTTGCACACCTCTAAAATTGTAAAATTTTGAATAAGTTTGGGGGTGTACTTGAAAAAAAAAAAAAAAAAAACCAACAAACAAACTATGTGAATATAGTTTTTAACTCCGTTTGTTGTGAGAAGTGAATACAAGTTTATTAAATTCTTGTTCAGGGTTGTATTTTCAAAGCTAGGAGGTTACGAGAGAGATTTAGCGACAAGCTTTTGTGACTCGGGTATCGTTAAATTATAATGATTTTCTATTTTCTAGTCAGACGATACCCTTGGTCGTTCTCCAAAGCCAAACCAAGCCCTATTGATCTCTGTGAGTTTCCAAACCTACATTAGTGAATAGTCGAGCCCAATCAAGCATATAGTTTTCCAAGTCCCTTATGGTTTAAGTCATGAACTTAACTATTGAATAATCTAATCCGGTGTTTGAATAGTTATATATTTGAGTTCTCACACACACACATTTCAAATGGATCTAGAATGGTTTTAACTGATATTGAGTGTTGAAATTCTAGAACACTACATGGTGTGTGTTATTCCTGAACTTGGTCTGATCAGGGGTTGTTGAGGGAAGAACCACTAGGTTTCTTCGATTGAACTTGAAACTTACATGTCTTTACTTCTTGTTTGTTAATGTTTATGCATTTTTAGATTAGTTGTTAGTTAATTAGAGTAGTTAGTTTGTTTTAGTACTAGGGTGTTTTGCTCGAGTACTAGTAAAATTCTAAGTTTTTGGGTATTTGATAGGTGTAAAATACCTATCTACTTCTAAGCTGAATTTATCAATTTTTGAGTGTTTTATTAATATTTTAGTGTATTTTTGTTAGTTTTGGTATAATTCAGGTGTAGGAACGTTAACGAGCTATAAACGAGCGAAATAGTGGGAAAACGGTAGAGAAACAATGGAAAATTACAAGGTTTCAGGACAACTTAGCCACCGCTGCGGCGAGGAACCCACTGTTGCGCCGGTGAGAATGCAGAGAGGTGTTGAAATTCACAAAATCCCACCGCCGCGGCGGTAAAAGATCAGAGAGTTTTGGAACTGTTCCACCGCTGTAATGAAAAGTCCACCGCCGCGGCGAAAGTTAAACCGACTTATTCACCGCCACGACAGTGATTCCCACTGCCATGGCGCTCAACTCTACACAGAAGAAAGATATTTTTAGATCTTTTTGAAACCTTAGGCCTATAAATACCACTCCCCCACGTCTGAAACTTGTTATTAAAGGTTCCTAACCCTAATATAGTGTTGTTTAGCCATTCTTGAGAGATCAAGGATGAGGTTCATCATTTGGACAAGGACGAAACATTTGCGGAGTGATACTTAGCGACGGTGGACCATTTTACTTTCAGATTTGATCGTTCTTCTCTTGTTTTTATCTTTGTAATTACTTTTCCATATTTAATGATGTTGAATCACTCTTGTTTTGTATGTTGTATGGCTAGGATCATGTAGTAGTAGATAAATATTACTTAGGTGTTGTTGTAAGTCATGTAATGCTAGTTTGATTGAATATACATTACTTTAATGGATGTTTGTCTAAATCCGATTGTGTTTACCGTTATTCTTGATATTATGCTTGCTATGATAAATCGAGAGCACGGGGTTTGAAACTCGGGAGAGGTAACCCCGAATTCGGACTAGGGTTAAACACAATGTGACGTTCTAATGACCTGGGAGGGCGTTAGAACGTGTGCAATCAATGACGTTGGTTCACGACTCATGTGACTATGTGTTCGAAAAGACGTTAGCATCAACGCGAAGTCATATATTCGTTCGCTTTACACTCGGAAGAGGGAGTGAGGGAGTTATAGATACAGAGATTGTCGAATAAGATAAACACCATTATAGCTAACTAAACGAAGTCAAATATGTATTACGTGAAAGAAATCAATACCTAGGTAATTAATATAGTTAGAACTAACCTAATAGTTGTCATTTATCTTAGTTGTTAATTAAAATACAAATAATTCTTGAAAAGTTGAGATAATATGAGGCTACGAAAATCATGGTATTCAACTAAGTTACACGTCCCTGTGGGAACGATATCCGATCTCACAATCACTATACTAAAACTTGACCTCGTGCGCTTGCGAGTAAAGTCAATACACGAGCGATTAAATCCTCGACGTACATTTAGCTCGATTTTAATTGTATAAATGGTTATGACCACGAGTTAAACGTGGATTATCTATGGGATTAATATTATTTACAAAAACGTAGTTTTGTTTTAGTTGTGTTTCTTTAATGATTGTTCTACGCTATCTTGATTGTGTCTGTCGTATTGTTTGTTTATCATACTTAGATAGATATATCGAGAATACAGGGTTTAACAACCCCGGATTTGGATTAGGGTAAACAACGCAACTATCCAATAACCCAAGAAGAAGTTGAATTGTGGGCAATCGATGATGTTAAGGCAAGACTCATGTGACCTAGGGTTGTTAAGACGTTTAGGGGGATTTCTTCATTGGCACGAAATCGCATATTTTCTCGTCTTACACTCGGGAGAGGTGGCAGGGGAGTTTACGAACTGAGATTATCAATAGGGTAAACACAACATGACGATCCAATAACCCGGAAAGGAGTTGGATTGTGTCCAATCAATGACGTTGTGGCGAGACTCACGTGACCTAGGGTCATTAAAACATTGAGGGAGACTTCTTCGTTGACACGAAGTCGCATATTCCCTTATCTTATACTCGGGAGAGGTGGGGGGGAAGTTTACGAACTGAGATTATTGAATAGGTCGAACGCCGTTATTATAAACTAAACGAAATCAAACGCGTTTAAGTAAATAAAGTCAATCCCTAGATAATCAATCCCCTAACTATCTCGTATTAGTATAATTATTATAAATTAAATTAGGTTATATTAGTATTAGTATTAATTAATTAAAATCATTCTTTTTCGCCTAGATAAAGTTATGTCATGATAAACACGGTACTCGATAATAACGACAACCAATTCTTGTGGATACGATACCCGATCTTAAAGATCACATTATACTAAAATTTTGACCACGTACACTTACGAGTAGTCAATACGCGAGCGTGTAAAAAATGCTCGCCGTACACCTAGTTAGTCATTTCCTATCACTCTAAACGATCCTCTAAACGGACACTTGTTCGTTATGGGTATTTTTTTCATTACTCTAAACGATCCTCTAAACAGACACTTGTTCGTCATAAGTCTTTTTTTCATTACTCTAAATGATCATCTAAATGGACATCTTTTTGTCATGAGTCATTTTCTATCACTCTAAATGATCCTCTAAATGGATCCTTGTTCATTATGAGTCATTTTTTCATTATTCAAAACGATCCTCTAAACAGACACATGTTCGTCATGAGTATCATCATGAGTCATTTTCTATCACTCTAGACGATCTTCTAAATAGACATTTGTTCAACATGAATCATTTTCTATCATTCTAAACGATCCACTAAATAGACATTTGTTCGTTATGAGTATCGTCGTGAGTTTTTTTTTTATTTACTCTAAACGATCCTTTAAACGAACATGTGTTCATCAAGAGTCATATTTTATTATTCTAAACGATCCTCTAAATAGATATATGTTCGTCATGAATATCGTCATGGGACATTTTTCCATTACTCTAAACTGTTGGCCCAGTGAACTATCTAAGAATGGGGGTGAATTGGGTAGTTATAAAAAATTTAAACAAATAAATCTTTCAACACTTAATTATCAAATAATCATTTTTTCCTAAATCAATTATTATCTTTGTTACGCAGCGGATAAGTGTTTAATTCTAGATGCATACTCAAACAAAATATAAAGAAAATAAAGAATACAACACACTAAGATATATCCTGGTTCAGTAAGCTAGTCTTGCCTAATCCAGTCCCCTGACCTCCACAAAGATTCATAACCTCTAAACCCCTAATTCCTTTAACGGTAAGAACCAAACCCTTACAACGATTCTTTTCCAATGCTCATAATCAATCTTTACAATTTTCCTTTTCCTAGGCTAACGAAAAACTTATCTTTTTATCATGTTAAAGAATAACTTATTTCTATTACAGGAATAATGAAAAACTTACAACTCTCACAAGTATCATTTTTTCAAGTACGGATTAAACATTTACAATTCACTCAAAATTAATTCAATTCTAGGAGAATCAGGACCTAGTTATTTTCAAGAAAAAGAATAACTTAATTTTTTTATACTTAGGACAAAGATTAAACCTTAATCTTTTTCACTAAAAAAATTTGAAACTTATACCTACCCTGACTAGATACTGACCCAACCGTGTCTAATCTACTCAAATTCACAAATACCAAAAATTATGAGTTTCTTCCCACAAGGAACTTCTACCACCTCAATACAGTAATACTCGATTAATGTCTCAAAATTTACTATGTGATAGATTCAATGTGAGACCAATTAATATCTGATTAATAAACACGTGTGGGTAACACAAATTAATGCACGTAATCAGATACATATAAAATCGTTTTAAAAAGATTTTTAGACTCTTAAATTTGAAAACGATTTTCTAACGATCTTAAATCCAGACAAACAATAATAATACGAAATCTAAATTAAGAACAATAACTTGAAAAAATCTCACTAGGAAAACAACGAATAATGAAAACAAAATCGCAAGATAGCTCAAGTCGGTGACGCTAAATCAATCAACACTTTAGATCAAGAACTTTAGCACAAAATCTCTCTCGAAAAATCTCAACAGAATGATAACTCTTAGAAAAGCCTAAGAACTGATTGTTCTGGATATATCTCATCCAATTTCCACAGGTCTACATATATAGATTAATATCAAGCCCTCCAATGGTTACTTTTCAAAATATATGCCTCTAAAAGACACTCTTAGACCCCATATAACATAATTATTTAATTCTGGTGAAATTCACTTAAAACATATCTTTCAAAACTCTCAAATAAGTTTATAAAATATTTTTCAATCATCAATCATAAAGATAGGATGTATTTAGCTATTTAAATTAAGATAATCTTAAATCTTGTGGACCAAATCAATAGGGATATACAAATATATGTACCATATCTTTAGTAGGTTCAAATCCCCGGAAATTTTCCCTTGGAATCATCAAAAAAAATAAAAGGCTAGTTTTTTACCAAATTACCAAGTTCCTCGAAATCTCAACCGAAACAGTTGGTTGACCGATCCCTAACCATCGGTTAACCGATTGATACAGCGTAGAAACCTAGCCAAACAAATCAGTCAGTCGATTAACCAATCATCTTTCAATCAGTTGACCGATTAAGTCCCGATCGGTTGATCGATTGATTCAAAGAGTTCTCCTACCAGACCTTTAATCCCATCGGTTGACCGACCTCCAGGGGTCAGCTGACCAATCAATGCAAGAGCTGCACTTTTTGCTCTGAAAACCTCATTGTTCAAACGGTTGACCAATCCTTTCTGATCAGTTGACCAATTGATGTTGGTTAGTCAATTTCTTCACCAATTCTGGTCCAAAATTCACAGTTTTGATTCAGTTGACCGATTGTTTTTCTCGGTTAACTGAATTGACCCTAAACTTCAACTTTTTATACTTTAATCATGATTTTCACTTAGGTCAATTTTTATTTTCAATTTTCACATAAAGAGCACATAATAAATCAATAATTAGGATCCTAAACTCTACCATTTTAACACACAAAAGCTAATTTATTTTAGTGTCGTGTGTGATCCTAATTCAATTTGTATTAAGAGTATAAGAATATCTATTGTTTTCTCTTAATTTCTTCAATGTCTTCAGCACTCTTCATTTTTTCACTTTGTCCATCTTTGCACCCTTAACATTTTCTTCATGATATCTTCAACACAATCAATAAATGGAACTCTTCTTCTGAAATACTCAATAAACACATTAGTTCCACAAAAAATATCAACACTTAATTATTCATCAAAACCTAGGAATCAACATAAACGATCCTCTAAACATACACTTGTTCCTCAAGAGTATCGTTATGAGTAATTTTCATGTTTTATTTGTTTTGTTGTCGAAAATTATGCTTTGAAAAATCCAGAAAATGGGACGATCAAAATAATGTGGTCTCCTATTTTGTTAAGCAAGTAAAACTCGCACGACAAAGAGGGGCAGCTGTAGACACAACATTTTGACATTCCCGCAAAAAATATTTTATGCTTTATTTTTTTATTTTATCTTTTATTTTGTTTTATTTTCAGAAAATATAAAATAGAAACAAGAATAAAAGAGAAAGAAAATAGAAAATGGAAAAAAAATTAAAAAAATTGAAAGTTTGAAAAAAAAAATTGAAGGGAAAGAGATGAGAGAGAATTGGGGAAAGTGAGAGAGACAGATAGAGAAAGAGAAAAATAGAGAATAATTAGATAGATGAGATAAGAAGAGAGAGAGAGAGAGAATCTGAGAGAAAGAAATTAGAGAGATTCAGATAGAGAAAGGGAGATGAGAGAAAAAGAGAGAGAGAGAGAGATCGATTAGAGAGAGAGAAAAAAGAAGAAGAAAAATGGGTGGGGCTCGCAGTTAGAGGAAAGGGAGAAAGAGAGAGAGAGAAAAAAAGTGAGGGGGGCCCACATTGCTGGTCAACAAAGTTAAAAAAAAGAAAGATAAAGACACGTGGTAGCTTCTTACGCAACCACATTTCCGTTTTTAGCCTCCTACCTTCTAGAATCCTTTCCCACGACTTTTTCTTTTTCCTAGTCAAATTAGGGTTAGGATTTGGTGGCCAATGCTAGTTTTTTAGGGTTTTTTCATTTCCCATATTTCCCTATAAATACGACACTCCCTCTCACAGTTTAAGCACTCAAAAATTCAAAGAGAAATCCTCCTAACAAGCAATTCTCAACGAAAGCCCATTCTAGAAGCCGTCTTTGAGAGAATAAAAACTCGTACATAAAACCCATACGTCAGAGATCTTTGCTATGACATATATGATTTTTTTCCCTTAATTCTTTGCATTATTTTTTTTTTTTAATTATTGCAATTTAAATTCCTGCAAATTTAGTTCCATTAGATTATCCGAGAATTCGATGAAAACGTCGTGGCAAGGTTTTCCTTTTGGGCTTAGCCTTCGAACGTGAGATGAAGATTTTTTTTTTTTTAATTTTACTGTTTTTTATTACTATTTTTTATTTAAATTGTTGCTATACCTAAATTTATAAAAAAAAAAAAATTAAAAAATTAAAAATAATAATAAATTATTTTGTAAGAATTAGTTCTCACAATCTTAGGGTGAATACAATTATTCAATACATTGAATGAAAGATTTCTTTATAGACGATTTGATTTTCCAAATAAAATAAAATTTAGAAATAATCGGTTTAGTAAATCGTTTTCTTTGGTAAGTCGTTTCGTTTAATTTTACTTAAGTTTTGGTGAAATTAATTTTGACATAACGTGTTTCCGTGATATTTCCTTGATTTTCATTTTCATAGAATCTAAAGGAATGTCAAATTGGAATTTCTTTAAATTAATTGATCAAATTAGGATAGTAGGCATTTTGTGACATTGCATTTATAGAAAAATAAATAATATTTCATGTCGCTTTTCATGTTGACTTTTGCATTAGATAGAAAATATTTAGATTGATTTTTCCACATAACTTAAGGAATTTCATCGGAAACATACATAAAACTACCCATCGAGGACTATCCTTGTTAAATCCTTTAATATTCGATAAAAGGTCATACTGGGGAAACATTCCTAAAATACCAAAAAATTGTCACGCCTTGATTTAAAAAATGTCAAAAAGATTTTATAAGAAAGAAAAGATTTCAAAATAAAATAAAATATTCGGACTAAACTAATTGGACTTAATTGGATATAAGGTATCATTTTCGGACGGGCGTCTTGGGGTGCCTAACACCTTCGCCAAGCATAACCAACCTCCGAGCTCTTTAAATAAATCTTTGTCTTGACCATGTTTTGGACTCGATTTTACTTAGGACTTTTAAATTGTTTTCTAAAAATCCGGTGACCTAGTACACCATTTGAATTCAATGCTAGGTGGCGATTCCTCGTTTTAAAATGGTCTAAGTACTTTTTTTAGAAAATCAATGTTTAAAAAAAAACTTATCTTTTAAGCTTTTAATATTTCATATCCTTTTCCTTTCATGTGATGCAAAATAATCAAATAATCTCAATTTAAGCACAAATATAATAGGTATGATTCTTTTTCAATCTCAAGCTACCAAAAATTTCAAGAAGATATATTTCTCTAAGAAAGTACAGTGAAATTGTCCAATTAGCTCACTCTTATTGGATTGTTACGAGGGGGATCTAAGATCTCTATAAGTAACTTAATTTAGCCGGCAATGCAAGTTCTTCATGTGTTCAATATACCATATCTAATGAATTTTATTGTGATTAAGTAGAAAACCTTTATTGATAAATCTTAGAAAGCAATTATGGTTTTCACAAAATGTTGGATTTAAAATCTTATCAATTTCACTCTTATAAAGCACGAGATGAATATGCAATACGTTTAACACGATATCAAATCAATAAATAATCAACAATCAAGATAAGACAAGTAAAACAAATCTAGATATATGCAATTTGTACACACAAGAAAATATTCCCAAGAATGTTTAATAGAGATTGGAACGAACTCACATGTGTGATCGAAGATATAATCAATGTAGAAGTGCCGGAATGATATTGATCCTACCTTAATTCCTCGAAGATTTCACCAATTGAAGTATAACGATCTCTAAGACTGGCTCACCGTAGTCAATTTCTCAAAATTCACTCTTTTGAACAATGTAGTATTATTGTAACACTATTTGACTCAATTAAGGTTAAAGAGTGTATACACACTAATGTGTCTATAAGAATGTACAAAGTATGATATACTAGAGGAATTTCACAAATATTTCTCTTATGTTTCTCCTCTTTTATAGAGGAGTCTAATACCCTCTCATATAGGTCACTAATATGAGCAATTTTAAATTAATCCGCTATAAATTAATAATATGAACGTTGGGAATAATTGATCTAATGATATCTAATGTTTACAACGTTCCAATTCATCGTAATTTGAGAAATTTATCATTCGGGAGACAAGTACCAAGGAAAAATGCTACATTTTAAGACTAAAAATGGTAACTTTCAAATCAAGGATTTTCCCCATAATCTTGTCTCTTAATTTAAAATAAATATCTCAAATCAAAGATAAAAGGTTCAATTGAAGTTCTAAACTTATTTGAGTCAATGTGATGCTCAATTCAAACTCAAATTTGTGTTTTTTCCCACTATATTGAAATTTTGCCGAAAATCGATTAACCGGTTTCAATGATCAATTGACCGATTTTCTTAATTTGGTGTTCTTGCCAACCTACTCGGGTAATCAATTGACTGCCTAGAGATATTGGGTGACCAATTATTCAGATCTTAGTTGGATTAACACTTACTACTATAATCTGTTGATCGGTATAATCTTATCAGTTGACCTACTAAGGTTTGGTTTAGTATACAAGCGAGATTGATTGACCGGCTCAGGGTTTCGGTGTACCAGTTAAGGCTATTTATTATTAATTCAAGGTTTCTGGTTGGATCGATTGACCAGTTAAAGGATTCGGTCGATTGGTTTAAGCTTTTTTATTTTTATTTTTAAGCTTATTTTCTAGCTATTTTCAATTCGCTTTTGGTCTTTATGTTTTAGACTTAATATACACATTCTATAAGCAAATAAAACACATATTTATCACATAATTGACATGTCATGTAATGATGTAAGTGTGGCATGTGCTTTACTCTAGTAGAGTCGTCGTGTGTAGAAAGAGTTCGGAAGGAGTTTGCCCTATCTTTGATATACACTGCATTTGTTTTAAGCCCTCCCAAGTCTCTTAAGCCATCAACGACTTGTAACTTTGGCCACCATTGGATCATCTTTAGTCTTCAATTTGTCCATTGTTCGAGCTTTGATCATTCCTTCTTCATTCTTTTACTCTCATTAATTCACCATTCTTCTATTCATATTCTTCATTATTGATTATTTATCATTCCTTGATTCATCGTCATTATTCGTGGTGTCATCAATATGGTTTTCAACTGTTCTAACATAGAACACACTCAGTAATCGCATTAAATACAAAATTTAAAATATATTGTTATCATAAAAAATCAGTTTCATGGATTAATGCTCTTGGGGTCAACAGAAGCACCACAACCGTTTTAAATTTTGTTTCACGTCTTGGGATTCTACTTGGGCATCGAGAATTCTATTCCAAACCCCAGATTACTCATGTATCGGGAATAGGGAAAAACTAATGGGGGTATTTAAAAAAAACCACCAAACAAAATCAAACAAAGCGACATCACGAGTAGAAGGCACACGAAACCCCAACCAGAGTCTTGGAAAAAAAAAAAAAAAAAGGGACAACCTATATACGGGACTAGCTTAGACCAAGGCCCAAAGTCTTTAACTCAGGTCTTACATCTCGGGGCTTGCTACTCCCACCAAATAAGGTAAGGTGAGACTGATGACATATTCAGGGGCACTAATCCCTTAATCCTGGAGGATTAGGGGGGATTATCCTAGATTTCTAGGGATTTGCCCACCAAGTCACTTAAGTACGAAGAAACACTACTAAGTAGGTAAGTATATTCTCCATTACTAGCTAAAACTATATCGAAATTTTATCACAACTTGAACTACGCTAATTCTCACACCAAAGGTATAATGTTGCGAAGTCCACCCGCACATGCATTGTTGCAATAATCCTCGCTTGGATTGAAGGTGTGCCATATCTAAAACGAGTCCAATTTCGGACTCATTAGTTTATAATTTGTTTTTTAAATGTAATAAAACAAATATGATTCATACAAATATATTTTCTTTTTTATTAATCAATGAATTTCGTAAGGAGACGTAATGGGATAAGTATTGAATACAATCCGAACTCTCTTTTGCTAAAATTAAAGAGAACTCAAGGGTAATTTGATCATCTAGAACAAATTGGTTCTTCTGCAATAGTCTCCAGCAAAGGCTTCTTGGACCGGCACATGGACAGCAGGTGCTTGAACTCCGGCGTCGACAACTCTTCAATATCGTCCAAATTCAACTTCGGCACAATCCTTCCACCTCCCGTCACCGTCGCATCCACCACCGGAGATATCCGGACATTTCCCGACCGGACCCTCCTGAACAGTACGCCTACATCGGCCGCCGTGACGACGGATCCGAGCCTGCTCATCGGAAACACGACGTAAGCGTTGGCCATCTCGAGATCTTCGTCGGCGTTGAGGGCGGAGAACCTCTGGCCGACGCGGAGAGAGACGGAATTGACGAGGAATGAGTTGGGCGTATCGAGCATAAGCTCCGCGGCCTTGGTGGGTTGGTAAAAATGGCGGATTTCGCCTGTGGGGAAGATTACCTTTGCCGCTCTCGAGTGTTTTCCTGCCGGGGATGTAAGGGCGCAAGAAATGTAGTTTCCCATGGACAAAACAACTCCTAGAGAGGGAGACTTTTGATGAAGATTGAAGGTTGAAGGAGGTGGAGATGGGGATGAGGGATTTGTGGTTGTGCATATATATGTTGAAGTTCAAACAGTGAGAACACTTTAAAATTGACTTAAATTACACTTAGTACCCATATGATATAGATCTATTTTGATTTGCATCTTGATATTTAGTTTCATTTGTTTGGCTTCCTAAATTTAAATGTGTGTAGTTGTGTAGGGTGGTCTTGGGTCTTTCTCAACCCAAAAGGTAGCTCATGAGATGAGACTTTCTCTCACGCTTATAACCTGATCACCAATCACTTCCACATCTAATTAATGTGGTATAAATTCAACAATCTCCCATACACGTCGGGTCTTTGATCGGCTAACCCTTGACTAGTCTCTCCCTTTGTGGTTATTGGATCAAAGTTGTTGTAACCTGAATTCTTATACTAGTGTAGGGTGATTTTAGGTCTCTTTCAACCCCAAAATATAGCTCATGAGATTAGACTTTCTCTCATTATAACCAGATCACTAGTCTCTTCCATATCTGATGTGGGATAAACCCAATAAACATTCCTTCACATCGGTCTGGTGCATTCAAAATTTAATTCAAGATTTAATTTTTTCAGGAGAGTCGAACCCTGGTTGACAAAAATATATGACACTTCTCTTGCTAACCGGACTAACACCCCTTGGGTTTTATTTTGTGTTTCAATTAAATACAAATATGAATTTAAAAGGGAAAAATAATATAAAAAAAATTATAGTGGGGTTGAAAGTGTAATTTAGTTTTGAAAGTCCTACTGGAGACGGTTGTAACAAATATGGAATGATGGGTTGTCACGTAAAGTCAGTACGCGTCTGGTGAAGGAAGAAAACAAATACGAAAATGCATGTGAAATTATTTATTTTAATTTGGTGGGGTTTGAAATTACTTAAGAAAAACTTGCAATTCCCGTGGAAAAATAACTCTTTCGATAAAGTGAGGTGAAATTGGTATTCTTTTGGATAGAGTTTATCTCATAGTTTTAAATAATAATTTTTTAAAGAGTTAATGTTCATGCCGAGTGTCACAAGTTCAAATTTCAATTAAAATTTTGGACACCTCTAATAGTTTGGTTGTTCGTCAACCAGTCAGTCGCTTAAGTCTTTTTGAACAACACATTCTTAAACCAGCCTGATGCACCCGTATGTACCAAAAACAATATGAGAATATAACGATTACAGCCGAATCTAACCATATTTTATTATTCAGCGAAAACAAGAAAACACACACACACACACACACTATGTTTCGGTTATGAGTTGCACGAACATCAATTACTCACTACTTAGCCCATACAAATTCAAAATGCACATATTTATAGACAAGGAATGCAGTTAACAACCCCAACTACTAGGAAATCATCTCTGAAACTTCTATGAACTGTTGAACAGATAGTTGAACATGCCTACATAACAGTTACTTAATCTGCTTTCGGGCCAACACCAACAACTGTTGCACATGCCCAACACATGTCCCATAAATTGTCCACACTCAGTCAATTTTTGCACATTGACTAAGCACCAGCTTTCCAAGTCCCTTTTCTTGTTCCGTTGCACTTGGTTGCATTACTACACCCAACGACTCGCTATTGCCTTATACATTTTTCAAATTAGAATGTACCATTGCACCCAACGGTTTGTTATGTCGCCCACATGACAATGATCATAACGTGGTGTTGTGCACACATTCTATCTGCCTTACCTTGGTGCCACACCAAGATTTTCTATTAGTTTCATACCACACCCATGAAACTCAATCCTAGCGCCGCACGTAGGATTGTCTTGCATCATATGTCAATGCTCTCCAATGTACACCAACATTGCCCAACGACGTACTATTTTGCCAACGCATGCCCAACACCTTGTTACAAACCATCCAATGTCTATCAGCATTGTCCAACGGTGTTCCTTTTTCCAACGTGTGTCATTGCATGTTTACATTTGTTACCTTAGTCTCATGCCTAGGTCTTGCCCGGTGTCAAGTCACGCCCATGTCACCAATCTTAGTATTGTGCCTAGAATCACCATCACATTGCCTAATACTCGTTGATGTTTTCCTACGATGCCCTTGTCCACCAACGCGTTGCTCGTTGGTTTATGCCTCAAACCGATATTATTGGGTAAGCTTTATCCCTAGCTTTCCAACATGTGTAAGTCATTGCCTTAAATTTGGAGGGAGGGGCACCCCCCCTCCCCTTTATAATATTTTAAGTAAAATAATACAAATGGCAACAATAGACATCAACATATCTGAGGAGTCATAATGAAGTCAATAGTGCCCACGGTTGACTCTTTAGTTTAGTTGTGCGCCCACGTTTTGTGTCATGTTACCACAATGTGGCACCACCGTGTCGATATTTTGCCAACCGAGAGATATTATCGCCAACATTTGTCTACCTTTGAACTTTAGTTAATATCATACACATTTCTTGCCAACGCAGTTGTTTAATGTTGTGTGCACCAAGTTCAATTAGAAATATGCACCAAGTTAGTGTCTTTGTATACCAATGCATCCGTTTGTGCCGCATGCACCGTGTCCAGTTATAAAGCACAACAACTTGATCCTTCGGCATTGTTAAGGGCTGACACCTAGTCTATTTCCTATTTAAGAAAAATTTACATAAATTGAGAGATTATTGAGTTAATTTTTTTTAAATCTTATTTATATTTTTGAAAAAAAAAAAATCTATTTATAAATCAAAACAATTTTTTTAAAAAAAATATTTTTTATGGATTGGATTAATTTTAAGAGAAATTGACGGTTAGTATGGGTTGATGAAAGATTGAGGAGGAAAAATTCTCGCCTAAAAATTTTTACACTTCTACTTACAAAGTAGTTAAATTTAATTATATTTTATACCTTTAATTTTTAGATATATTTTTTATTAATCATTTTTTATTATTTTTTATT